>CM043120.1:16774026-17374026 GCA_023701765.1 Hylyphantes graminicola | reverse complement strand
TTGTGACATTGTCCAAAATAATCCATACTAAAAATTTCTACATACGTTTCCTATCCATTTCCATGTATCGTTCTACTATATTGTTCCATAGATTTATTACACCCGCATCCCATTGCACCATTCATTTTCGCCATACTATCGCTCCATTGCTTAGAAATACATAAGTGGTGTTATATTTAAATAAAAATGAATCTATGTTACAGGAGAACGCAGGCATGGAATTGTCATTCGACAAATATTTACATAATAGTGACATGTGATATACTTTTTGTAATAGTTTAAAAATGCCTTTTTTTACACTTGAATGGGTAACGTTTAATTTCATTACAAACAAGGCAAAATTTAGTAATGATATTTATCTAAAACATATTACTGAAATAAATATTACTTACAACCTTTTTAACCAATGAGGAGACATACCGATGCGGAAGAAACTGGGTTGGTAAAATGTCTTCAACTATGCTTCCAAATGACCTTTTTATGTTTTTTTCTTAATATTTGATTGTCATTTTCCCTTATTGTTTGATTTGGAAATGCATAAAATAATCTTTAGTTGTTGCGGTGCATGAAATCTTATAGAATGTAGTATGTGTCGTTGATTCGTCATGGGGCATTTTTGAACATATACATACTCTGTAAAACAAAATTGTCTGTTGTTATGCAGGAAAAAAAACTGTTTGCTTATGAGCCAAAAAAATATCATATAAATTACAGAGGATATATATTTATTTTATGCAAAAAAATGTGGTTTCAACGTGAAAGCTTTTTTTAACCGACAAGTTGTAAAGAAAAAGGAGGCTCCCCCCGCAGAGTATCGCACCCACGGTCACCCCAGTGACAGGCGGGGACACTGATCACAATACTAAAGAGATAAACTGCCAAACCTGCTTGCTCTCCCAATGCTCGAACCTTCATATCTAAAGAGTCCAACGCTCTCCCAACAGATATTTTCAGTTCAGATATAGCTAGCAGACAGTTTAAATGCTTGTTTTGTTACAGTCTAGCACTCTTGACATTATTTTAAAAAAACAGAAAAACTGTTTTTACTATAAGCAGCATATTTTTCCCAAATCAAATATTCAAGGAAAATTACAGTATTTTTCTGTAAATATATTAGTTTTTTCTGCAAAAATAACTTATATTTTACAGTGCAGCAGACAGAACGTAAACGATTGAAAAATCTAGCCTCCATGCTTGTTTTGTTACAGTCTAGCACTCTTTACATGATAAAAAAACAGAAAACTGTTTTTACTTTAAGCAGCATATTTTTAAGGAATCAAATATTCAAGGAAAATTACAGTATTTTTCTGTAAATATATGGGGTTTTTTCTGCAAAAATAACTGATATTTTACAATGCAGCAGACAAAGCGTAAACGATAACGTAACCAATGAAAAATATCAACCAATCTAATATTTATATGACATTTTACTACTTATGTTACAATTATTGACATTTTTGTGTGCACAAATTGCTCGGGGATCCAATGAACTTTACTCCGAATAATGAGTGCTATACATAAGTCTCTACTGCGGACAATCTGAATCATATAAGTTTTTCAGGTTACTGAAACAACTTAAACACTTTTTATCCTTTTTACAACGCCATTGTTTATTAATTTACTAAAAGTCTATTACTAAACCTAATCTGATTCACACAATTTTGGACATTGGACATTGTCTAACATTACACATTGGGTATTTGTCTAACAATTTAGGGGAGAGTGGGGGCTATTGGGACGCAGGGCTAATCCGACAAGGGGCCTAAAGCTAGGAAAAATATACTGTTTTACAAATTTTTCTACACTACAAAATTGTAACAGTTACACTTCACATTTTACCAACCAAAGATCAGCAAATAAACGCATGTGCTGATGAGGAGATAAGAATTGCTGTTTTGGAGAATTTAAAGTTAATTAAAAGTCTACCTTGTTTTTCAATTTTGAAGTATTAAATAAAAACTTTCTATGAATTAAAATGCAGTTTTAGATAGATGAAATATCCTAGATTAAGATAGTATATGTCAAATACTGTGGTGAAGTACAAGTGCTTCTGTATTGGGTCATTTATAAAAAACGACACAGTGGGGTCTAATGGGACAGAAACAGTGGGGTCTAATGGGACACGAATAAACCTAGCTTTGCATGCTTCTCTCAAACAATCTATTTAAATCTCTTATATCTTATTCAGTCAAGTTGCCTAAAACTTTTTTAAACTTTAATTTAAAACTTTTTGAACTTTTTTCACCGTATAATAAGTGAAAGTTCAAGTAGCTTTATTGGTGACATATTTCCACCTGCAATTTCATTAATTACATCTGAACAGAGCTTGGTGAAGATAAATAAATTGTTTTTGGTAAATTTTGCTAGTAAGCAAGCTATTTTTTATTTTTTGGATTGCTTTCTGAAAAAGAAGGCGATGAACTGAAAATGTTCGTAGGGTACTGTAGTTGCATATATATTCCGGCTTGTGTACTTGATCGAAGACCCGTTTATAAGCCTTCGTCAAGTAAGACAGACACAGAAAGAGTTTTTACTTTCACAGAGAAAGGTAGTACACCCAGGGCAAAGGAGGGGAATCGAACCCGCACCCGTTACAGGGAAAATGTTCGTTAGAATGATCTGAAACAGGTGAACGATGGTAAGCTATTTGAAGATAAGACGGTCTTTTAAATCCTTGTACCGTGAAAAAGAGGACAAGTTTGGGATAAATTTTAGAATATTTAGTTATAAAACTAAAGATTTAGTTGTAAAAACTAAAGATTTAGTTATAAAAACTAAAGATTTAGTTATAAAAAAACTAAAGATTTAGTTATAAAACTATCCTTTCCAGTTATTCAAAAAAAATTATGGGAGCATCTTCGATTTTGAGTTTTAACTGTGACATTCCATCTCTTTCAAAGTTGAATAATTGTTTTAAAAAAATTTCGTTATGTACACACTATTTAAATGGTATTTGCTTTAAAGTTTTATTTTCTGGTCCTTTTCTGATTCATTTTCCCTTTTTTAAATATTTTATAAAGGCAACATTTAGCATGTCCCATTAGCCCTGCACCCTGTCCCATTAGCCCCCACATATGGGGGCTAATGGGAAATTTACATGTTTGTTTAAAATGCTCAGTAACCAAAATATGATAATGTTTTAACATTTGTCGAATGACTTTTTAAGTAAATGGATGTTCAGTTTATGAGCTTGTGAAAAAAGAAATTAAAATTTATTTATTTTTGCTGAAATACAGAGGTTGAAAAAAATTTGTCCCAATAGCCCCCACCCTCCCCTACACATTGGGTATTTGTCTAACAATTTACACATTGACCATTGATTACATTGGACATTGTCTAACATTACTCGTTGGACATTGGTCTAACAATTTGCACATTGGCCATTGGTTTAACAATTTACACATTGGACATTGGTCTAACAATTAACACATTGGACATTGGTCTACCAATTAACACATAGGACATTGGTCTACCAATTTACACATAGGACATTGGTCTACCAATTTACACATTGGACATTACACATTGTGGTCTACCAATTTACACATTGGACATTACACATTGTGGTCTACCAATTTACACATTGGACATTTGTCTACCAATTTACACATAGGACATTACACATTGGACATTCGTCTAACACTTTACACATTGGAAATTGGTCTAACAATTTACACATTGTACATTGGTCTAACAATTTACACATTGAACATTGGTCTCACAATTTACATATTGGTCTAACAATTTACACATTGGACATTGGTCTAACAATTTACATATTGGTCTAACAATTTACACATTGGACATTGGTCTAACAATTGACATATTGGTCTAACAATTTTTTTCCTTGCGCAGAGTCGTCTGTCTCCGTCACCACAGCAGTCCCGTGACGTGGAGTCCCTACGCCACGAGCTATCTGACACCATGGAGCGTGAGAACGATCTTCGTGAGCAGCTTCGGTTCTCCGAGGAAGACCTGAAGCAGGCCAGGAGGAAAGTTGGCTCCCTAGAACAGGAAAATGAGACCCTCATGCTGCAGATTAGGAAGCTCACTGCCCATGTTGGCAAGAAGGGAAAAGGTTAGACAATATACTTTGATATTTTTACAGTTTTAAGTTTTTTTCGTATTAGATGTCGTTAAGATTAAGATTTGAAAATACATTAAAAAAAAGTACGGCAGGAAAATAATCAAAATAAGTGTGATTCTTTTCTTGCCGTACTCAGGCCCAAAACATGTGACTCATCTGGTTCAGTGGGAGGAGGGCCGGTCTCGCAACTCCACGGTGGAAAGAGTAGCGAGATCAGATCAAAAGAACTAATTATATGTAATAAGTCAAACGTAAACAAATCTGACTCCGTGGTAGTGAAGGATAGCTTCAGACATTAAGAATATTTTATTTCGTTTCAATTGTTCACGGGTATTAATTTGCTTAAAATCAATCCCGGGAAAAATGTCTCTTCATTGAGGTAGGCCTGAAGCAGGCCTAGCGGAAAGTTGGCTCTGTGGAGCAAAAGAACGATACCCTCATGCTGCAGATTAGAAAGCTATACTAAGGAGACTATACTAAGATACTTTTGGTTTCGGAAGTCGAAGTGTAAGTGGTTAGGATTTGGAAAGAAAAGATATTCAGACAACAATTAATAACAGTTAAAAACTGAGAAATCTGAAAAGAAATGCTTAGAAAACTAAATAATCGCTTTAAGACATTTGATTTGTTCAAATGCCTTAACTTTTTAAAAATTAATTCTGGTAACAGTTTTGGTGCATTGATCTGAAGAAGGAGATGGGAAGGTGGGATAAATGCAACAAGAGAAAGAAAAGCGTTAAATACTTGGTGAAAATAGATTTGGTCAAAGACCATGAACAGTTTTACGTGGACATCTTTATTGCAGATGTCTACAGAGTGGTCAGGCACCTTACATTATAGATGTTAATTATATGTAGCGTATTCAATGTTATTATATTAATTTCCTCACATTATATACAATTGAAACAATTATGAAGAGTTTTGGTCAAAATCATTAGTACTTGTATGCAGATCACAGTAACTGGCTAAGTAGAAATGTATGCTGCAAATACACTTTCTCAACTATTCTGTGCTTGAGACCTGATCTGAAAACCCTAATATTTCAGATTGGTCAAATGCAGAAAGAAAAATAAGCAATTCACGTGCATTAAAACATTTCTTAAGTAATAACATTATATTTAAACCAGCGGGTGACCGAGCTCTGCTCGGAGAAAATAGGCATCGAAGCTAACTCGAAGATTTAAATTTTCAATTGTGATTTATCAAAACAATCATACCATCAGAAAATTTGTGAAACCATTGGTGAAAAGATAACCGTTAAAGTTAATGTGACCAGATTTTCAAAATCAAAAAGTGGGACACTCCTGTTACAAATTAACGAATATTAGCATTGGCTTATTTGAATTTAGTATATTCCAACAAATACGAAGATAAAACGACAAACACATCTGCTTCGGACGATTACATTTTAATGGAAGACACAAACAAAACGATTGCCAGATACAAATACACAAACTAGTGATGCAATACAGAAACAATTACGATTGAATATCGATATTTTTAACAGCCTCCTTCGAGTATGAAAACAGAGTCATTGTTTATGGGTTAAACTGTCACTTTTCCATATTGACTGTCGTCACACCGAGTAACCTTTTCTGAGCATTAAACTGAGGTGCTGGGAGTGCCTTCGTCAGAATGTCTGCTCGCTGCTCATCAGTTCGTACATAGCTTATTTCAAAGTTTTCCTTTGAGAACTCATCTTGCACAAATTTGTACCTTTGGTCTATGTGCTTAGTACGAGCGTGGAACATCGGATTTTTTATGTATTTGATAGCACTCTGGTTATCAATCTGAAGGATTGGTAATGAAACACTGTTGGCGATCTCAGTAAACAAGCGCTTCAGCCAAATTAGGTCTTTTGTGGCCTCAGCTGCTGCCATAAATTCAGCTTCGGTCGTTGAATTTGATATGGCCTCCTGTAGCTTGCTTCGCCATGTTATTGCACCTCCACCATAGAAAGATACCACACCTGTGCGAGACCTTCGTGTTTCTGCACAGCCGTTGTTGTCTGCATCACTAAACAACATTAGGCTTCTGTCATCCTCAGTATTGTACACAATGCCGTGTCCAATAGTATTGCAAAGGTATTGTAAGGTGGTTTTCACAATTTCCCAATCAGTCTCTGTGGGATTGTCCAACTTACGAGACACCAAACTCACTGCATAAGCAATATCAGGCCTTGTCCCCATCGCCAAATAAAGCAAACTGCCAACGGCTGATCGGTATGGTATTTCACTGCTGAGAGGCTTTGCCTCCTTGATCTTGACCATGCCGTCACTATTTGGCTGACCATAGTCGATCTTGAGACTCGACTTCTTTACTGGGATGCGTGATGTCTTGGCATCGCCAAATCGCTCTAACATCTTTCTTGTAAACGCTTCTTGATGCAAGAAGAGTGAGCCGTCTTTCAACCTTTCAACTTGCAGACCAAGAAAACAATTCAGCGTTGACACTTTGATGTTGAAATGTTGTTTGAGCTCGTCCACAAATGTGAAGAATGCCACTTCGTCCTGTACAGCGACTATGCCATCATCAACATATATTGCCATCAGCATCTTGTGTCCGTATTCATTGCTTATGAATAGGCAGTTATCTGATTTACTTTGGATCATGCCATATTTCTTTAACACATCCGTGAACTTGGCATTCCAGCAGCGTCCAGCCTGCTTTAAGCCGTAGAGGGGTCGAAGCATCTTGCATATGCGTCCACTTTCGTCATCGTAACCTTCAGGTTGACGCATATATATTTCGTCAGTCAGATCACCATAAAGGAATGCCGTCTCCACGTCAATTTGAAATAATTTCAAATTCTCCTTGGCTGCCGTTGCAATTACAGCTCTAATAGTGTCGTAACGACACACTGGGCTAAAAGTCTCTCTGTAGTCGATATCCGCCGTCTGCGTATACCCTTTTGCCACAAGTCGAGCCTTGAATCTCTCGATTGATCCATCTGTGTTTGTCTTCACTCTGTAAACCCAGCGATTGTCGAGGATTTTTCGTCCTTTAGGTGGTTCAACAAGCTGCCACGTTTCATGCTTTGCATGTGAAGCCATTTCGTCGTCCATGGCTCGTTTCCAGTCATCAAATTCAGGAGATTTCGTTGCTTCGTCATATGTTTTCGGCTCCTCTAACTTTAAAATGCTGCTATACACTTCGTAGTCGTCAAATCTGATAGGGCGTTGGATAGTTGATCGGTCTCGTAATGCATGCGTTGCAGTCTGTGCTGGTTCGTCTTCACCTTTACAGGGATCACCAGCCTCCTGCATGTCCGTGTCATCAAACGTATCCAATGTTTCAAACCCTATACCACTTAATGGTCCGGTACTAGATGTTGCTTCGATGTGCTGGGAAGAGGGACCTATTTGCTCTTCATTGAAGACTACGTTGGCACTCTTTATTGTGTCATTCTTTGATGGAACGAAAACACGATATCCATCGTTATCACAATAACCAACCAAATAGCCCTTTACAGCCTTGTCGTCCAGCTTACTTCTGTTGACATCTGGCACATGTACAAATGCAGTTGATCCAAAAATTCGAATCTTGTTGATCGACGGCTTGCACCCAAACCATTCTTCAAATGGAGATTTTCCTGTGGTCTTACTCGGCCCAGTCCGATTCATAATGTAGACAGCTGTAGATGCTGCTTCTGCCCATAGGAACTGTGGTAGGCCTGCATCCTTCAGCATAGTGCGAACTGCATTCATTATTGTACGATTCTCTCTTTCAACCAAACCGTTCTGTTCGGGAGTGTACGGCATAATGATTCGCAACTTGATACCTGCATCATCTGTCAACTTTGATAATTTAGCATTATCGAACTCTCGACCACCGTCTGTGACAAGTTCCTTTACATTTATGCCATCCTTGTTGGCTTTGGCAAGAAACTGCTCGACTTTGTCCACTGCTTCGTCTTTATGCTTCAAAAATTCTACACATCGAAACTTAGAATAATCATCTTTAAGCACTAACATGTACTTCTTTCCACCTCTTGACAAAACTGGTGATTCGAGTAGGTCTGCATGTAGGATCTCGCCAGACATTTTTGTCTTGAATCGTTTTGGTTTGAAAGTTCGTCGACTTTGTTTACCATATGTGCATGGCTCGCAAAACAGTCTATCGTCGATGAAATCAATGCCACTTTGACGCAGATACTGCTTCACATACTGTACTCCTTGATGCCCGAGGCGTCGATGCCAAAGTGATAAAGGCAATTTTGTTTTCGTCGTCATTGCCATTTCAGCAATAGGAGTTGTTGCCATCTCTTTCTCAACCAAGTAGGCTGAAGCAGCTGAGCCACCCTGTGGCTTGACTGGTTTTGCACATAGTTCAAAGAGTCCATTTGATGAACATGGAGCTTCTAAAAGTACATTATTTGGGTTCTCTTTGCGAAAGAAGCGACAAACCATGTCGTCTGAATCTCCAAAGTTTGAGATTCCTCGTTTCATTGCTTTTGAAGCTGACAATAAGTTTTTACCGATATCTGGTGCATACAGTACATCACTGAGTTCAATAGATTTTTGTATTGTCCCAACTGTTGCACACATCTCAATGTTCCCACAACCATAGGCTGGTATGGTTTGTTTATTGCCTACCATGATTTCAGCTTGTTTATGAAAATGACGGTACGTCTTGAAATATTCAGCTGAATTAGTAATGTGTGATGTTGCTCCATCGTCTTTGAGCCACACATTTCGGCCACTATCATCATCATCTTGACAAGCAAAGGCACTGCACTGAGCAAGGAAGGTTTCTGCTCTGCCACTCGTCGTTGTTGGCTTGTCGGGGAAATCTGGACAGAACCTACCTATATGTCCGGGTTTATTGCAACGAAAACAAAGTCCATTGAAACTTTTCACACCATCATTGGCCCTACTAGGTCTATTCGTCGTTTTGACGATGTTTGTTGCAGAAGATTGCTGTTGGTTCATCATCTTCGGCTTTTTACCTCCCTTCTTCCACTTATTTCCATTATATTGTGCACCCTGTTTAGTATTTGCAATGAATGCCGTTGTTGTGTTGTCTTTAGACTCCTGATTTCGTCTTTGCAGTCTCATATTGATCTGTTCAATCAGCTTTTCAGATGACTTCTCTTTTGTTGGCATAGAGTCCCACTGTGACTTAAACTCGCGATACTCATCATCAGGAAGAATAGACAAGATACGTGGGGCTAGCAGGTTCTGTGGAAGTTTTCCTTCACCACTCAATTCCTGTTCCCGTTGTAGATCCACCCACAGTGTACGCAACCTTGCGAGTGAACGCATGACATCTTCATCTATACGGAAAGTAAAAAACTGTTGCAGAAGAGTGTCTAATTTGACGCTAGACACTTTCTCGAAATTGTTTACCAACTCAGTCCATATATTTTTCGCAGAATTTCCATGCATTCGGATCAAATTCAACACATTTGGAGAAACATTAGTGCGAATAATCACAGCAGCTTTTGCATTCGCCTTATTATACGCTTTTACTGCTAAGTTGTACTCACGTACTTTCTTTTCGTCAGTCTCATTTTCCGGTGCTGTTGGTTCGACAAGCGTATTATCGAAAATGCCCGCGCAATCGTTCAGCACGAACAAGGCGTTAACTTCAAATTTCCAGTCAGTCCAGTTGGACGAACCCTCCAACTTGGTGCACTGAACGAAATTTTTAGCATCCATCGTCGCAAGAATTGTCGATTTCACAAAAAAGATACGAGAAACAACAAGATTTATCGGCACAAAATCGTCTTCTTAGACACTGTTCAGTTATCAGAACACAATTGTTCCTACACACTCAGTCCAGCATGGAACACGAAATCAAAAGTCAATGTTCGTAATTGAAGAAAAAACATTATTCGAATACGTCGTCATAGCCATCTGCGCAGTTGAACGTTGCTAAAGTCCATAACCTGTTACAAATTAACGAATATTAGCATTGGCTTATTTGAATTTAGTATATTCCAACAAATACGAAGATAAAACGACAAACACATCTGCTTCGGACGATTACATTTTAATGGAAGACACAAACAAAACGATTGCCAGATACAAATACACAAACTAGTGATGCAATACAGAAACAATTACGATTGAATATCGATATTTTTAACAACTCCATCACCCCCCCCCCCCCGGTGTATTTTTTAAGTATTTTTTTAAGCACATAATAGTCCCTTCACACAATGACACACTTGGTTTAAGAAAGATAAGGAAGGCGAGTTCAACAGCAGCAGTGGCTCCAGGCAAACAGAAACCATACTCCACCAACAATTTGTTGATGACTTTAGCTTCATTTAACAATTTCTAAAGACGTCATAGCGTTTTACAACGATTATTCATTAAAAAAAGTCTATTTTATTTACAATGTCCTCGTTTTTCGGGACTTTGCGGGACTTTTACAAAAAAGAGGTACTGTCCAGCCAAAAGCGGGACGTCTGGTCACATTAGTTAAAGTGCACCATTGTAAACAAAGTTAGAGTTTGGAAAGGGAACTATTCTATACAAAGGTAAAGTTTTAAAAGTCATAGGAAATGAAATGTAATTGATAATTGGCGTTTCGTTGAAAAGCAACAAAAATGTCGAAATGTGGTAAACATTCCATTTCATACTTCATTCAACTCGATAGGT
The DNA here is from genome assembly GCA_023701765.1 of Hylyphantes graminicola. Lineage (NCBI taxonomy): Eukaryota > Metazoa > Arthropoda > Arachnida > Araneae > Linyphiidae > Hylyphantes > Hylyphantes graminicola. The sequence goes on along the minus strand of CM043120.1, from coordinate 17,363,331 downwards.
ATAGCAACCATACGTTAAATTTTCAAGATCGCCAAAAATCGCCAATGAACAGAATAGAACTGAAATCGTCTGCTGATTGGAACTAAAAAAATATTCATGTTACCATTCCTGTAAAATTCAATAAAGTTTAAAGCAAGGTTGAATTTATTTAAATTTGAAAAAATAAAATCTTAACTAAACATTTATAGCTTAAGCAGAGGCTTATAGCTTTAGCAGATGGCATCACGAAAGTAGCCATTATGGCGAACTAATGAAGTTTGAAAATATCCTATTTGTAACTCCGAACTGCTTGACCGTAACGCTTCAAAACATGTTCCAATCAATTCGTCATGGCCAAAAACCCCAGACCCCTAAGTTTACCGGAGTTTTTTAATTCTGGGGCGATTTTCGACTTGGGTCCAATTCCTCGTATTATAGTATAAGATAAGCTAATGCTTTTATTTTGTAACCACAAAATAATAAATGCTCTAGATAAATTTTATACCAATTTCGATAACATCATGTGTGTGAACCATTATTTATCTAACATTTTACTACTTTTGGTATGGTAGGTACATATATATTCCAGCTTGTGTGCTTGTTCAGATAACCACTTATAAGCTTTCGTCAAGTGGGACAGACACAGAAAGAGTTTTTAGTACAAGAGACACACAAAGAAACGACAACACAAACACATAGACAAATAACAACATTTATTGACGGTCACAAACAGCCATGCCAGACCGGGATTCGAGCCCGACCCCAGCATCTCCAAACGCTAGCATCCTAACGATTGCGCCACCGGAACGGCATTTTACTACTTAATGTTAACATTTTGACATGGTTTTTGCACACCACAGCACACACAGCTCGGGGATTGATCCAATGAACTCTACTCTGAAAAATGTGTGCAACATAAATTTCTGTTATGGACCTAATCTGAATCAGATAATGTTTTAGATTACTGAAACAACAGAAACAAGTTTTTTTTTTCGCGCAAAGCAAGCAATAATTATTTTTCTAAAAATATGTATCTATTGCAATTTTTATAAAATATGTGTTGATTGTAATTTTATTTTCTTGCACAACATCGACCAGAGACTGACCCAGTGGTCACGTGCTCTTCACTGTGTGTGCTATATCAATGTATGTTATGGACCTAATCTGAATCAGATGATATTTCAGATTACTGAAAAAACATTTAAAAAAATTTTACTTTTCACAAAGCAATGTTTGATTAGCTTGCTAAAGCTTTATAATATTGTAAAATCTACCATTATGTGTGATCAAAAACTTATAGGTCTTAAATAGCGGCAATAAAATTTAATTAATATCATTGCGATTTTTTTTCCGTGCACAAAGTCTCTAAGAGACTGACCCAATGGCCATGGTCTCTTCACTATGTGTGTGCCATACCAAAGTCTGTTATGAAACCGTATCGGAATCACCCAATTTTTCAGATTACTGAAACAACAGAAACATGTTTTTTTAAAGCAAATATTTATTATTTTTCTAAAAATATGTATGCATTGCAATTTTTGTGAAATAGGTATTCATTGCAATTTTCTGTTCTTGCACAACATCGACCAGAGACTGACCCAGTGGTCACGTGCTCTTCACTGTGTGTGCAATATTAATGTATGTTATGGACCTAATCTGAATCATACGATGCTTCAGATTACTGAAAGGACATCAACATTTATTTTTACTTTTCACAACGCAATTTTCGACTAGCTTGCTAAAGCTTTAGATGATATTGTTAAATACTCCATTATGTGAGATCAAAAGGTTATAGGTCAGTGGCAAAAAAATTTAAATAATATCATTGCAATTTTCTTTCCGTGCACAACGTCTCTAAGAGACTGACCCAGTGGTCATAGTCTCTTCACTAAGTGTGTGCCATACGAAAGTCTGTTATGAAACCTAATCTGAATCACCCAATTTTTCAGATTACTGAAGCAACAGAAACATTAACTTTTATTCTATATCTCAAATCAATTATATATTACTTTGCTAAATGTATGTATTTTGTAAAGTCCCTCATTATGTGGCATAAAAGGTTTATATGCCTAAAATGATAATAATATAAAATCTATACATAAAAATAATCTTTATATGCACAATATCAATAAAACAATGACCAATGGTTCACTGTCTCATGTCTATGAATATCAATATCTGTTATGTATATAATCTGACTCTGATAATGTTTCATGTTACTGGAACAACAGAAACAGGTTCTTTTTATTTTTTACTAATCAAATATTTATTAATTTTCAAAAATATGTGTATATTGCGGTTTTCTTTTTTTTTTTGTGCACAACATCGACCAGAGCATGATCCAATGGTCGTGTGCTCTTCGCTGTCTGTGCTATGTCAATGTTTGTTCTGGACCTAATCTGAATCTGATAATGTTTCAGATTACTGAAACAACAGGAACATGTTTGTTTTATATTTCGACAAGCAAATATTTGTTTGTTTTTTAAATATGTGTTTATTTCAAATTTATTTTCGCTCCCAACTTCGACCAGAGACTGATCCAATGGTCAAGTGCTCTTCACTGTGTGTGCTATATCAATGTCTGTTATGGACCTAATCTGAATCCGATGTTTCTTATTACTGAAACAACAGAAACATGTTCTTTTTATTTTTACTAAGCAATTCTATCTTAGTTTTCTAAAAATACGTGTTTATTGCAATTTTCCTTTCGTGCACAACTTCGACCATAGAGACTGATCCAATGGTCACGTGCTCTTCACTGTCTGTGCTATATCAATGTCTGTTATGGACCTAATCTGAATCTGATATTGTTTCAGATTACTGAAACAACAGAAACATGCTTTTTTTCCTAAGCAAATATTTCTTAGTTTTCTAAATGTATGTGATTTTATCTATCATTATGTGAGACAAAAAGGTTTATATTTCTTAAAAAATGGCAATAAAATATAATTCATAATCTAATTTTCCATTCATGCTCAACGTCTCTAAGTCACTGAATCCATGGTCTTATTCTTTTCATTGTATGCTTATTGCTTATGGTCTATACCAAAGTCTGTTAAGAAACCTAATCTGAATCACAAAATTTTTCTGATTACTGAAACAACAGTGACATACCTTATTTAAATTTTACATAACTATTTATTTATTGGTTTACGTTATATACATGTTTGTTAAATCTGTCATTATGTATGAGGTACAAATATTTATATCTCTAATAATAATACAATCAAATCAGCAACAGAGAAATGCTTGTTTATTTTTTACTTTTCACAAAACTCACAAAACAAATCTTTTTTTAGGTATTAAACATATATGTTTGTTAAATGTCCCATTATATGAGATAAAAAGATTTTTGTTTCAGAAATAATGGTATTAATATATCATTACTATCACTTTACAATTTCTTTTCATGCACAACGTCTCTAAGAGACTGACCCAATGGTCATATGCTCTTCTTAGTGTGTGCTATACCAAAGTCTGTTGTGAAACCTAATCTGAATCACACAATTTTTCAGATTACTGAAGCAACAGAAACATGAGTTTTTGTACTTTCCCAAAGCAATTGTTTATTGGTTTTGTTGATATATATTTTTGTTAAATTTGTGTCTTTAACAAAGGCGTGTGGACGTCAAAATTGATATGCAATCTCATTAGTATAATTAGTGCGACGATAATTCAAACTAAGCTTAATCATTTAATATCCTTACGTGCATAACAAGACCAGAGACTGACCAAAGTTACGTTGTTTTCACTGCAGTTTCATTGTGAATCAGATGATTTGTCAGATAACAGCAGGTGCAAGGTTATCTTACTTTTTAGAAATCAATCAGTCATAAATTTGCCTAATCAATGGTGCTTCCCTGTCCCTGCGTCGTGAAATATATAGGATATAAAATGTATTATTGGGGGTTTGGCACCGGTAAAAAGTTTCCTCATTGGTGGAGATTGGATGCACCCGTCTTCTTTGTTTAAACGCTATTGGAGAAAGTTTTCCATGTGCCTCTCTACTTCGTTAAAAAATAAACTTGCTATCAAACTTGCTATCAAAAAACAAACATTACATCACTGTATGTAAAAAATAGTTATAAAACGGGAAGTAATTTTACAGATTTTTTTATGGTAGTTAATGCATTATCTTTAACATCATTACAACTTGTTGGTGAGCAACGTAGCTCAAAGACATGCTCTACCCTAGTGTATGTTATGGAACTAACTATTTTTCTCATTTAAAACAAATCTCCACTTTTTAAGTCTGCCATACGTTATTTGAAGAGTGCTGGGGAAAAAACCTTCATTGCACAGAAATCTTCCCAAAATCTGATTTGCTTGGCGAACGCTGATGACAGGAAACCGGTTCATCCTTTCTTCTTCCTTCACTGTTCAAACATTGGACTAGTTTCTAGGTGTATCAAGGATGCCGCGAAAGAAGAACCAAGTAAGAAACCGGTTTCCTTACACCCGTTTAGGATATGACTCGTTATCATCGCCAAAGAGGCATTATGCAGACACATTCCAATGCAATGAAGGTGTTTTTCCACTGTACTCTTCAATTGTTCAAGCCTTTAATTCGAAACAGAATTAACTGATTTTTTGGTAAACCTAAACGTTGACAGTGGGGAAACTTGATTTATCGCTGACTCTTAAATTGTCCTATACACCACAGACGCCGATGCCGAAGAAGAGGAGGTGTCTGCAGACAACCTGAAGCTTCAGCTGGATCTGCAGGAGCAGGAAATGCAGGTGCTGCGCAGGAAGCTTGACGACATGGAAAAAGAGAACGAGAATCTGCAGTCGGAAGTTAAATATCTGCAGGATAAAGTCATTAACCAGCCACTCGTTGAGGTAAGTGTCATAAATTTGTGAACATTTAAATCTGATAATCGATTGATCGTCTTCTAAGCTGACACTTTGCTTCAGTTTTTAATAACTATATAAGTATTTAACAATAAAAATATATAATTGGTTACATAATTGTTTATCAATCAATAGGAAATGAAATCTTTCATTCTCTTATATTTTAGAATTATTGCAATATGTAGGTTTTACAAAATCCTCATTAAATTATGTTTCTACTTTGATAAATCTGACATCTCAAAGAGAACGTCATTAACCCAAATATGGCATTTCTCATCATTAAGACCAAGATAAATTCCTATATCAATTCACACTAAATGCATCTGTCTTGTAGGTAAGACCAGTTTTTAGGCATATTTAGTGCAATGCTTACAATAAATTCAAATTGTGAATTCAAAAAAAGACAGACAATCAACTCCATACTTTGGTACACCCACTAGTCATAATTTGGTCTGCGTGGATAGATGTTGGCCAAATTATGTTCCGAAGTTGAACAAAAATTTAAAGCTTTCACAAAGCACCAAAGTTTCGACAAATTGTGCATCATTTTTCGCTGTCAGAAAATAGACTCAACATTTCGAGCAACATTCCTCTTAACTTTTTAGACTGTTAATACCACACCTATTAACGATTCCATGTAACTTACTTATCTTATACACTCTAAAAAATGAATGCTTAAAAATGACGAAATTTTCCTTAATTTTGACGATTCCGTTGCTGGCAAATGCTCCGAGTTTTCGTTTCCTAAAAGTGAGGAAATTTGAATCGTCATTTTTATGAGGATTTGAAGTCGTCTAATCTAAAGAAATATTTCGTCATTTTTGAGCATGTGAGTACAACAATGAGATTCAGTTTCCTCAAAATCAAGATACAGAATCGTCAAATCAAGATCTTTAAAGTGAGGATTCGCGTTTACTCAAAAGTCACGTGATAGTTTGACGAAACAATCCTCAAAATTAACGAAATGAGGCTTGAGGATTCATGAATCGTCAAACATGAAAGTGTAATTTCTGAGAGTGTATCTTCATTTGTTTTATGTTGCCATTACAGCTACCCGAACTACCCAAAGAAGAAGGCGGCGGAGGGGGAGCCTACTGGGAACACAAAGTCCGCCTCCTGGAGTACGAAGTCCGTGAGACTCGGAGGCGAGCCGTGGAAAAAGACCGCGAGATCGAGCGCCTAAACGCGGAGGTGGAGATCTACCGCAAGAAGGCGTCACGAGTAATGGTGAGGTCAAGATCGCTCGATATGGACCTACAAGTTGACCTCAAGAGACAGTTGCAGCTGGTAGAGCAAGAGGCATCCATACTGAGGCAAAAGGTAAGGGGTTAGAAAATGATTCTATTCCTATGACGAATTGCGATGCAACAAAAACCTTTCAGCATCAGGGGACGCTTTTTAGTTACCTATTATGTGTTAAGTCTCATTGCTCCCACAGTTAACACTTTATGCGCCAAGTCAGATTTGGATATTTTTCTGTTTCACCACGCCAAAACTGTCAAGCGGCTAGGGTTCGTTTAACTAGAACACAGATCAGTAGTTACCAGTCAGTCCTTATGCCGGTTATGACCCTCGTTTGCCAACGAGTGAAACCTGGTCTAATTGCCTTATAAGGCATTGATAAATAGATTTGGTAAAGAAGTCGGCCTTTGGACTTAATTTGAATACCTGTCTTGAAACGAAAGCAAAGTAACCCTTCTTGTTCCTGAATGTAGTCATTGTCTTTCTAAATGTATTCTTCGGGTTTCATCTGCAGGTTATATATCAATAGCTTTCGTTCCTGTATTTCATGTATGTATCCAGGCAGGGACACAAAATGCCAACAGTGAACAAGATATATTTTATTTAATATTTAGATAAATCAATGACATAATAATATATTTATAACGTCTTTATACTAACGGTTATTTTTAAAGACACCAAGCTGCGCTCTCAACAAAAACTTCTCTCAGGCATGTTTACTCGCCACCTAACTCGTTAAAACCTAACTACTTCTATATCCTATTCAATATACCTAACTGATTTTAAAACATCAATCATTTTTCATTGCCTAGTTTCACCACTTTATATTTGCTTGTTTTGTTTCAGGTGAGCAGCCTAGAGGCCGAAACCGAAAAACTAACCACAGAGAACAAGCGCATGACGCTTCGGCTGAGCAAGAAGCCACCACTTACATCAGCAGATCTCTTGCAGCTGGAGAACCTGGAAATGAAGCAGAAGCTGGAGGACATGGAAAGGAAGCTGGAGACAGCGAAGGGGGAGCTGGAGAAGGCTGCCTCAGATAACCCAGCTGTTATAATTCAGGTGAGGTATTTTAAAAAGGAGTGAGACATGCTTTGGGTATTTTGGAGCCTTACTATTAAGTCCTATGACGGGACGCATTAAAATTCTAAAAGCCACGCATTATAAACATCTCAAAATTATGCATTCAATATTGAAACATTAAATGGAAAGGCATTCCAGTACGCTGGAGAATTTCCGACCATACTGCTTTATTTCAATATTTTAGTGAAGAACACACGTGTTCGGAAATATTTTTAAACGTCCCTTTTTAAAATTTAACAGGTGGATTATAAAAGCCCTAAAAACTTATGAAACTAATCAAATTAACAATGAAACTTACTTTTCCTATACCTTCGTAATGTCAAACATAATTGTATATGGGGTCCTATAAAACCTCACAGACTAAAATTTATCTCCATGATTCCTCTTAGGACTACAAACCTCGCCGCGAAAGCTTGACAGACAGCGAGAGTGACCTGATAGCTTCGCTCAAGAAGCGCCTTCAGACCAAAGACGACGACCTTCAGTCCCTCCAAGCTAAATTCATGCAGCTAGAGATTGAAAACGGTCGCCTGGGAAGGGAGCACAGAAAACTGAAAGAGAGCTTAGCTTCCAAAAAGAGACCTATGAAGGCAGTTAGGGAGAATGCGACCAGAGTGGAACTGAGAGAGCTGGTGAGCGAGCTACAAGACGAGATCAGTGAGTATGGTATAGGTTACGTGTTACGTCTTAACCGTGCCTTTAAATATCTTCGAAAATTAACTACATTTGTGTGATTTTTTTTCAATCCATAAAGTTGACATCTTTTAGTAAAGTTATTCTAGCTTTCACATCGTGATGGCTTTAACTTTCATTTCGATGTATACGATTTCTATTCAATAAAACATCGCACCATTTTTGCCTAGGTAATCACGGTGGCAATTATCACTGAAGTTCTTCGTTTCATATCAAAGTTCTGGTAGAAACAACTTGGCAAAGAAAAAAACTTTTTCTCCATGTTCATTTTTTTTCAGGCTTTGTCAATGGCAACAACTTTTTACTTTTTAATTAATTTTATGTACTTAAAATACTTTTTCAGGCAAAATTAATCGACTTGATATTGATTGAGAATGGTCGCTCCAGAAAGGGGAACAGAAATACAAGAAAAATTGTATTTCTACACTACTTGCAACTTGCAATTTTAATTAAATTTTTTGTACCAAACGATGGCTTAGAGTTGACAACGCTTATAATCGCACTAAAATTTTCAGCTTCTTATACCACTTCCAGTGAGCATATTCATAGAAAATTCATAATAGGCAAAAAAAAAATATACGTATATTTCAGTCTAGTTATCCCAGAAGTAGTAAAAAAAAGAAAAAACTAACCCAAAATTAACTTAAAGACTCTATATTGCTCAGCCTTATCTCGTTCTCTCCTGCAGGTGAGCTTCACGTTAGCCTCCGCAGCCGTGAGGTGGTGCAAGAAGGCGCGGAAGAGGAGCTAGATCGCACGAAGCGGCAGCTGCAGGAAGTGATCAAAGAGCTGCGTATCAAGGAAGAACGGCTGCAGGCGGAGCTAGACAAGGGGAACCGCGAGAGGGAGACGTTCAAAAAGGAAGTTGACTTGCACAGGTCAGCAATTCATGTTATTACAAATGCTAAAACCATGCAAATATTTTGGTCTGTAGACTAAGTGGTTATTTCTATGAACTTCAAAAGAATAGTTTTTCATGTTAAATAGATATTAATAATGTTGTTAAAATGGGCAAAACGAAACCCTAGTTGCATACTTTAAAGTAGGGGAGAATGGGGCAATTTGTTTTTATTGGGTAGATTTACCACTTGGCCTTATATTGGAACTGAGCATTTGGAGGGAAACAACTATAGATCACCCAACAAAAGTCTTTGTTCAGTTGGTGCTGTCATATTGTCGTCAGAACTGTTTTTGTGATTTTTTAGTGTTGTGTATATTTTCATGCTTACCGGCCTGCCGGGGCAACGGTTAGTGTGCTAGCCTAAGGATCAGCTGGGCTCGGGTTCGAATCCCGGTAAAGGCATGGATGTTTGTGTTTGTCAATAAATGTTGTTACTTGTCTATGTGTTTGTGGCGTCCTTCTTTGTGTGTCTCTTGTGACTGTCTCTTCTGGCGAGCTGGGTAATGATCTAAAAAGCCTACACTCTTCCCTTCTAGAGGGCGTAATCACTGTCATTTGTCATATTTTCCTGCTTACTTTGAAGTAGAATTTACCGTTCTATTAATAAACTAACAGTTTCATCAATGTTTTTATTAAAATATGGTTCCTCTCTGTACCTAACTATGCAATTTGTTTCCAAAATAACTTAAACCTATATACCCGGCAAAGAATAACCATCAAGAATATCATAAAGAGAGTACTACTTGCGATTACTTACTTTAGCCACCGCATTTAAAACTTAACCTCCACTTGTTGATTTCTCACAGAAACCGTGCCGCTGCAGCTGAAGACCAACTCTCGCGTCAGCAGAAGCTCGGAGGTGGAGGAAACGGTTCCACTGCAGCTGAGACAGCTGCAGCGAAACGAGAGCTTCACCTTCTCACCTCTACAAAAGATGAGGCTGAGAAGAGGTGCCGCGCAGCTGAAGAGCAGCTGGAAAAGAAGACGCAGCGGCTGCGTGAAGCGCAGGAGAAACTGACGGCAACTTCTGCGCTGAAGGAAGACATGGCGCGATCTAACAGGTTGCTGGAAACCCGGAAAGCCGAGCTTGAGAAAGAGGTTGGTGTATTGGTGTGTGAGTGAATGTCTTGATTGAGTACACTCTTAAAACGAACGAGCGATTTTAACTCAGTCTGAGTTAATTTCACTCCTCCAGTCTGGAAAATGCACTTACCCGGAAGGAGCTGATTCTTTGTGTTTAGCCTCCGACAGGATCAATCCAAACGAGTGATTTTAACTCAGTCTGAAATAATATTCAATCCTTTCCAGTGTCGAAAATGCACTTCTCCAACTGGAGTGGATTTCACTCTTTTGTTTTAAGAGTGTAATGTGATTTTAATTGTTCTGAAGTAAAAAGTGGAAGTTGGATTGTTGCTAAGAATGGTAGGCATTTGATTGGAGTACACTTGGGTCAAGGAATCTTGACTAAAGTCATTAAAAACTCTAAAACTTTGGTGCAATGGATGTTGATAGATGTCCTAAATAAGTATTTTCCATAAACAAATAACTAATTCAATAGTCTCATTACGATTCATATGGAAATTGGGTTGATGGACATCTGGTTTGTGTCGTACTCCATTGCTATTCTAAAAACAAAATTTCAGTGACTGACGGGTATTCCTGGCACAGTTCCCCTCATTATTTTGCGTTTTTTGAACATTTTGGAAATCGAGGCTATAATGATCGGGAACAAAGCATTCTTTGTGAAAATGCTTCAAACTCACATTGTTGAAAAGACTATCTGGATTAATTGGTTGTAACTCAAAACATGAGACAATTTTTCATTGAACCAAAGTTATAAGCAACAATACTACAGCATGATAAACCAACACTCTGTAGGTCAAAATACAAGTAATTTAAAGATGTTAAAAAAACATATAAACTGCCCAATAAATGAAAACACTTCCATTGATAACCAAAAGTTTTCATATAATATTTTTCAATGCCTTTCCATGTAGGTGGAGGAACATCGCAGCTTGCTTACGAAGGCTGAGGCGAAGGCGGCGGAGCTGAAGAACCAGGTGGATAGAACAGACCGCGACCTCACCTCGCTCAGAAAGGAATGCAACCAGCTGAGGAACGAAGTAAGGGACTTGAGTGCCAACTTCTAGTTATGATATTCCAGTGGTATTGTTCAAATGCATAAGTATTAAATGTTTCACTTGTTTTTATCTCATACAACTTAATTTTGTAAAGGAGTGATATAAAATGAATATATCCGGACCATTAAATAGGAAGTAGGTTATTGCACCGTGTATATTTCAGGATGTCTTTCCATTCAAACCTTCACGACCCTTCAACTTCGTTCTACATGATAGAATTTAAAAACTATATTTTGTTTAATGGATGTGACATGAAAACCTATCTTTTATATACTTTATCGGCCCGTCTGTCTGTAAAATAATCAGATTAGCTTATTAACTACAATTTGAGAGAATATTTTCATACTAAAATAAGCTTTCTGTTTGCGTTTATCTAAACAAACAAAATAAACACACATAAAAACCGTTGTACTAAGTAGTTTATGCAGAACAAAAAATAAATTACCTAAAAAACGAACTTTAAAAATTTATTGTAAAAGTCTCTATTTGTGTAGAATTGTTTTAATGTTGTTCACAAATAGGCCGCTCTTGGGTTAAAGTAACAATTAAGTATGTTATAGCTTGTCTACTTTCAAGAATGTAAAGCATTTTCTTTAAAATGTTCGCAGCTGAAATCTTCTTTTCTTCATTGCAGCTGGAGGACGAGCGCAGTCGTCTGAAGCAGAGCTCCGACAAGCGCCAGTCAGAACTGAGCTGGACCCGTGAGCGCGAGGACCTCAAGAGACAGGTCAACGACCTCAAGAACCGCATTGAGCAGCTGCAGCACAACCTCAACGAGAACGACAAGGGCTTCATCGAGAAGGTAGGGTAGACTGACCAGTGAGTGAACAGGCCCCAGTGAATGAACATTTCGTAAATATAATTTTAAAAAATGAGGATTGAAAATCATTCCACTATATGGATTGGCAACACTGACTTCCTCCCAGTAGGAAGCTATCTGACAATGGTTGGTTGTCCTGGTCATTATATCATGGTGTTCATTCACTGGCGAACGTGACGTCTTAAGCGTTCATTCACTGGTTAGTCTACCCTAGTGACAACAATTATGAGGCATTTTAGAAAGAGAAACTATAATGGGGGGAATGCTTCAGGTACACTGCGCTGTTAAAAGCTCTTGAGGTTTGAGTTGAGCGATTTTATTGAGCAAAACACTTCCATTGAAATTTCTTTAGTTGAGAGTCGAGTGATTCAATTGAGCAAAACACTTTCAATGAGTTCCTGAGTCGAACAATTCAACTGGACATAACACTTTGATCTTAACTAAATGTCTTAAGTTATGACAAAATAAATGGCAATGATGTTTGACGATTAACTGGTGTAAATGATGACTTATGTATTTTTTTTATTCAAGCACCAATGTTTTTTCATAATGGTTTCCGTACCAAGAAAAGTCAAAATGAATATAGCGATTACAATTGGTATAACTATTTAATGAAAAAAATATATCAATAAGTTTATCACACAATGCAGACTTTCAAACTTCCCAATTGCGTATACAAACGGCATTGAGTTCAATGTGACTTCGGTCGCACACCCTGTCCATGTTAGTCAAGGGGACAGGTTTTTATATTGTCCGCTAGACTAAGATATTTTGACAATTTTAACAACTGCAGTACAACGGTAATTAACAATCAATTTCATTCCTCAGGAGTCTCGGCTTCGTGACGAGTTCAAAAGAAAGCGCGATGCCGCTGTTAAGGAGGCACGCGAGAAAGGGGAAGCGGCTCTCGAACTCGCTCGAGAGGAAGAGAAGATCGTGAGGGCCAAGGCACAAGAATACGCCGACAAGCTGGAAAAGGTATAAGATATTTTAAGAATTCTAATTGCAATTTCTGCCCCACTATACTAAAGAGGTATGGGCCAACTGGATTTTGATCCTGGAACCTCTTGCCTGCAAACCTTATACTGAACCGTCTGCGACAAAACTAATTACTTGGTCTCGTGGGATAGTATTGGGTATTTGTGTTGAGCGCTACAGTGCTCTCCTTTCAGTAAGTCAGAGCAGGAACGATTAACTTGGAGGGTTGAGGTTGCTTCCTGATGTGAATCTCAGCCTACTTTTGGACCTCAGGAATTGATACCTGCTTTAAGTCTCCGAACTTAGCTTTGGTGGGATGAAGGTTGCCTGCTGTGATGATGCGATGATCAGTGATGCTGACTTTTAGATGGCGGCACATCTGATGTTCCCACTGAAGAGGTATGGACATGACATATCCGATTTTGATCTCGGCACTTCTTTCATGCGATCCCAATACCAAACCGTCAGCCACAAAATATTTTCTCTGTCATAATTTCTAGTATTGTGTATTTGTGCAAACCGACACAAGTCATCAAACTGCATTATAATTAATATCATTAACTAACTCTGTCCACTAGGCCGAGGCGTCTCTCCGGGAATGGCAAGACAAGCACCGCAAGCAACAAGCGGACCACCGTCGCGACAAGGACGAGTGGGTGCGTGAGCGGGACTCGCTTGAGGCGGAGATACGCACGGAGGAGAAGAGGAGGGAAAAGGCGGAGCGGGAGGCGGAGCAGCAGATCAAGGCAAAGGAGGAGGAAGTAAGGGGATGAAAGTGTTTTGCGTGCTCTTTTTAACGTAAAAGTTAGTCGGCAACATGGATTCAGATCTGATATGGTCTGGTTAATTTCTACAGAGTTTGGTAACGGAGTGTGTGCCATCTTTGCGTATGAAGATTACGTAATAGCTGGTTACAGTTCAACTAAGTTTTGTATGTAAAAAACTATTATGGTTATATTTACACTTTTTACAGAAAGTTATAGAAAGGAATTTTCAGCACCATCTTCGGTCTCTTCATTACATGCTGATAAAAGAGCAACTTTATGACGGAACATAAGGTTTAGTTAGAGATGCAACAGTTACAAAATCATCCAGAAATCAATAACATCATCACCTGCTGATACTAGAGCCCCTCTATAACGAAACCTAACGTTTAGAGAGAGATACGACAAACAACCCTTCAATTGTCCGAAGGAAATTTTTCAGTTCTGACAACGTATCGGTCTTGATATAGTGAAATCTATGCCATAATCAGTTTTAAAACACCCGATTCCTCTGAGAAAAACGCATCAAAAGAAAGAAATTTTCAGAAAAGGTAGACGAGAATAAAACATCTTTTTATTTATTTAAAAAATAACTTTATAAAAAAATCATATCTCGATCATGTTGTTCACTGAAATAAAATATATAATTTTAAAATTTTCAACTATTCCTGGATTCTTAATGATTTCTAACGTTTGGCTACATTACTTAGGGGTGGACATTCTCATTTCCTGTCTATTTTCTCCTTTGCGTAGCAATTTATAAAGCTCAATCATAGCATTAAAAATAAAAATCTTTAAACCATCCCAATTTCGATAAACACATTCACCTGCAAAAACAAACATCATTAACATTAGCATATCCCACCATACAGGTTTTGTTAGCGAAGGAGCGCGTGGTTGCAGTGGAGCGCGAACAACGGCGCATGCAGCTGCAGCTTGAGGAGGCGGAGCAGCTGCAAGGAAAGCTGCGCCTCATGGAGGAGGAAGCGGATCGCGCCAAGGAGGAGTACGACCAGATCACAGCAAGGGTGAGTGGCAGAAATTTTAGTGGTTTAGTTTTTTAGTATTATATCATATGAGGAGTCCGGGGGAAAAAAACTTTTCATTGCATATTAATCTGTCTGGCCTTTTTGGCAACGATAGCAAGCCATCGCCTAAACTGGTATGAGAAACTGGAAAACCGGTTTCTTACTTGGTTCTTATTATTCACGGTAACCCTTCAAGCCAGTCTCATGCTTGAACAGTGAGAGAAAAAGTAATGGAGAAACAGGTTTCCTGTCTCCAACGTCCACCAAACAGAAATGATTACGGGAAGATTCCTGTGCAATCAAGGGGTTCTGAATCTGGACTCGTCATATATGGTATAATATGTCATCACACAGAATAAAATTTGCGTTATAGTTGAACCAATTTTGCATTTGGGATATGGAATTTGCCAATCTTTTTCATTTGCTGGTAATTCGGTAATTTTGAGCAGCTAAACTGGTTTACTGAAAAACTACTGGTCATTTTATTGATATCATACCGTGTGACAGAATGTGGCTTATTGATAGCAGTGAAATAAAATATTTGTATCGACATATTTTTTAAGCAATTGTTTCTCGTTAACATTGTGATTTTATCATTAAATTTTTACAGAAAAATAAAGAACATGTATTACACTGAACTCAAAAAAACTTCTGAACCAGCACTCCATGTGTCGCCTTTTGAATTGCTTTTCTGTTTATATTATTTCAGTATGACTTGCTGGAAGAGGATTTCGTCAAGACCAAATCTCGCCTCGTCCAAGAAAAAGAGCTCGCCGAGTCTAACCTGGCCAAAGTAAGGAAGGAGCACAACGAGCTCAACTTCGAGTGCAGCTCGCTCAAAGAATCCTACAACACGAGGCAGGACACGTGGATCAAGGAGAAGCTAGAACTACAGGTAATTAATTACCAACTATAAAATTCGATATGAATCGCTAAATCTAATATGCTAAGGGGTCAGGTCCTCTGGGAAGTTTTTTGTACCTGAGTCTTCTTTTACCAAAACATTGAAAGGAAAGAGCGTGGTGGAATTTTTCTGCTGTGGATTTAACTTAGTTTTTCAATTCATATAGAAATATTTAATCAGCTTGCGTGTCGAAATATTGTGAAGTATTCAGGTTGAGTAAGAAAATAGTGCCGAGTCTTATATGAGCATAAAATCTTCGATATAATGTCCTATTTCATTTTAATTTTACTAACGTCAAATAGGGTAACTTTTCTTAAAGGAAAGTTTGGTACAAGCCTTTCTCCATAATGATCTCTTAATAAATACTCGTACAGTTTATTATTTCAAGTTTCGTCAAAGGATTATAAAATGCTTATTTTTTGTCGTCTGAAAAGTTGACTGCCGTACTAAGAAAAATGTGTCGACAGAAAATTACATGGTACCTCGTGTAGCTCTAGTGCTACGATTATTCAAAGTAACCCTAACCAAATAGTAGAACCAAATGGAAACGAAACAAATTTGGAAAGTTAAAAAAAAATCGCAGAATTAGATTCTAACGAGAGGCAATAACAGAACTGCAGTATGGGGTGGAGCCTCATTCATCCCAATAACATCTTTTCTCTGAGAAGAAATGGTGCCTTTTGTAAATTCGGGATTGGGTATATTGTCGATGAAACCTGATGGCTGTTATTGCGCGCGACGCTGTTGTTGTTTAGTTAAAATAAAATGGGGTGTTGGTAGTTTTCTTAAGTTTTGTAATGATTATTCGCATTAAATTCTTTGTCGAATGAAAAAAGGGTTATTTCTTTAAAAGTGTCCAGATACAGTCTTCGAACCGGATATTTGGCTCTTTTCAACAGTGTCATTAAGAAAATTGGTAATTAGGATGGTCGGAGTTCGGGTAATTTGAGTTCGGGTACACTCTTAAAACAAAAGAGTGAAATCCACTGCTATTGGAGAAGTGCATTTTCGACACTGAAAAGGAGTGAAAATTAACTCTAAATCGCTCGTAATCGCCTTAAAATCGCTCGTTTATTGTTAAGATTATTGGAGTTTAACAAAGCAAAATAGTGAAATCCACTCATATAGGGGAAGTGCATTTTCAACACCGAAAGGACTCATTTCGTGAAATTAACTCAGACTGAGTTAAAATCACTCGTTTGTTTTAAGAGTGTAGTTCAACTGTCTTTCCTTTCTATTTTCTTCAGGAGCGAGTGAAGGAGCTGTCTAGGAGAATGGAACGCCTCAAGTTGGTGGAGCAGGAGCGAAGGCGTCTTCAGGACTTGGTGGATGAGAAGGAGACCCTTGTAGACTCCTACAAGAAGGAAGAGAAGTACCTCAAGGAGGAGAGGGAAAGGCTCAAGAAGAAGGTAAGTTGCTTATTCACAAGAGGCCTTGTTTACGTTAAGTGGCCTCATTTTTTTTCTAACTGACGGCATTTTGCGAAATAGGCCATTAGCACTGTGGGCATGTTCCCTGGAACATATCGCTGCCATCTAGGGGGCTCTCTGTAACACTTTTTACGCTCTAAATACAATGAATATGTGAGCTCGATGTGAATGTTTAATTCTGCCGAAATTTAGTTTTGCTGAAAGTACCCATGTCATTTATCTTAGCGATCATTTATAAGACACATAATTATATGATGTGCTAAACTAAATTTCTCCATCCTAGAAATATACCGATCTGCCCAAGTTTGGCGTTACCAAATTATATAATCCAGGAAATTAGCGCATGTTTGGTTCCAATAAAACATTAACTCTGATCCATACCTTAAAACTCTACTCAACAGGATAATACTTGTCATTCAAAGAACAAAAAAAGCACAAAATAATTTGGAGAGAAATATTACTGGTTAGAGTTCTGTTGTCTAACCCACGTTACTTGACTGAAACCGAGACCAAGTCACTTGATTGATCTCGGTTACATTTTAGATTTGTCCATGCGTCCATTGCAGCTAAACTACAGCTAAACTCTCTTATATCCCTCAACCCAGGTGGAAGACCTTACCAAGACCGCCTCCGACGTGAGTCTGAAGTGGTCAGCACCAGAGACCACCAAGTCCAGCAGCCCTAAGTCAGCCGCGGCCGAGTACGAGGGCCGAATGTTACTGATGTCCTCAGAGATGTCCTCCATGCAGTCACAGATCGCCTCCCTCGTGGAAGAAAGGGACAAGCTACGAGGACAGTTGCAAGCGGCTGAAAGGAACGCTGAGGAAGCTAGAACTGGCTCGCTCAAGAGGGAGAGAGCGAGACATAGGGACGAGGTGAGGAATTTAGTCTTAGTTAATTAAAAAGACATGAGCATTGGTCTATTTTTTTATTATTTGTTCCAGCTTATTCGCATTCCGCCTTAGCAATTCACGGCTGATCTCTACTTTGTGTTCAGTCTTTAACGGCTTTTATTCACAATAACTTAAATAGCAACTTATGGCTTATAAAACCTCCACCATTTTAATGTCAACAGGCACGACACCATTGGTCCTTTATGGCATTTCTGCACACTCCTTAGCCATTTATATCTTCACTTCCCACACTTTTAAAAAACCCTAAAAGTTCGGATGAAAGTTATTGTAACCCATACATGGCTAAAATCCTTCAACTTTTAAATTCCTTTATTCCTAACTTTCTTCTTCTAGTGAGTGCAACCTGTAGTACCTGTAGTACTTTGAACCCTTTGGTTATTTTGGAAAGCATTTGAACAAGTTTTTTTATAAGATTTAACAAAAGGTTTTTAATTACAGTTATAGAACTGGTATATTTTCGGCATCTTATCTATATTAAGTTGTATTTAATATTCGATAATATCGAATATGTTAAGGTTACATTAATAAACTGTAATGCAATGTTTGGGGTAATTTCCGACAAAAGTTTCGAATTTTCCAATAATAGGTTCAATTACATTCTCATTATTTCAGTATATAAAATTGTCTCCAATAACTCAGATAATTATTTTCCTCGCTTTAGGCCGATGCAGCCAGGAAGAAGGTACAAGAACTGAGATACCAACTTGATGACGTGAGAGAACAGCTTGACGACGCCAACCTCGAAAACAAGAACTTGAAACTCCAAATAGAAACGGATAAGAACGGTTTTGAAATCCAAATTTCAGAGCTTAAATCCAAAATAAATCAAGTAAGTACATATAAACTATGTTTTAAAATCTTTAAAGTGTTACTTAAATAAAGTGCATTACGACGCGCTTTTGATTCTAGGACGAATTTTTGCAACTGCATTCTGGAAACTTTCACTCTTCTACTCATCTCAAGCTTTTGGCAAAAATATCATGGTTTTAGTTTTTTTAAATCACAAATTTTGCGATATACATTTTTTTACCAGAAAATTTTTAAGTGTATTTCCGAAGTCAGACCTCGGCTATGACTTCTAACAGGCTATAGGACAAACATTGTAATACTTCTAAAAACAACCGGTCTTTTTTAGGTATTAAATACTTAATTTGATCCACAAAAGATATCTTTTTATCTTCCCCACAACGTTTACTACTAAAAAAGTGGAAGATATTATAATCTTTCAGTCCGTCCGTCTGTCTGGCACCCACTTTCATGACTTATGACTTGAGTGGCGGGCCCGTTAGGGCCAAGCACAGCGACCCCTGGTCTGTTGTACTAACCCCATCGTTTAACCTTGAAGCAGGCCAATAGCTGAGATGAACCTCAGAATTTCCCTGATTGGTAAGTTATCAACCTCCCAGGCAAAACCCACTTTCATACTCCAAACTACAAATGCTACAGGCAGGTATTATGCGTCAAAAAAGGGGAAATCAAGATTAGATTACATATAAAATCGCAGAAAAAAATCGAGTTCAAAGTACTTCAAATATTATTTTTAAAAAATTCGAGTATGCAAAATGTAAAGCTTATTTACAAAGCATAGTAAGCCATTTTTACTGAAATTAAATCACCATTGCCTTTCACAACACCCGTTTGAGAAACTTTATTTCTTTTAAATAATAAATTAAAAGAATTTTATTTGAGCGACATAAATCAGTTTGAAAGACGTCATATATATATTTTACAAAGGGAATCTTCGATTGTAAGAAGGGCAATTTACAACTTCAAAATTTATGCTACCCATATAAAACTATTTACGAAACCCAACCATTGCAGCTGGAGGAACAAAAAATGCTCGAGTCGACTCGCGGCCAGACCCGAAGCATAGCCAAGACACGTCTGGAGCTCAGCTGGGAGAAGGAGCGAGCGGAGCTGCAGCATACCCTGTCTGAGACTAGGCAGCTGCTGCAGGACCTGAAGGCGAAGCTGACGGCTGCGGAAGGGGAGAGGGAAGGGGAGCGAAGGGATTCGAGGAGACTGCTGCAGGAGAGGAGGGAGCAGCTGGAGAAGGAGCATCATGAGTCGAGGAGGAAAATGGGAGAGGTGAGGATAGGTTTTATTTAAATTTTTTTTCAAAATACTCAGATATTGGCGTAAGTCAATCTCACCCCTACCTTTTCACAAATGAGCCCGTCCTGCGTGACGGTAAATCCCTCTTTGTGTGTATGATGTGATGTCTCTTTATAACGTAACTGTACTAACTTGAAATGACGTGCTTTGAAAATGTATCTACATGCTAAATGTCCTTAAACTCTAAATAAAAGATGTTTGCTGTTAATATAACTCAGCTAGTTATCTTTGGATGGATCCTCACCTCTTCAACATCAGATACCTAGTGTAGCTCTAGTGTAACGATAATTCAAACTAACCTAACATAATCAGAGTGTAAGAATCGTCCTCAGACAATTTCAAAATTAGGGAATTTTTTAATTGAGATTGTTGTTACTACTGCCTAAAAACTTCTATCAAAGAAGCTCTACAAAAATTGCAGTTTTTTTTTTTTAAATTTCTATTTCCAACTTTGATTTGTACTGTCGAAAAAAACAAAAAAATTCTGCCCTGTTACGACCCATTAAGCCCATTTCAAGTTATCTTAAATAAACTCATTTCTTCCCATTTGTGGTCTCAGCTGCACAGTAGTCTGCTGGGGATATACGAGTCCCACGCGAAGCTACGCTGCATCAACTAATAAAGCAATGATATGGTTTATGAAACAATTCAAACATATGAGACCATTCCAAGTTGTCTCAAATCAACTTATTTATTCTTATTTGTGGTCGCAGCTGCACAGTAGTCTGCTGGAGATACGCGAGTCCCACGCGAAGCTGCGCGGTCTCTATGACCGCATGAAACGGGAGAGAGAAATCCTGATCAAGGAGCGAGAAGAATGGAGGCAACGGCTGCAAGTGGCAATGCAGCTGCATGCCAAGATCACGGACATTGTCAATGATGTGAGTATAGTATGCTGGGGCAATAGCTACTGTAATTATAGCTCTGCATGTTTGTGTCATTTATAATACTTTTTAATAATCATTTGTAATTACTTTTAATAATCATTTGTAATTACTTTTAATAATCATTTGTAATTACTTTTAATAATCATTTGTAATTACTTTTAATAATCATTTGTAATTACTTTTAATAATCATTTGTAATTACTTTTAATAATCATTTGTAATAACTTTTAATAATCATTTGTAATTGGAATGGAATGGAATGGAATGCAAATGCGCCCTCTAGAAGGGAGAGTGTAGGCTTTATAGCCCATTACCCAGCTCGCCAGAAGGGACAGTCACAGGAGACACACGAAGAAAGGACGACACAAACACTTAGACAAATAACAACATTTATTGACAAATACAAATATCCATGCCTGACCGGGATTCGAACCCGACCTCAGCAGCTCCAAAGGCTAGTACACTAACCATTCGGCCACCGAGGCGGCAATCATTTGTAATTACTTTTAATAATCATTTGTAATTACTTTTAATAATCATTTATCTATTTTTAATCATAATTAAATTTTTATCCCTCGTTAATTATTTTTCATTTATCAAAAATTCAATTTTCGTTTGACATTCATTATCGTTCCATGCTTCATTTTCGGTTCAAACTTACAGCCATAAATTTCACCTGCATTCTAATGATAATTTTTTTGCTTTTTTTATTGATTAGTTTTTTATTCTTTAACAACTAATAGTTTACTTATCAGTAAATAGTTTTTCCCTCATTATTTATTTGCTTGCCCACTCTTATTGAATCCCCTGAATATAAAATTCTTTTTTCAGGTTGAAAAAGTGAATGGTGAAGTCACTGCAAACTCACAGAAAGCTAGCTTACCATTGAGCGCAGACTTTAAGGAAACTGTGACAAAAGTTAGTAGCGTGCATATTTTGATTTTTGGTGCATTTTATCACTAAGATTAAAGTTAGATGTGTGTTTAAATTTATCTTTTACTTCATTTAGTTAAGCTTTTAAGTATGGCAACCCAAGAAAAAAGCCTTCCCACTCTTTGTTCTCACAAAAATTTATAATAAATTCAAAACTTTGTAAAAAAAAAGGTGTACGTATAATTAGCTATTATTTGAATTATACTAATGATAAACAATTACCAACAATAAGAATGTCAATACTTAGACTTAGATAATTTCATATTATATTTGCTTATAGGTCAAAAATAATCTAGCAGAGCTTCAAAAGACTGCAGAAACTCTTAAGGAAGATGAACGACTCAAAAGGTCGACATCATTCAGAAGGTAAAACAATATCTTCAAAATATCAATCACCGCATCATTTGATAAATCCACATTCTACACTCCTTGCCAACCTAACTTGGGTAAAAACGAAGAGTAAAAAGGCAGAGGGAAAAGCGCTGTTGGTCTCGTTAGTTGGAAACACTTGTAAGCTATATTTTTACATACAAATACAAAATGATCTGAATACAATTTAACCAAAATACACTTTTCACTCTGATAAAATTGTCAAATTTTCTCAAATAATATTCAAATCTGTTAAACCTCAAACGAAATTAATACTTTAAACACGTTTTTCTGGATGGATTCACAAATAATTTATGGAACTCTTTACATCGGCGGAAGGATCTTCCCCATAGCATATTTGTATATACCCAACTTAGGATGGCAAGGATTGTAAGCTGAATATATTGCATGATGGGAAATTCTGAAAATGAGCTCGTAACAATTGCACATGTGATACAATTACTACATCTTTAAGTAAAATGTTTTTTTAATTATGACGAATATTAAAATTACATTTAAGGACATTTGAAATCATATGATAATTAATAGCCACAAAAATTAGTTAAAATATGAATGTAAGGGCCGACCGTAAAGCAACGCATGCCGATACATTTTGTAATATTTTCTTACACCAATCAATGGCCATACCACACCCTAATTGAAAAGCAGAATACTTTTAGCACTATCTTTTTGGATTTAATATACACTCTTAAAACAAAAGAGTGAAATCCACTCATATAGGAGAAGTGCATTTTCGACACTGAAAAGGAGTGAACATTAACTCAAACTGAGTTAAAATCACTCGTTTGGAGCGATTTTGTCGGAGTTTTAACTAAGCAAAAGAGTGAAATCCACTTCAATAGGATAAGTGCATTTTCGACACTGAAATGAGTGAAAATTAACTCAGACTGAGTTAAATTCACTCGTTTGTTTTAAGAGTGTATCCTTCAATTATATGAAAACTACCATATCTAACTTTCTACTCTGTATACACAGGGCCATCTCAGCTCAAGACGTCAGCACCAGTAAAGGTTCACAGCAAGACCCCATGCAGCGCTGGAACAACCCTCAGCGGGTCACCAACTACCCGCTGGCACCTCCCAGCATGATCATCCGTCCTCCACCTAGGCAGAAGTCCCTCCAGAGAAAGTCCATGTCTCTGGACCACGCTTTGGCTGGTGGACACGAGCAGAGGCTCAAGATATGGGAGTCTGAAGGCGAAAGTGTGGCCTCTACGCCTGGAGGTAGCATGCTGAGTTTAGGCGGATATGGGTATGAGACGGACTCGTCTATGCCGGACTCGGAATACAGGTGGGTAGCTTTTTGCTGCAATCTATCTTTTTTGATAGTCATATGACAATCAAAGTTATCCGTCTACGGTATATCACAAAGCATTTTTTGATTACGGTAGACACATATCTTGCTTTGTGATATTTTGTGATATAACGCATATCTTGATTTGAGATATACTGTAGATGCATATCTTACTATGCGTCTACCGTATATCACAAAGCAAGATCTGCATCTACCGTATATTACGAAGCAAAATATGCGTCTATCGTATATCACAAATTTATAAGCATGAAGAAAAATGATCTTTTGAAGATGTGTACCCTAATTTGTGTCTTATTTTAGTCGACAAAATTTGTATAAATTATAGGTAGCTGATTGACGATATTAAAAAAAATGTTTTTCATAGAGTTGTTATACGCTCTGTACCCTAAATTAACCAATAAATATGAATAATTTGGAAAACAATTGTCCTCAATCTAACTGCATTCTCAAATTTTAGATCATTTTAACATACCGATCTCATTTGAAATGACTTAAATGAAAATGCCCTGATAAATAATTTCTTACCCGTAGGTACGGCGGCATTACCCAGAACCGACGGAGGTACATGGTTCAAACCCCAAGTGGAATGACCACGGACAGCGAAGCCCCTTACTCGTCCAGAGAAGGAAGCGTAGACCCAGCGGGTAGTACAGAAAGCGTTCCCGTCTCAGCTTCTCAACAACAAAAACTGACATTCAAACAAAAACTCAAATCCTTACGGTAAGTCAAGACCAAACCATAGCCTCCTATATTAAGATACCTGTCTAGTCCTCCGAATATCAAAGTAATTGAAGTAGTTGTGTACTAATGCGTTGCACCACCCATAAACATAGGTAGTGCAACGCATTAGCACAAGAGTTAATGATAGGGTGTTTAAATTGATCAAACAACTCTTGACGACGCTTGTCAGAGTGTAACAGCATCTATGTCAACAACAAATGTTTAATAACTTGCAAGACTTTCTGATTTACAGGTGGATGGGACTATTTTAATTGTGTTGTTGAAATTAAAATTATTTTTCCTTCTCAGAATTACTTCACGGGATTTCTATATAATACCAAACAGACACCAGAATGAATTACGGCCCATCGACGAAAAGTTTAGGACGTTTTTCCCCGCAGCTTTCATGCAAACTAAACTAACCTCATGGGAGGCTGGGGAGCCCAGTCGGTTAGGCACTCGCCTAGCATGCAAAAGGTCCCAGGTTCAGGTCCGGCCATCGCCAAAATAACTGACCTATAAAAGGCCCGTGCAGCCAAAAATGTCCGACGAATAATACCCCGTGTAAAAGAGTGCAAGTTAAATATCCTTCAAAGTGCTAACGCTGCGTACGATGTCGCCTTTAACGGTTGCGTTGGGTGCCTGTTCAGGTGTCGGCTCATCACTTGACTGTGGTTCTAAAATACGACGCCCGTAGCCAATATCCATCGTGTAGCTCTCGTGCTACGATAATTCAAACCTAGCCTAATCTCGTGCTTTCTTTTGTTTTAGGCGCGTGAAGAGTGTAGACGTATCTAGCGGCCGCAAACCAGGCGAGGAGGAGCCGTCTAAAAAGGAGAAGGAGCAGAGCCTGCGATCCAAGATATCGCGGGTCCTCAAAAAACCTCTCGGAAGGAGCCTGGAGATGCTGGAAGGAAGGAAACCTGGACCCGCGCTCCCTCCGAAAGGACTCGTTCCCGACGTGGTCCCAAGCAGACCCACGGCCGAGGTGAGTCCGTGGACTTTTTACAGCAACAACTCGCTATATCGCTCTTCTCGGGGGACAAGCAACAAACCGCGATATAACGAGCTACTTGATATAGTCCGACCACGCTAAGTTGGCAATCAAAATATTTACATTGTGGACCAGTCCACTTCGAAAAAAGGTAAGGAAGGTTTTGGGCAAGAGTTACTATGTTTGGCGATTCATTGCTTTTGGGCGCAAGTTTCTTTAAGGTTAAGAAACAGATTATTAATTGAAGGGTGGTAGATCGTACTTGCATCGGGTTCACTCTTGTACAGGGTGGTAATAAAATAACGCTCACTATTCGGAGTGGTCTGTAGATTGAATGAATAATCCAAATGCTTCAAACATAGAGTTACTAATCAAGAAGGGGGAAAAAGAATGGAATCATAAAAAAGAATAATCATAAAAAAAATAAACTCGTCTCTTGACCACGGTTCTAAATTACGAGGCATGGTCAATTATGGCAATTTACGACCAACACAGCTAATTACGCCTCGTACTTTAGAGCCCTGGTCAAGAGACGAGTTTGTTTTTTTTATGATTTCATTCTTTTCTTCTTAATTAGTAAGTATATCAAAGTTTGTTGCATACGGATTATTCATTCAACCTACAGACCACTCCGAATAGCGAGCGGTATTTTATAACCACCCTGTATTTCACATCATTATTTAAGTTCTAGCGCCCATCGGAGTAATTCCTGGTCACAATCATTTTTATGTTTTAAAAACACGTCATCAAAATGACAAAAATAATCATAGATGTACTGTGAAATATACTCACTGGAATTTATTACTTTACTACGAGTTTGTTCATTAATTTTGATTTTTTTACATGGTTCATTAAATTTCTGTAAAATAATATTAGCTTTAGTTATGATACGATTTCTACAAACATCTTGATCGCAACTAAAGTTTTAAAGCTTTTTCTTTATTTGTCTTGGTCACTAATTAATTACAACTATTAAAATTACTTGGACATTATTGAAAAAAATATATATTAGATGACATCACAATGTGCTTATTCTATGCCGAAATTAGTTACCTTAATTACTTCTTTGTTAAAAGTAATATTTAACCCATGTCCCACCATTTCTTTTTACTAATCCACATAACTTCTTCTAATAATTACGGTGGTTACCTGATTTAAATGATTATTATCCTGAATTAAATACATGAACATTTTCCCGATTAATACCTTACTTCAAGCGCAAAATATATGTTTACATCTCATTTTTATTCTCTACAAAATATACATAGTTTAAAGTATAAACTAGCAATCAACAACAATCCTCTATCGCCGATAACTGATGTGTAGCTCTAGTGTGATAGATTGAACTAGACCAACAATCTCCTCTTCTCGCCAAACGCCTTGAGCTGGCAACCCTTTTTTCTTCTGCTTAAAAACCTCAATTCAAAGTGGAGTCGTCCACAATGTAAATATTTTGATTGCCAACTTAGCGTGGTCGGACTATAAATACTTTACTTTGATTTTTTTTTTTATTCTATCAACAAAGTTTTTAAACTAAACCAAAACCGACCTTAAGTTTGCAGTATACAAATGTTCTACGAGAAAAAGATTAAATAGTTCTCATTTTTGAGTGAGAGAATCGAATACAAAAAGGTATTTCACATTCAATAAACAAATTGATTTATTATTTCAAGACATAAATGTATTATTATTATAAGTTAAGCTTCAGTTAGAGTTTTATTTTAATTATTTTTTTCCTTCTATTTTGACTTAACAGGGCGCACGAATATCAGGGTCGAAGGAGCAGTCAGTAGGAGCAGGTGAAACATGCATTCATATTTATCCTCGAAAGTTATTTGTTTTGATTTTTCTCCCTTATATCTTGACCTATCGCCTTTCTTGACCATGTGTCTTATGTCTAATTTAACGAAAGTACAAATGTATTGAAAAACGGGGGGGGGGGGGGGGGAGACATGACACAAGACGCGATGTATCAGAATGCGCGATGTAACGAGGCGCAATATAGCAAGGGGTTACTGTACTTTTAATTCGGTTCCGGACGTAATGCCGGCAGCCGAAAATTCGAGAAGCCGGAATTCCGACAGCCAGAATCCCATCAAGAAAGTACCCGACAGAGAAAGATTGCTTTCTTCTATGCATCTTGTATACCGAGACTTTTTATTTCAAATTGTATCTGATTATTTAATTTCATGCAATAATGAGACCAAATTTAATGAGAAAATTGACTCTTTATTCATATATTTAAAAAAAACTTTGTTTCGCAAGCAGGTTCTAAATTACAAAGTATGGCACTCTTTAGTTCTCAGTCAAATGGTTTACAATTTCACCTCTTTTCCACGAAGTTTAAATGGAGTTCCTGCTTGTATTCTTATTTCAATTCAACGTTTTTTCCAACACTTATTCTTTTTTTTATTGCAGAAACCATTGTCTGCTAGTCGAGGTGAGTTGAGCAGACCCCGGCCTGCTTCTGCTGCTGGAAGCCAAGAAAGGAGGCCGAAGCCAGCTCCTAAACCCAAGGTCGAAACCCCAGTTTGAAGAAGAAACCGAACTTTTTTTTTATTCCTCATACATTCACACGACGAAAAAGAAAAGACTTCATGTAAACAATAAAAATGCCCTTTTATGTTGTTTCTGGTGCTAAGGAAATATTCTAATTCCGTTTATACACAATTCAGTACAGGGGTACAGGGTAGGGTACATATACATTCGGGCTTGTGTGCCTGATCAGAGACCCGCTTATATAAGCTTTGGTCAAGTAAGGCAGACACAGAAAGATTCACACCCGTTGCAGCCTAGGTTGCAGCGCGCAGACTGCTAGCGTAATGGTCCAAACCACTCGGCCATCCGGGCCACCTCAATTCGGTATGTACAGATATCTCCATAACTTGTATCGGTAGCTGCACCCAAGAAAATCAATTTAGATCAATAGAACTGTCTTAATATCGGAAGTTTTTTATATTGATCTCTAAGAGTCATTTTTAGTAGGGAGCCCTTTCAACATCACTATGACATTGCTATATCGAATTGACATTGAGCAATAATCATACAATACCAGATCAATTAATCTGTACAATAATACTCATGTAATTTTTCTCTTACCAATATGGCAGCCCTTATTAGGTAAAATTACTAACAATGCAGGCTCTGTAGAGGTAATGAAGTCAAGTACTCGCTTTTACAAAGCAATAACAAAACAAAACTTTCCTAATTTAGAAACTCAACTGACTTACCTAACTCGTATTGTTTTAAAACAGAAGTTAATTTTGTTCCAACTGCAATACAACAATGACATATCTTCTTCAATACATCTTCTTCAATTCATCTTGCAACAATGTCTTTCAAAAACAATACGTTGCCAAACAATACATTTTCCAACTTTGGAAACTCTGCTGACTTTCCGACTCGTATTGTTTTAAAACGGAAGTTAATTTTGTTCTAACTGCAATACAACACTGTTATATCTTCTTCAATACATCTTTTTCAATTCATTTGCAACAATGTCTTTCAAAAACAATACGATGCCTAACAATAAACTGTCCAACTTTGGAAACTCGGCTGACTTTCCGACTCGTATTATTTTAAAAACTAAGTATCTTCTGGTTTGTGGGTGCCGGCAGACCTTGAAACTGCAATACAACAATGATATATCTTCTTCAATATAACTTATTCAATTCACCTTATATACAACAATGTCTTTTAAACAACAATACATTATGCATATCAAGCAGGTATATCACAGGAAGTCTTCACCAAATCCAAACTCTTGACTCCCATCAATTGAACATTTGAAGGCAGCTCTTTCTTCTTTTTGGCTGACTCCAAATCATTGGCATAGCTAAGAACGCTGTCTGGTAGATAGCCAATAGACTTATTGTCATTTGCACCTTCTGATTTGTGGGTGCCGGAAGACCTTCAAACTGCAATACAACAATGGTATATCTTCCTCAATATAACTTATTCAATTCACCTTATAATACAACAATGAATGTCTTTTAAACAACAATACATTATAAATATCAAGCAGGTATATCATAGGAAGTCTTCACCAAATCCAAACTCTTGACTCCCATCAATTGAACATTTGAAGGTAGCTCTTTCTTCTTCTTAGCTAACTCCAAATCATTGGCATAGTTAAGAACGTGGTCTGGTATTAGACTTATTGTCATTTGTATCTTCTGGTTTGTGGGTGCCGGCTTGAAACTGCAATACAACAATGATATATCTTCTTCAATATAACTTATCCAAATATACAACAATGTCTTTTAATCAATAATACATTATGAATATCAAGCAGGTATATCATAGGATGTCTTCACCAAATCCAAACTCTTGACTCCCATCAGTTGAACATTTGAAGGCAACTCTTTCTTCTTCTTAGCTGAATCCAAATCATTGGCATAGTTAAGAACGTTGTCTGGTAGACGGCCATTAGACTTAACATCATTTGTATCTTCTGGTTTGTGGGTGCCGGCAGACCTTGAAACTGCATTACAACAACGATGTATCTTCTTCAATATATCATATCCAATTCACCTTATATACAACAATGTCTTTTTAAACAACAAAACATGATGAATATCAAGCAGTTATATCATAGGAAGTCTTCACCAAATCCAAACTCTTGACTCCCATCAATTGAACATTTGAAGTTAGCTCTTTCTTCTTCTTGGCTGACTCCAAATCATTGGCACAATTAAGAACGTTGTCTGGTAGATGGCCATTAGACTTATTGTCATTTGTACCTTCTGGTTTGTGGGTGCCGGCTTGAAACTGCAATACAACAATGATATATCTTCTTCAATATAACTTATCCAAATATACAACAATGTCTTTTAATCAATAATACATTATGAATATCAAGCAGGTATATCATAGGATGTCTTCACCAAATCCAAACTCTTGACTCCCATCAGTTGAACATTTGAAGGCAACTCTTTCTTCTTCTTAGCTGAATCCAAATCATTGGCATAGTTAAGAACGTTGTCTGGTAGACGGCCATTAGACTTAACATCATTTGTATCTTCTGGTTTGTGGGTGCCGGCAGACCTTGAAACTGCATTACAACAACGATGTATCTTCTTCAATATATCATATCCAATTCACCTTATATACAACAATGTCTTTTTAAACAACAAAACATGATGAATATCAAGCAGTTATATCATAGGAAGTCTTCACCAAATCCAAACTCTTGACTCCCATCAATTGAACATTTGAAGTTAGCTCTTTCTTCTTCTTGGCTGACTCCAAATCATTGGCACAATTAAGAACGTTGTCTGGTAGATGGCCATTAGACTTATTGTCATTTGTACCTTCTGGTTTGTGGGTGCCGGCTTGAAACTGCAATACAACAATGATATATCTTCTTCAATATAACTTATCCAAATATACAACAATGTCTTTTAATCAATAATACATTATGAATATCAAGCAGGTATATCATAGGATGTCTTCACCAAATCCAAACTCTTGACTCCCATCAGTTGAACATTTGAAGGCAACTCTTTCT
Source organism: Hylyphantes graminicola (assembly GCA_023701765.1). Taxonomy (NCBI): domain Eukaryota; kingdom Metazoa; phylum Arthropoda; class Arachnida; order Araneae; family Linyphiidae; genus Hylyphantes; species Hylyphantes graminicola. The sequence goes on along the minus strand of CM043120.1, from coordinate 17,332,738 downwards.
TCTTCTTAGCTGAATCCAAATCATTGGCATAGTTAAGAACGTTGTCTGGTAGACGGCCATTAGACTTAACATCATTTGTATCTTCTGGTTTGTGGGTGCCGGCAGACCTTGAAACTGCATTACAACAACGATGTATCTTCTTCAATATATCATATCCAATTCACCTTATATACAACAATGTCTTTTTAAACAACAAAACATGATGAATATCAAGCAGTTATATCATAGGAAGTCTTCACCAAATCCAAACTCTTGACTCCCATCAATTGAACATTTGAAGTTAGCTCTTTCTTCTTCTTGGCTGACTCCAAATCATTGGCACAATTAAGAACGTTGTCTGGTAGATGGCCATTAGACTTATTGTCATTTGTACCTTCTGGTTTGTGGGTGCCGGCTTGAAACTGCAATACAACAATGATATATCTTCTTCAATATAACTTATCCAAATATACAACAATGTCTTTTAATCAATAATACATTATGAATATCAAGCAGGTATATCATAGGATGTCTTCACCAAATCCAAACTCTTGACTCCCATCAGTTGAACATTTGAAGGCAACTCTTTCTTCTTCTTAGCTGAATCCAAATCATTGGCATAGTTAAGAACGTTGTCTGGTAGACGGCCATTAGACTTAACATCATTTGTATCTTCTGGTTTGTGGGTGCCGGCAGACCTTGAAACTGCATTACAACAACGATATATCTTCTTCAATATATCATATCCAATTCACCTTATGTACAACAATGTATTTTAAACACAATACATTATAAATATCAAGCAGTTATATCGTAGGAAGTCTTCACCAAATCCAAACTCTTGACTCCCATCAATTGAACATTCGAAGGCAGCTCTTTCTTCTTCTTGGCTGACTCCAAATCATTGGCACAGTTAAGGACGTTGTCTGGTAGATGGCCATTAGACTTGTTTTCATTTGTATCTTCTGGTTTGTGGGTGCCGGCAGACCTTGAAAATAGCAGTCGTTCCAGGTTGGACAACGGAGCTTCCAATACTAGATAGAAGGGGATGGCCAGAAGAGTAGTGAATACCAAATGCCCCATGAATTCGTAGAGCTGTTTAAGAAAGAAGTTCAATTATTAAGAATCATGTTATTTAAGTTTAAAGACTTAGTTTTGATAGTCAGTGTTAATAAGTAAATTAATTTTTATAATAATTAAAGGGTAAAAATAACGATAAACTATAAGTGACGATTGATCAAGATTCTTTGATTAAAAATAGTTAGTGTTTAAATTATTTAGATCTTTTCTATATATGATAGCTTACAAAGGAAACATTTCAATGAATGAAAATGTGAGTTGAAATGTACTGTGGGTGATTTTATTGAATTTAGGATAGTAGAAACATTATCATGCTTGGTAAACTTGCAATTTACAATGAAACATTGCAATAATTAAATAATGTCAACAACCTCATGCGTATCCCTTTAAGACCCTTTCAAATGGCGCTTATTTAAGATTCTGAGATTAAATGTTAAGAGTTTTATCTAAAAAAAAATGCAATAAACAGCTTCAATGCCAGCAACTCATTAGGAACTACGTCATTTTTCATTCAAATAAACGACTGATTCAAGTCACCGACGTTGGTTTCAATATTTTTCAAGAGCTTGAACATTCTCTTTTATGCCTGCACAATTTCGTAGCTCAGGTCGTAAAGGGATAATTACTATACGCCCTTGCCCTAACTGGGTCTACATTAGTCTGGTAGAGTTGCCTATTCGCTCAAGTTGTCATGACTCTTCATTAGATTAATACAAGCAGTATTTTGTGACTCCAAGTTGCCCTTACCAGTGTGTAGTGGCTGAAGGTTTTCCTCTCCCTCAGAGATCCCACCTTTGTCCAGATGACGAGGCTCTGGAGAAGGTATACGAGAAACGTCAGTCGTCCCAACGGGGCGAACACAGACGCAGACAGGAAACTGTTCACCAAACCTAGAAGTCACAAAAGTCATGTATGAAGTGCGTACGATATCGTACACATAATTTCACAAGACGCATTGTTAGATATCACACCATATGATTGACCACCAAGCATTGTTAGATATAGAATATATAAGGTATTTGTGAAAAAAAGCATTGTTAGATCTCGCCTATAAAATTGTCCAAAAATCATTGATAGATATCGCACCGCACTGATTGTTTCCAAACAAGAATTGTTAGGTATCGCCGATATAATAGACTAACAAGCATTGTTAAATATTGCACACATAATTGCTCAATGAGCATTGTTAAATATCGCATTCATAATGGCGAAATAAGCATTGTTAATATCGTACACATACTTGACCAACAAGCATTGTTAGATATGCATATAAAATTATCCTACAAACATTGTTTGAAAATAATAATAAAAAATAACTATCAAGGACGCGCGTAAAGTAACACGAAAGGTCACAGGTATTTCTCAGAGAAACTAGCATAAAATGTAATCGAAGAGATGAAACATTAAAATAACCTTGGGTCATTTTCCTTATTTGTTCCATAAGTATGTATGTACTTTCCAGAAGCCCTGTACCAGAAACCAGTCTTAGTGTGTTAAGTAGAGGGCCCAAACCAACTACATTCTCAGTACAATTTAGTTTGTTATTCGATTGTCTAGCTACAAAAATAATTGCAAATTTTCTACGCAATTTTTTTTTTGTAATTTTTCAAATAAGAACAACGTAAATAAAATATATCTTCTGGAAATTTAATGATGATTTCATAGTTGAAATGTTAAACATTGAAACAAATCTAGTCAGCCCATAAATATGTATTAACTTTTTCCAAATCTGATTGCACGGTAGTGCAACCGCCAAGTTCAGCGCACTACCTAACCTTTTCTGGAAGGGCTTCGGCGTGTTTTTGGACCCCTCCGTTCTCCGGTTCTATGCATCACAGGAGTTTAGAAACTTTTATTGGTCAATAGGGGCTTGATGAAGAGTATAAAAAAAATCAGCGTTCTATATCTTTCTATCTCCGAGAAAATTGAATTGGAAAATGACCACTCTTGGGGCTCACTCACTCACTCACTCACTCACCGATCATCAAAATGTTCTATGACACCCACTTGATCTAGAATCTCGAAAATTGGAACACTGGTAGATTTTGACATACAACCAACATAAAAAATCCGAAAATCGAATATTTACTACGAGTTTGGTCTTAAATAGCTTGGCGTCATTTTTCAAAAGCAGTTTGCAATCCTCTCATACGTATATGATAGTGGCGATTACTTGAATTGCCAACAATTCAAATAGCTATTTACCTTCGGATCATACGAGATAGGTTTTTCAAGTGTGAATTGAGCACACGATATTACTAATGGAAAGTTTCAATCATTACTTTGATTAAGTTTAATGGTTTTCAAGTGCAACACCTGAACTGGCAACCTGCTCCATGTTTTATAATGAGTTATGGTTGTTTGGTTGTAGGAGGAGTTACATCGCTAAAGGTCTATATATACGCAATACGCATATGAGCAATGGCTGGAACCCATGATTTACAATAGGCAAATGATTTGTTTGTTTTGTTTTTGTTTTAGTTGGAATAACATCGCACTAGAGCGACACAAGGGTTAATCAATTCTTCCCTATTATTTAAAATAAAAAAAATAGATACCAGAGTCCAAACACACAAATCATGAAGTTATATTGATAATTATATTTCGTTTTGATAGTTTGCATAAAAGCAACTATTCGGGTTTCAAACTGTAATTGGGGTCAACAACAATTGTTTTCGCCAAGGGTCATGTAATTCATTTTCATCGCAAAATGATAATTAGGCCGTATACAGCGCGTTTAAAAGTTTATGGACAACTATTTTTTTTACTTCAGGAGCCAACTAAACGAGTAAGAAGTTCTAAGACGTTGTTTTGTTCATTACTGACGAAGTACCCATGATTTTAAGTAGTGATAATTTATTTAAAATAATTAAAAACTGTACTTATGTCAACAAGCAGTACAGAACGAGCAGTAAAATGAAACAGTACAAGATTTAAAAATAAATGTATGGACATTCGTCAAATATAGTTTTAATTTTATATATCATGTTTACTTAAACACGCGGATTGTCCTCTAAAAAAGTTAATATTTATAAAACAGTTGAAAGTGTCGTATTTAAAAATAAATGTTTTTATTTAAGTACTTATTTAAATTATTTTATTTACTATACCTACAAAAAGAAGTGAAATCCAAGCAAAAACCTCTCAGTAAAAGAAGGCCAAGTTCTTAAAAAAATATGGCCTGACCTTAAAAAGAAGTGAAATCCTGAAAAAGGTACCAAGTTCATTACAAGTTACTGATGTGGTATTAAACACCAAAACATTTTAGTCTTTGATCATTCTTATGTTTACCACATTCAAGCAAATTCGTACTTGTGTTTGTATAACTTGGCCATTACGCATTTTTGAATAAAAATAAACAAGTCATTAAAGGTATTATGATACATGATTATTCATTACTGTACAACTCGATTCCAACGGTCCAACGATATTGCGGCCGCCACTAAAAGTAGTAACTATTTTATCACAAGTTCAATATAATGGTAGTTTAGAAATTTGTTTACGACATTTATTAAAAAAAAGTATAAAATACTGATGCTGAAAAGAAGTGATATCAATGTTAAAATACTCATTGACAATTTTTTTCGAAGAAAAAAAAGAGAAAGCCAAGATTACTCTGTTTGACCACTAGGCAGAAAACAAAGCTTATTAAAATAAAACTTTGTTTCTGTTAGGCCTCTTTTTTTGTGTGGCTTGAAACCCTTAAAACACTATACCTACAGGAATACTTTCATTTCAATGTTCAATAATTTATTGGTTACACCCATCCCTAGTGAAGAAGGTTCAACATCCCATAGTGCAAAAGGTTCAACAAAATTTTCACAATGCGTAATGGCCAAGTTACACAAACACACGTACGAATTTGCTTGAATGTGGTAAACATAAGAATGATCAAAGACTAAAATGTTTTGGTGTTTAATACCACATCAGTAACTTGTAATGAACTTGGTACCTTTTTCAGGATTTCACTTCTTTTTAAGGTCAGGCCATATTTTTTTAAGAACTTGGCATTCTTTTACTGAGAGGTTTTTGCTTGGATATATATTAATTACCAAAAGTCCTGAACATCAGCCCTTATGAAGTAAGGTGTACACTGTACAGGCTTTAGAATTCATTCCAAATTCATGAAAATAAAAACGTAGACACGGACTGAAACTCACCTCCGTGTCCAGTGACGCATGCGAATGCGACCCAAGCCACGGACATAGCAAACGTCGTCCTGTGAAGGGCCGCGAACAGTGACGTCAGCAGCGGTCCGTGGGGATCGCCCGTGATCCATCTGTGGGACCCGTACAGAGAACACAGGGCCAGAACAGTTGAACAACCCCAGCCGAATGTACAGAAGGCCTAGAAACATTTATTTCATTACTTTCATTACATATAATTTATATTAACTTAAAATGATAACGTTTCTTTTTTTTGTCTTATTTCGAAGCAGATATTCTGTGAAAATATTGTATATTTTTTTTAATTATCGGTGATAAAGTTCGAAAAAGTAATTCTGTTTGGAACTTGTAGTAAAACCAAATTCAAGACTGTTGCAAAGTGTGTACTAAAGAGAGTTGTGACTAACAGCAGGTAGAATCAAATATTTTATTAATGACATGAATAGCACAGTAAGAATAGAGTATATACGCACGCATTTGGTGAGTGCGTTCTGGATGTACCTTGATTTTCATATTTAAACAAAAACCCAAAGAACCCAATTTCAATATATCCCCACTCAAGACCAAACATGCAGTACCATCAAATGAAATGGCTTTTGCCCAAGCTTTTCAACTTGTAAGTACCGATACATTTTAAAATGTGTTTTCCTTTTTCAATTATACTAATAACTCTGTCTTGACCTTTGAGAACTAAATGTCAGTCGGTACTATGGGGCTTCATGTATGAGCCATAGATTTCTTAGGGCCAAAAGTTACCCCATTGACGATACTTCAAAACATGGTAACTCGTGTTCAATACCCAGTCTGTTGATTCACGGCATAAGAAGGTTACACCTACGCGACCTCACTGATAAATACCATATAAAGACATGAGTTACACCCCTAACAGCACACAATATCGTAAATTTATTTTCCGATGTCCAAGAGAATCGCAATGTTGTAAAGTTATCGCAAAATGAACAAGCTCCACTGTGTAAGTTTGGAATAAATGGTCTTACCAGTGGCTCAATGGGCTATAAAGCCTAGACTCTCCCTATTAGAGGGCGCATTCACTGTCATTGTCACTGTCACCAGTGGCTCAGTGGCCGAGAGGTATTACGTGTCGAGCCCCGGCTGAGTCGTCAGATTTTCTGAATGAGAAAATCTTTGGGCACGTATGTCATATGATTATGTGTCATACAAAAAATCCCTTGACTACCTATTTGGCTTGGGTTCTCTCGGCATGCGTTAACTTCCACAGAGAGCTCAGACTCAGTGTAATCTGAGCGTCAAAATTGGTAGATGGGATGGACAGAAAAATGGCTCTGAATTTTGGAGAGTATGCCGAGTCTGCAAAGGCTTAGCTGCCAATAAAGCAGCCTTATTTAATTTTAAAAAATAATGATCTCACCGTTGACATCTTGATGTTCTTGTATTTGAGGATTAAAAATCCCACCACGACTCCAACGTAGTATGGTCCAGCATGCGTAAAGGTCCTTACATGAACATCGTTTATAGTATCGTCAATTTGCCTAAATGACAAATGAATAAGGACATTGTAAGTTAGAGTATTTTTAGGACCAAATAAATATTTTCTCAGGATCAGGTGATATTTTGATACACTTATGTGATCCCACACGTAATTTCGACTTATCTTCCATCACAACAACATTTTTCAGCAAATGACTAATATAGAGACTTTAATGGTAAGTACGACATCAATAAGTTGGCGTCTAACCTTTTTTTTTATCATGACAACACCTTAAACTCATAATAACTTATTAAAAATGATTATATCTTTTTAATTCTGTAGTTTAACTTTAAAAAATAATGATTTCCAAATGTTTTAATTAATTCTAAATAAGGTTTACACATAAACAACAATTTGCAAAATAACTGACTTCCAAAAACGAAGTAATTGTGGTGCTGCCATCTACCTTAAATGCAAGCTACTAATTACTAACCCTAGAACAATTATGGTTGTCAGTTACAGTTAATGGTTGTGAGTGTCTTTAAGTTTAGAGAAACTATTTCTAATTTTTTTCACATTCACGAAATATAAAATATAAATTATTTATGTCAGTTAAGTAAAACATTTTGAGCCAATGTACTGGGTTTTTGAGACAAAACAGATTTAACACAGCCAATCGAGAAGATGGTGCTTACTCGTTATTCCCAGATGAAATCAGAATAATGGGTGGCAGTTCGTTGAGGTAAGTCACAACACCGACTGCTGCACTGCATGCTATAACAGCAGCCAATATGAGACTCAACCCGAACTTAGGGCTCCTGCAACAAAATAGCAATATATGTCAGCAAATATGGATTAAATTTCATCAATACAAATCTACTGTTTTATTCTAATGTTATTGAAATTCACCAAAATATGGACTATTATGGACTTTTTACAGTTAAAAAAAGGATGGCTACTTTTCGTTTGAGTAATAAGTTGGCATTCTCTGTAACTTACCTATGTAACAAGTAAATGAACACAATCGAAATGACGTATAATTGGAAGTCGGCAGACAGGTACCAGGTATGTGAAGCACACTGTAAATTAATTAATAATTAATAAATGCAAAATACTTCTAATAGTGATAGAGTGAGCATTAGAACACTTAAATAGGAGTTAACATGAGTGCATCTATTTATCCAACTCAAGTTAGTTTGGGCCTGACCTAACTCAACTTTGAGGCCGCAGAAACTCTTCGTTATCTCACGTCATTCGTTCGTTTCGAACTGTTGAGTTTTTGATAAAGTACATTAAGTAATATCGTGCAAACAGAAATAATTTTCGGGTTTGCTTTAAAACAAAAAAATTGGTGACAAACATGATGCCCGCGTGTTGTGCTGTACAATTTTACTGGTTTTTCTTAAGGCCTTATCACACGAAGGCTCGTTAGTTCAGCGACATCCGTACGCCATATCAAAAACCGGTTATTGGAGAAGTTTTTGTTGTTTGAGTTTTTTTAGTTGACCTGAAAAAAGCCGGACCCTTTTTGCTGTTCAAACGGCTGCTTCAATCAGAACGAAGTTCAGTCGTGACGTCATGGCCGAGCCACCACCTTGTATCTCCTCCTCCAATACCACGATAATACTGCTTTTAAGTTTGTGATGTCATGCGTGACGTAGTCTTCCTCTTGTTGACTTTTTTTTCATGTCCTAGAAGTTGTTCGACGAGCGACGTTCGTGCCGTCTGATAAGGGTTTTACAATATATAATATAGAAATGTACGCTACTTGATGTCAAGTCATTGAACATCGACGACGAATTTAACATCAGTCGAAACTTGTGTATATACTCACGATGGTCTTGAGGGGGGTCCAGTTGCTGATGTATAGGACGCTGGTCCACCAGTTGTGGGTGCAGGAGTCGATCTCCGGGTCCACCTTTTCGTACCAGAAGGGTCCAGAACTCAGCAAGGGTAGGAAGAAGACCAGACCCATGGTAAGCAGAAGGGCAGGAGTCAGCCTGAACAGGAAATAGACGGTCCGTTAGTTAGGATGAAAGATGTGCAATGGTATCGCTCAGTATTAACCCTTTCAGTCCCAATGTCAATTTGGCATCATAATTTTAAAAAAAAGTTCTGACCGTCTATAGTCATTTATGATATCAAAAAGCACATCATTCGATTCTTCAAACTTTTCTTTCTATTGAAAAATATTTTAATAATCCCAATAGATAGCCCAATAAATAGAAATAGTCAACCCTATTATTTTTTAAAATTATGATCAGAAACATGATGATGCCAAATAGCATCACTGGGACAGAAAGGGTTAATTATATTTTAAAATTTATTTAATCTTTTTTATCTATTTATCTTACTTCTAAAAATTCACGATATTCAAAATTTATCAAAATTTGATCACTATTTAAATAATTATGAAATATTTAAAGTCGACTGTTCAAAGTTCATATAGAAGGTTCCGCAGACAACTACATGATGTGACGTTTTAACTTCCTAATACAATGTAAAATTTTGATTAATATCATGCCGAAACTTCATCAAAATTAAGTAAACATTTTCAACTTAAGGCTGCAATTTGAGTAAGTGCTCTCAAAAAAACTAATAAATTTTGAAAGCTATTTTTGGTGCATTTCCGCTGAGAAATACAGTAATGTGAACAAATATAGGGTCTGGAACAATATGAAACAAGACGGAGAGAAAAGCAACGACTTATGAAAATCTTTCAATTTATGCCTACGAATTTCAATTCGAAAATTAATGGACTTAAGTCGGGCTTGTTCCCTTCTTAGCATAAAATAAAGGAATTCGCTGCATTAAATTCGTCGAAAAATTTAAGACAAAAATACTTACCTAATGTAACGGCGCAAAATGTACATTGATACACTTATTCTTCCTTTCGTTTTATCCAGGATTTTCAGAACGGCGTAGCTTGTTAGAAGACCACTAAAATTAAATATAAAAATTAACTTCAAACAACCAAAACGCCTAAATACTTGCATTATTTTTGCATAAATATTAAACTACACTCCTTGCCAACCTAAGTTGAGTAAAATAGAAATATGCTATGGAGAAGATCCTTCCACGGATGAAAGGAGTTCCATATATTATTTGTGAATCCATCCAGAAAATATGCAAAAAACATTAATTTCATTTAACGTCTAACAGATTTGAATATTATTTGAGAAAATTTCGCAATTTTATCAGAATGAAAAGTGTATTGTGTTTAAATTGTATTACGATCATTTTGTTTGTAAATATTACCTTACAAGAGTCTCTAACTTAACTGACCAATCGCGCTTTTCCCCCTGCCCCCCCCCCCCCCCATTTTACTATTTGTTTGTACCCAAGTTAGGTTGACACGGAGTGTACGTTTCGCACTTTTTTTATAAAAGGAAGAAAATAACTTACAAAATATTTATAAATTTTCAGTTTTACCTGAGCACGAAAAATGTTTCAACAGAAAGCCATCCGTTCAGAATAACTCCTAACGATAATCTATTGAACCATTTCGGCACTAGGCTAGGGCCTCCTGTAATTAAATGCACGCGTTAAAAATACATGAGAGTTCAATATCACGCATAAAATAAAATTAAGAAATCTTGTAATTGCAAAATTACGGTACACTGTTAAAAATTTGGTGCTTAGTTTCACCCAAATACGGTTCATAGTAACTGCAACGGCTGTGTGTTAAAATATTTCACCATTTTTTGTATTTGGTTGAACCCTTTCCCAAGTTTTTGTTTCCAAAGGCTGTGAAAATAGTCCAACGGAATACCGAAAATGTCATAAAACATTTCACCACATAGCCGTTTTCGATGTCCTACTAAGAAAAATTATTATCCTGAAAATAAGCAAAAAAATTTAAAAGTTAAGGATTCAAGTCAATAAACCCATTTTTGTACAAAAGAAATGTTTATGTCAAAAATGTTTTTTTTTAATACGTGAATAATAATTTTAGCATTTGGTCTACTTCATAAAAAAGATTTATGCACGCCTTTAAATTTATTTAAATTTTAAGACCTAACAACAACAAAAAAAAACAATTTCGAGTCCTGTAAAGCAATTTATGCTTGCCTCCCAATGTTTAGACCCTTGTTGTGTAATCTATAAATAAATATCATTTCGATGTAATTTTCATACTTGTATTAAAAAAAATGCATAAAATATAGGTTATAATTAATTTCCTAATAATAACTGGACTGCTGGAAACATAACCAATTAATTGTATTAACTTTTGAATGCAATAGTTCAGTATTAGTTAAGATTTCTCTTTGATGATTTCTCTTTTAATTATTAGTTTGAAGCACCAAACTAACGCACTGTAATTTTATGCGCAATCTAGTGATGATATGAATAAAAGTGCTCAAAACCACCCATTCATAAGTTGATAATTAAAAGTATTGAGAGAGATGATCTTTAGACAGACTCAAAATAGCTGAGATTTTGAAGCAAGTATAGCAATACACGTTAGAAATGATGTCGTACTTAGCAGTTGAAAGTTTGTGTAGACGTAAGTATGCCCCAGTATGATGTACGCCATGCTTAGGGCACGAATGCCGTGCAATGCTTTCAGCTCTTCAGACCCTTTAGAAGAAGACATAAGACGAGTGAAGTTGGTGGGGATTGAAAAACACTGAAGAGCACTTTTCAGAGGACCTATAAAAATTAAATTTTCCATTAAAACAGAGTTGTTTAAAAGAAAAATATTTTAGTACAGTCCTTTATACCTTACAGCCTGAAAATTAAAGTTAACATGAATATAGTGTCCGTATGTTAACTTCAACAAATTACATGTTTCACTATCACTTCTATGCTTTTCAAAAAAAAAGTTGCTTAAGGTCTTTCTAGAATGATCCTTTATTCTTAATTAACTATTATACCACAATCTAAAGCTTAAGGCCGATTCCAAACTTCTAGAAACATACATGTCAGAAGTATTAAAAGTTAAGTTTACCCTATTAAGTGTTTCCCCATAACCTTGAAATTTTAGTTATTGGAGGTATTTTATTGCTCTAACAACAACATGTTATTGTAATTGTCCCTTTATATACTGTAACATACACTCCACATGACATTGGAAGGGTATTAAATCCTCTTTTTATGGTAACTGCAAGGACGTTTAAACTCTTAATTGTATTTAACCACAAGTAATCGGGAAATTTTCCGCATACGCTTTTCTTTTTTACTAAAATGTAGTAAGGGAGAAACGTTGTAGGAAACTCTCCAATAAACTTAAGTCCTTTTGTCATTTTTCCATTCAATTAAGTTGTCGAACCGAAAACGTACGTCATCATATGAACGAGAAGTCACTAAGACACTTAAGGCATTCATCGGAGTGACTTTTAGAACGAATTTAACACGATGATTATAAGTTATTACGCCTCAATTGGGCGTTAAAACGACCTTAGATAAAAAGAAACATTGAATGGTATAATAGGTTACTATTTCAACTTTTGACACTTTCTGCGTCGAAAGGTAAGTGATTGGTGAAATAATGAACTCATTTGAATTTCTGTGATCGAGCTTCAATTCATTGGGAGGAAGGCTGGGCCAACCGCCAGGTATCAAGGCCAGATTATAAGCTTTGGGGTTTTATTTGTTTTGTTTTTTTGGTTGATTTGACTGCACAGTAGCTACTTAATAAATTTAGCTAACAATAGTTATTTAATAAATTTAGAATCCTCAACGTCTCAAAAAGTACAAAATAACTGTGTGTTTATATATCATGTGACAGTTTCTGTTTGCAATAATTCTGAACAAAAGATAATACCCAATTCAATTCCAATTCAGAAGTGGTCGTAATGCGCAACTGGGTTAAGGTTAAAATAATTTGGTTAAATATAATTAATTATTAATTATATAGTTTCATTTGTATTTTTTTTTTTGTTGATTTGACGGCACAGTAGCTATTTAATAAATTTATGCACGAAAGTTATTTAATAAATTTAGAATCCTCAAAGTCTTAAAAAGAACAAAATAACTGTGTTTTTATATATCATGTGACAGTTCCCGTTTGAACTAATTTTCAACAATATAAAATACCCAATTCAATTCCAATTCATAAGTGGTCGTAATGCCCATCTGGGTTAAGGTTAAAATAATTTGGTAAAATATAAGTATTTATTAATGCATTATAATTAGTGGGGTAATAAGAGGGCAGAAAATGCATGATTTGAAGACTGACCTCTTAGATTTCTATGAAACGTGCAGAGAATATTCCCCCAGCTTTGAAGCAAAAAAATCGTTGAAGAAAACAAATTACTACTGCACAACCCAACCTTAGATGTCAAAAAAACTTTTTTCCATATAAAACTGAATGTATGATGATACTTTTTAAAAGATGGAGCCAAAAAGTTAGCTACAAACACAGTTACAGTATAAAAATTATGGCAGCACAGGTTCCATCTTCGAACTACATGCCAATTCAAGCCATTTTCCCCCATTTCTGGGAGTTATAGGGATATTATAAAACAGAAAGCCAGTAATAGACTCTTTATTTTTTTAGGCATTATTATTCAGTTTTAAACGTAATACCATATTTTTTTTACCTTCGCACTCTAGCCCCAAAAAGTCATTTTCTTAAACAATTTTGTCATTTTACAACTGTAACCATTCCCTGCAAGTTTCATCAAAATCTGAGTAGTCCCCTTTCCCAAACAATGACTCTTATGAACTTACTTAGTTTTTGCTTAGGTGATTTCCAAGATTGGTAGTCTACAAATGATCCTATGAGGCAGACTAGAAATAGTACACTCAGAACCAATCTAGAAGAAATAATGATGCTTTAAAATATTCAGAAATAGTGCAATAGTATCACAAAAATTAGGTTTTCAATACTTTTTTTCTCTAATGAGGCTGCAACATTGGCGAGCTCTCTGTGGATGCTAAAGTATGGATTTAAATTTGGCCGAGAGAACCCAAGCCAAATGATATATCTAGGGATTTTTTACATGCCACATAATCATATAACATGCGTGCCAAGATTAGTTTTGAAATATTCTCTAATTAACCATTCGTTAAATTTTGATTCGTTTATGTCAGAGAGTTTGCGCATAATGTAAAGTCAAGCGCCGTTGGGGGAAAAGAATAAACAAAACGGACGAAAAAAATTTGACGACTGAAGAATTATCAAAAGTGAGACTTTCATTTTTGATGATACAGATATGATATTGCACAGTTCTATGGTATTAAGATAAACATACACTACTTATACATTACAGCAATATGTACTTCAGTCAAGATTTCAGTACAAAAGAGGTTAACCTTTTTCGCGGGAGTCCCTTTGCAATGTCGCCTACCAAAATATAACTTGATTTCCATAACTTTATATTTCGTGACATACGTTAAACAAGTATTTTCTGAACATCGCACTTCTTTGGACTCGATTTGTTAAAAATTACACAAAACATTTCATCTTTATCCAATTTGTGGTGATATATCTAAAACTAGATTATATAGATAGATCAATTGAAAAGTAATTTTCTTGGACCTATTTGTTAGTCGGGGCACAGGTCGCAAAGAATCCCGAGTTCTTGTGGTTGAGTCGGATCGATGTGGACCGCAATGTCTTTGTTCCGGGAGCCTACAGGCAAAGCGGCCCATCCGTAGGCTGCCTCCCCTCGCATCAGCAGAAAAAAATGAACATATACTACTTACATTACAACAATATGTATGGGTCTGAAATGGATTTCTTCTTTGACGTAGCACTGTGGTATGGTCACATCCATTGGGACGATAGTACTTACTGGAGAATAAAAAGAAAAATTCATACTTAACACCAAAAAACAATCTATTGGTCTCTTAATTTTATTCTTAAAATAAATATTGCAAAATTTTGACCTAAAAAAAATTCGCATCGTATAACTTGAGCCAGTCTTTTTTAATCCAATAATATATTTTGCAAAATTATGTTACAAACAAACAATTAATTAAAATTGAAGCATTAACCCTATAATCTAATGCATGATTTTTTTTCTCTAAAAAAAAAATTGGATCTTTGATGGTCATACATTACGGCGAGAATATTTTTGAAAAATATCGTAGCCCTGGACCCCAATTAAATAAATTTTAAAAACATTTTTATCGCTATAGCCTTAGTATAGAGGACTGTGCATTGAGTTTAAGGAAAATTGTATCCTTTTAAGTGGAAAGAAAAAAAATACATTTTGGAAAGGAATTGTATTTTTAAAATTGTGTACTTTTAATTTTAAATCCTTTAATTGTAACCTTTTAGTTTTATGCCACATAAAACCATTTTTTTTCTTTCAATAATTAACTTTTTCACTCTAAAAATCAACAAATTGCTCAATTTGCGAACATTAAAAATGTGTTAATGTCATAAAGTGGATTAAAGTGTATATGTTTCCAAATAGCAAGAGTATGCACTAGATGGTACTGACTTTTCTGAGCAATGCCTTGCATGTCTTGCAGCGAACACATGGAGGGGACACAAACGCCCATTCTGATCTTCAGGTAGAAGAAAGCCATTCCCGCGATTTTCAGTTCCTTTCCTATCTGGAAAAGGAGAATTTGTAATTTTATTACTGAAGATAGTAACGTGAATGCGGTTAAAGTATCTATAATAATAAAAATGAAGTTTTGTGTGTATGTATGTGTGGCGATTACCACACACGCAACCTCAATATTCCATCAACGACTAGGTGGCGCTGATTTACCGCCCACGTTCATACCACTATTTCCAATTACATCGTTCATAGTAGTATATAAGCCGAGATAACTCATCTCCTCCCAGAGGATCCTTTTGGGAAGACAATGAGTTAAATCGAAGTCGCTACAGTGGTGACCCGAGGACGTGATCGTCACCCACTCCAACGACACTCCTGTTACAATGCGCTCAACCACGGTTGCTCTCTCGCTGCTAATGCACTCAACGCTGCACGCAACTCAACTCCTCAACTCAACGGCGGCACACAACTCTCTCTCTCTCTCAACTCAACGCAGCACAACGCACAGCGAAGCAACTTGCGCACGGTTCCTTACCACGTTGTTTCTAGGAGGGGAGTGGTGTGGCGATTACCACACACGCAACCTCAATATTCCATCAACGACTAGGTGGCGCTGATTTACCGCCCACGTTCATACCACTATTTCCAATTACATCGTTCATAGTAGTATATAAGCCGAGATAACTCATCTCCTCCCAGAGGATCCTTTTGGGAAGACAATGAGTTAAATCGAAGTCGCTACATATGTATGTATGTATGTGGGTGTGTGTCTTATAGATTCAAAAACTAGACATTTGTTTGACTCGTAACTTGGCACAAATGCGTATTTCATACTTAAGTTACGAATAGGGAACTTTCAGAGCTCAAAATGTTCTATTTTTAGAGAAAATTCGAATTTCCTGAAAAAACTACACCACTTTGGCTCAAATCCGATAATATTTTTACTTTAATGATGCCATCTGCTGAAAAAAATTAAATAAAACTTTCAACGAAAATAAATAAAATTGAAAATGTTTATTATATTCTGGTTGCCACAGAAACTAAATACATTATTTGAAAATAATTGACATGTTTCAAGTGACGTAATTCCATACAGTTTCCATTCCAGGATTTATTGTGGTTTTAGTTGATGATTTCTTCATTGATGGTTCTATTGATTGCAAATATGTACATTTAAGCAATAAATGTACAGTTAATGTGATGGTTAACAAAGGCCATCGCATTAGAGCTGCATATAAGGGTTATTTGCCTTTATTTTTTCGCCAAATATGTGGCCAATCTCGCCAAATTATTAATTAAAACTCGCCAAATAGGCAAAATGTTTGTTAAGCTATTACTGAACTATGATGGTTAATAAAGGCCATCGCACTAGACCTGCATATAACGATATAATGCCGTTATTTTTTTCGCCAAATACGTTGGCAATATCGCCAAGTGGGCAAAATGTTTGTTAATCTATTACTGAACTGTGATGGTTAATTCAGGTCATCGCACTACAGCTGCATATCAGGGTTTATTTTTTATTTTTTCGCCAAATATGATGCCTATCTCGCCAAATTATTTTTTAAAAACCCGCCAAATGGGCAAAATGTTTTTAAAAAATAATTTATAAATTGGTTGGTTATGCTGAGATCATTGTGTTAGAGCTGTGTAATGGGTGTGTTTGTAGCTATATCTATTTTCTCGCCAAAGTATTTCCCAAAACATGCCAAAAGAGTTCAAAGGTTTTATGTATTTATGAGGGAATTGTGATGACACTTATGAGTGCATTTTACACCGTATTTTTGATTTTGGAATTATAAAGCAATGAAACGGGATTTCATATTTGATAACGAGCGGGAAGAATAACTTAAGTTTATGATCTTATAACAGGTTATATGGTACACATACTTGGATCGATTTGATACTATTTTTAATCCGTGCGAAGTACGGGTATAAATTTGCTAGTTAAAAAATATAAAGTAGTTTAAGACATTCTTTAAAATATCTCTTCTATTTTTGAAAATGTTTCTGTCTGAAATGAGCTGGGATATTTTTATTACTGGATGAATATCTCTTTATAGCCAGGGCCTTTTCTAGGGAAAACTCAGACTATAGGCACAACCTATTTTGGGGGACCCTTTACGAAAATTTTTATTATGATTTCCAGTAATGATGGTGATAAATGACCTATGTATAAAATTTTTGCTGCAATTTTATTGGCTTCCGTATAAACATTGATCAAAACAATCACGTTAATGTCAATTTCTCAATCTAAATCGAGCAAAAAGCAAAGTGGAGTATAATTTTTTTTAAAGCTTACTAATGTTTTGGGTATTCACAGCATTAGCATAATAGAATCTGAAATTTAAGGGCCCCTAAAATTTGGGGGCCCAGCCCGGGTCCACCACTCCTTGTGGAAGAACAGGTCCTGTTTATAGCCTACTATCCTTTGCTTTAAGTCTAAAGAATTTTTTTAAAAAAATGGAAAAAGTATTGAGATAGTGGAGATGTCTGTCTAAACTTTTGATCTTAAAATTTTTCAAAAGTTATGTGTTGCTGTAAAAGTTGATATTAAGGTAACGGGTTTGTAAGCCTGTGTATACCTTAGAGAGCATACAGTAAGTATAAGACCTCGTTTCTAGACGGACTTTTGGTCTTACTTCATTACTCTATTACTTACGTATTACATCATCCCGATATCATTTTGACGCTGGCATGTCGATTACACTCCGTGCCAACCTAACTTGGGTAGAAACAAAGGGTAAAAAGAGGGAAAGGCAAGGTTGGTCCTTTTGTTGAAAACTCTTGTAAGATAATATATACATACAAAATTATCTGATAATCAAAAGACACTTTTCATTCTGATAAAATTGCCAAATTTTCTCAAATATTATTCAAATCTGTTAGACCTTAAACGTAAATAATGTTTTAAACATATTTTCTGGATAGATTCACAATTAATTTATGTAACTCTTTACATGCACGGAGGGATCTTCTCCATAGCATATTTCTAATTACCCAACTTAAGGCCATATCACACGAGCAGTTTTCACCAACCCAACCGCCAACGCCAACTTCTTTCCCCCCATTGCTCCAAACCTGATTGGTAGAATTGCCGCTTGCTATGACGTAGGCGTTGGCATTAAGTTGGGGCAACTCTGTCGTTTCATCGCGACGAAGTTGGCCAACTTGTCCCCAACAACCAATCAGGAGAATCGGTTACTGACGCTACACTGACGTCATTGTTCTGTTTTGGTTGAAGCCAAATCTACAAGCCATATTGCGCCAAGTTGTTGTTTATTTATTTACAAGCACGATATTTTGATTTTCAATCTATATTTTCGATGCAAATATGTTGAAAAGTGTGTTTTTTAACGAAAATTGTTACTTAGAGCCAATTCCACACCACAAGATTGATTTATGTATCTCAGCGAAAAAAATTATTTAGCACAGCTTTTAGTTCGATTTTAAGCATAAGAAATTAGCTATTTTTATGGATTTTCTTTCGTAAATGCAATAAATTTATATAGCATTTGCTATATATAAAGTAGATGGGTAAAATCGCCCCTTTTGTTCTAAATGTGAAGGCTAAACTTTATATCAGCTTTAATTTAAAATTTGTAAAAAAAAAAAAAAATATTTGCAACTTTAAGAAAAATTCCAACAATTTATAGCCTTCAAAATCTCTATCTACGCAAGTGTATTAATTTAACAATCTAAATGGAATTTTAATAGAATGTAGTCATCAATGAATTCTGATATATAGTAAAAAATTGAGATTGACTGGTAAAATTCTTTTTTAAAGTGAGCAATCTTTATCAAATTGTAACATTATTTTTTACATATTTTTCACAAATGTTTTCCTTTTTAATGTCACCACTAAAGGATTATAGCCTGAAAAAAGAAAAAGCTTCCATAGCCAAACCCCAAGACTAATATTTTTTTTTATAACATATACATCAATGGATCATATCCATCACTAAACAAAAGTGTGAAAGAAAGAAAAAAAATAATAATTCTAAGATAAATCCTACAAGTGCGATAAAATATTACTCAAATCATTCCAATGGTCCGATTTTTTATAAATTGTCGCCTACTGTAGAGATACCATTTTAGTCATGACAGTCGGAAAAGAGAAATCTTCCCCTACTTTAGCAACCCCTTAACAAGTTTTTGGGGGCCGAAAATGGGGGAAGGAAGTTGGGTTGGTGGTTGGCGTTGGTGAAAAACCGCCCGTGTGATACGGCCTTTAGGTTGGCGAGTAGTGTAGACATCGAAATGATATTGTGGGCCCTGGAAGACATTCTACAGAACTTACGGTGTCCAGAGGTTTCGCGTACTTCTGCTTCGCCATGGAAAAGTTACTGGGCATAGGAGGCATGCGTCTCCGCGCTTCCACAGCGCAATATGCGCCGCGGAAATCTAGGACGCCGTTGCTTTTAGGAACCTCGATATCCAGGCACTGGTCAAAGGATCCGAAGTCAGAGAAGGTCCCTTCTAGAATACCGGCCGGTGGCTTGGATGTAGCGTCGAACACTAAAGAAATACATATACAAGGAAATTTAACAGTTTTCCATTTTTATTGCCATAAAACTTTGGTCAGTTTTAATTTACAATTCTTCGTTTATAAATGCAATGGTCTTGTTGTTTTTTAAAAGAAATATTTCAAAAATATCGAGTCTTTTCAAGTTTTTTTGTCCATACTTCAGAAGCTCGCGTCCTTTAACCCTTTCGGTCCAATGACAGTTTTGCATCATCATTTCAGATTTTTTTTTTCTGATCGTGTATAGCCATTTATAATATCAAAAAGCACATCGTTCGTTTCTTCAAAAATTTTCCTATTAGAAAATATTTTTTATTGATCCCACTAGATAACAACACTATTATTTAAAAAAAAAAAATGATCAGAAACGTGATGATGTCAAATGGCATTATTGGGACTGAAAGGGTTAAGGTGTTTGCGACCTTTTGAACTCGCTCCAAATACTGCAGAAACGAATGCTAGGATTTGACCAAAACTAATTTGCATAGTTTTTCTGCTATTGTTGTCGTGTGACGAATGCAATAATAGGTAAAAATAATTATTAAAACCACGATGGAGATAGGTAAGATGCACTCGTCATATTGTGCGCTATTACCTCAAAAGGTTGGACTTCTACCTGTAGGGAGCTGTTTTATTTCAATCCAACCACCCAATAGAAAACCATTGGAGAAGCAACATAATTTTTCTATGAAATTTATTTGTATTTATATAATTTTTCTATGACATTTATTTACATTTACATAGTTTTTCTATGAAATTTATTTGCATTTAAATAATTTTTCTATGAAATTTATTTGCATTTACATAGTTTTTCTATGAAATTAATCTGCATTTACATAATTTTTTGATGAAATGCAACTTAATTTAGCAAACGATAAAGAATATTAATTTAATTTACGAAGCATAATGGTTGAAATTCGCCAATTTCGGCTTTATTAAGTTTTAAATCCCAAACTAATGGCTATGTTTGGCGATATTTTCTCAGGCGTGGAAGAGGTTCTATATGACAGTTACTGTTGCGAACTAACTTGGTTTTTATAGGAAATTCTTTGCTTTTTAAAGTAAAAGGAAAGTAGTCTGTTTTGGATATAGACATTTTTATTTTATGACGCGAAACATATCAACACTGAAAATATTTTGATGTGGATTTTTAGGCCAAAGTGTATATTTGCAAGGATGGAATATATGCATACTACGAATGTTTTTCGCATTAGAAATACACTGCTCAAAACAACTAGGGGAACGCATGGTTTAAACCTTTCCACCCCAATGATTGCATTTGGAATCATCAGCTTGCAATTTTTTTTTCCTCACTAAGTTGAGCTTGCACTTATTTATCGTTCGATGGAAGAATCATGCCTTTTGAAAGATATTTAGAAAAAAATATATAATTTTTTAACTGAAATAAGTGGTAACAAAAGTACGCAAAGTGCTCCCCTAATTGTTCTGAACAGTGCAGTTTGGTGAAATTTTTAAATCCAACTAAAAAACCTACAAAATATCAAAGACGATATGCACGATATATGCACACACTCTTAAAACAAAAGAGTGAAATCCGCTCATATAGGATAAGTACATTTTCAACACTGGAAAGGAGTGAAAATTAACTCAGACTGAGTTAAAATCAATCGTTTAAAATTATCCTGTCGGAGTTTTAACTAAACAAAAGAGTGAAATCCACTCCAATTGGATAAGTGCTTTTTCGACACTGAAAAGAGTGAAAATTAACTCAGACTGAGTTAATTGACTCGTTGTTTTAAAGTGAACACTAGTAAAATATTTACTAAAACTAGAAAACAAAAGATTATCAAGTAAATTTAGGAATGATAAAAACTACACTTACTTCTCATAGCCCACACTTTAACGTTGGTTAATCCTGAAACATATTTGAGAAAGGAACCAAGGCACTTTGAAGACATAACATCTCCACCGGTGTTATACTTCAGTAAATTCGGTAGAGCGCTTTTGACCGCATTTTTGAAGAAAGTTTTGATACGTTTCTCAAAAATCTTGGTATAGTTGTCGACTTTCCTATTATAATCTTCCATGTCTGCATATCCTTTATGAACAGAATATTCAGATGCTGGGGTTGTCTCAGCAGAAATTGTTGAACTCGAAACTCTTCCAGTAGAAATCGTTGAACTTGAAACTCTTCCAGTAGAAATTGTTGAACTTGAAACTCTTCCAGTAGAAATCGTTGAATTCAGAACACTTGAGGCGGGAATTGAAGAATTCAAAGCACTTGTGGTAGATATTGTAGAGTTCGCATTGTTCTGACAAACTGCCAACGAACAGAGCAGTGAATAACTGACTAAAATTATCCATTGGATATGCATTTTGTCAACGTATTTTCTAATTCACTGGATTTTTCTGATCTCTTACTTCTAAAAATTCGGCTTCGAAGTTTTAGTGAAAATGTAGTTTAGAACGAACTTCCAACTCTTCGAACTCTTCTTCTCAAACTTTTAACTCTGTTGTTAAAGTTTTCACGTGTAATGACAGAGCATTTATTTTCAAACGATATCACTTTCGATAATGAGTATGTCCCACATTTATGTTTCAGTCTAAGGAAAGTCTTCAAAAACTTTTTAAGTAAGTGTTTGAAAACATAGAAAGTTTTAACAATATATTATTAGTATTTTTAGTTCAGCTTTCCATAATCTATCCTTCGGAAAATAATCACTTCATAAACTCCATGAAAGCTTCCAAAACATTTTTAAATAATTATTAGTATTTTTAATACTTATTTTTTTTGAATAAGTTAATCAACGTTAAATAAATACAGAAAGATACGATTCAATTCCAAGTAATTCCCCAACTAACAGTTTTATTTGACAAAGGATAATATTTTTTTAGACAAACTAAACAACGGAAATATCAACCAGAAACGCTAAAACATCACTGACAAAGTCTGTTACGAAATTCTCGTAATAAAATCCCTAGAACAAACTCTTCTTAGCACACACAATAAAAAAAAAGAATATTATTTCAACCAACGAATCACCAATGGAAAAACTCCAGAAAGAACGACACACACTTCTGGACAAACTTCGAACACAAATTAAACAAAATCGTAAAGTGGGCAGGTGAATTACAAATAAGGATAATGAAGCATTAATAGCTCACATTTTTTGTTTTAGAAAGTGAGAAATATTTTTTTATAAAAAAAATGCGGTATTGGCCTTAACTCGATCACCTTGAACATGGAAAGGGAATGATATCAATTTGGCCATCTTGGTCAGTTTTTTTTTCCTTCGAGTAATGTTTCGAAGTTGTTTATGGCTTGGCGACAACAACTTGGGGCTATAAAAGAAGGATTTAATTGGTTTCTAAAGAAACAATTGGATGTGGTGTTTTCTCAAGAAAGGGACCAACGTTTTTAAAATTGAGTCATGCATGACTATCTTGGGTACCGATGAATTTATCTTGGAAAGATAAAAAAAAAATCTGTGCAAAAACAGTTTATGTGACAATTATAATCAATTAGCACTATTTACATATCAGTTATTGATTCCTTAATTAGTACAGTTGCGAAACATTGGCACATTTATTTTTTATTCGAAAATCACAAATTAATAAACAAAATTCGTTCGGTACAAGTTTTGCTCATACTCTATACTTCTTGCTGTAAGTTGCTGGGGAGCTCAGTCGGTTATTCATTCGCCTACCATGTGGGAGGTCCCAGGTTCGGGTCCGGGCATCCCCAAAATAACTGCTGACCTATACACGGCCCGTGCAGCCAAAAATGTCCGCCGAATAATACCCCGCGTGGCGAAAGTGCACGATAAATACCCTTCAAAGTCCTAACACTGCGTACGATGTCGCCCTTAATGGTTACGTTGGGTGCCTACTCAGGTGTCGGTTCGTCACTTGAGTGTTGTTCTATAATACAACGCCCGTCGCCAATAGCCCTTGTGTAGTGTGACGATAATTCAAACTAAACTAAACTGATTCTTAGTGTAAACTCTTTCTCATTAAATATAGTAAAAAAAATTAATGGTTAATAATTTTTATTGTTTTTATTTCAATAACAATACAAATTAATAGCATAACACGTAATAAAATTTAAAACAAAGAATATCGAAGCTTATACAAAAAAAAAGAGAAATTCGAACTATCCGACCATAGAATCTCAAACTCTTTTCCACATTTGAAGAGTACACGGGAAGAAGCGATTGATTTATTAGGCCGACGGCCGCAACTGCCTGCTTGGCGGCATAAAACCGGTTTCTCTCCTTCTTCTTCGCTTGGTCCAAGCGTCGGGATCGCCAAACGCCTGAACTTGGTAGCTAGGAACCACAGAGACACAATCACTGGCATATCACGTGACCTACAACACTGACTTCATTGCTTGCGCGTCCCGTCGATAGTATTGGAGGTCACGTGATCTGCCACTATATTACTTTAACTACGATATCTATGGTAGGAACTGGTTTCTTACACAAGTTTAGGCGATCACTCGCTACCATCGCCAAAGTGGCCTGCTAAGGAAACTTCTCTGAAAAATCAATCGGTTTTTCCCGTGTACTCTTCATTTATGAAATCGGGTTTTATGTGGTATATAATTGTTGCTAAAATTCAATTTTTTGCTAATGGTTCTAAGGTTTTTGTTATCAATTTATAATTTTACAATAACATCCTTTGAACCTTTATCAAGCCACCCCGGTAGCTCAATCGTTAGGATGCTGGCCTTTGGAGATGCTGGGGTCGGGTTTGAATCCCGGTCAGGCATGGATGTTTGTGACCGTCAATAAATGTTGTTATTTGTCTATGTGTTATTCCTTTCTTTGTGACTGTAAAAATTCTTTCTGTGTCTGTCCCACTTGACGAAAGCTTATAAGCGTTTCTCTGAACAAGCACACAAGCTGGAATATATATGTACCTACCATACCATACCATGCCTTTGTCAAAAATCGGAATTCTAACATTTGTTCCCACACTACAAGATAGGTGATTTCTCAAGATACACTCTAAACAATGAATGCTCAAAAACGACGAAATTTTCCTTAATTTTGACAATTCCATTACTGGCAAATGATCCGAATTTTCGTTTCCTCAAAGTGAGGAAATTTGAATCGTCATTTTTATGAGGATTTGAATGTCATCTAATCTAAAGAAATATTTCGTCATTTTTGAGCATGTGAGTACAACAATGAGATTCTGTTTCCTCAAAATCAAGATACAGAATCGTCAAATCACGATTGTAAAAGTGAGGATTCGCGTTTACTCCATAGTCACGTAATAGTTTGACGAAACAATCCGCAAAATTAACGAAATGAGGTTTGAGGATTCATGAATCGTCAAAAATGAAAGTGTTATTTCTGAGAGTGATAGGGATAGTACTTTTAGTTCCTTTCGGATAAAACGCAAAAACAATTGTTAAATTTGAAAGAAAAACACGAGGGCAGAATAGCTAGTCGAAAACATCATGATGTTTGTAGATCATTCTTTTGTCAAGGTAAATATCATGAACACAAAAAAAATCACGTGTGGTCGATTTCATGACGAAATTTTGTTTTTAAATGGCAGACAAGCAATTTTCCCATGTGAAAGTGCAAAAACGTATACTTCTTGAAAAAATATCTTTTTTTAAAGAAATAATAACCACATCATGTCGAGTTCAGAGCTCTCGAATATTTCAGAACTCATGAAATTCATCTCCAAAAATATAATTATAATTCTTTTGTATGTTTTTAGAAAGAAATTGAGCATATGTTTTCTATAAAAATGCAGTTTGTATGCACAATCTGCAACTCTGGAGTTATGAACTCTGACCATCTCCTAGACTGAGCAGGTCTAAATAGAGCTTCACAAGAACAGAAAGACTTTGTCACGCTGTATTGGGAGGCAAGGGATATCATGGACAAATGAGAGACGACCATCTTCTCTTCCGCATACATCTTCCACCCTTATTATCCTTGGGACTTAATTGTTATTTTTCTTCTCTTACATTTTTGTTCTACTGTTGTCGTCCTATGCCATTCTCTGTTGTTTATCTTATATGTGATGAAATACTGTATACTTTGTGGATAAAATTCCAATAAATTTGCCATATGTAAAAAAATACAGTTTGCAAAACAGAAAAAACTACAATTTAAAAGCTTTAAAATTAGAAATCTGATCTCAAAGCATCTTTTTGTGAAGTTAAAAATCGAAAAGTACGTTTGCCAAATTTGGCGTTTATTCGATACATTGCACATTAAATACTATATAAAAATTATTAAATACTATATAACAGAATAAGAAATTTTCTTATTCTTTTTATATTATTTTCTAAAAACATTCTTTTGAACAATTACCGATCATTATAAAGTTTCGTCATATAAAACCACTAAACAATATTTCCTAAATAATCAGACGCTAAAATATTCCTCCCATACAATTAAATCCTAAAATTTATTCCGTATGAAAATGCTCCATCTATGACGCACAGATATGTCCATGACCAAAAGTATATAAGTTATTTAACTACTTTTGAGCAATTTACCACAAGGATAATTACAACCTGTAATTATAAGGCTAGAGTGAATTTCACAGAAACGTAAAATGCTTGTGTTAATCAAAACAAAACTCCATATGAATTGTGTTGGAAGTTTGAAAAATGAGTTAAGTCCATAGATATATTTCCGTATATGCTTCTTCTTTAACCACAATTTTGAAAGAAAGAAGTTTAAAGAGAAAATTGCCAATGGACATGACGTATTTTTTGCGTTTAGCTATTAATTTGCAGGTCACACACGCTTATATTTGTTTCATTCTAAGTCCTTGCATATCTTCATATACGCTCGTAAAATATGCAAATTGCGCTCACAAATAAGCATATAATGGCTTACAAACACAAAGTTTTACAGAAATTACCAAGTAGGTTCTTCAAATCAACAAACGAGGAGTCAAAGTGTGACTTACTTCATTTTTATTTATAAATGTCTTTCTTTTGACTATTTAATATAACATTATTATCAGAGCGTTTGAAAGCAAAAATGGACTAAGCAAAAACCTGACTTGGGATGCTCTCATTGTGCTACAAAAGTATTTAGAAAGAACTTGAAACTCAAACATAAATTGTAATTAAAAATGTATTTAAATGACATTTTTTTCAATGTTTCTTAAGAGAAAAGATTGTCTTTATAAGGGAAGTTAGAGATTGGTCGTGATCACCTAAGGCAAAGTCAGATGCAACTTGTATATCCGTTCTTAAAACCATTTTTAAAAAAATCGTAAATCTTGTTCGAGTTTTGGGGCGTAATCTAGCCTTGTAAATGTCACTACACACCTAAATTGGCATTCTTCCACACACAGTTTTCTCAACACTATACATGCTTAAAAACAATTTCAAATTTTTTTTTTCTCTAATGGATCTGCAACATTGGCGGTCAAACCTTGGCAGACGCGGCAAATCTCTTAAAACTGAGAGCCATTTTTTGTGGCACCATCTAGGCTATGCTAGCTACCAATTTTGACGCGCAGATTACAATGTACCTAAGCTCTCTGTGGATGTTTTAAAGTATGTTGATATTTAATTTTGCCGAGAGAACAAAAGCCAAATGGGACCTCCAGGGATCTAATACATGACACATAATCATATGACATGCGTGCCCAAGATTTTCCCATCCAGAAAATCCGATGACTCAATTTCAAATATTCGGTTTTTTAAAAAATTCCAACTAATACTATTTTTTAAGCCAAAGCAACTAAACTGAAGTAATTCGTCGCCACCGTAAGGATAATTTTGATGGACTTAAGGTCTCGAGGCCGATACAGAGTGATGGCAAATGTAGTACTACTACCAAAAATCCCTTGTTCTTTTCAAATAATTTCACATTGATTTGACCATTGTGGTTCTAATTAGATTCTGTTCTAGCCATTCAAGTAACTATCACTAAATATTCAAAGACAACTAATTAAAATTAAAACATATTTCAGGCACAAAAGGTTTAAAAAACTGAATATTTTACATTGTTTTTAAGCATTCATAGTTATTAGAAAACTGTATGCGAAAGAATGCTGTGTGAAAGTGTTTTTCTCGTACGATCCGTTACCGAAAGAAGTGGGTAACGTTTGCCTGGAAATTTAATCATTGTTTACTTCCTTATATTATTCCATTACGACGTCTTTTTTGTGGTAAAAGAAGTTTTCGTGTAACATATGCAAACGTTATTTGACATCCTCATTTTTATATGAGAAATGTATCAAAGCTATTCTGTCTGAAAAAAAAAGACTGATTCCGTTTCGGAACGAAGTCGGTAACGTTAAGAGGGCTCTCTTGGGAATTTCACATCTTGAAAATCGTAATGTTGTTCCTATGGAGAATATTCGCAAGTCAATTACCGCCACAATTTTATTAAATGGTTATTAATTTCTTGTATCATTGTAAAGAACGAAAGGAGTAGATTTCACAAAACTAATTTGTTTTGTAAAAATCACTCGTATTTAGTATTTTTAATAATTTTTTTAAGTTAGAACTTAATGCTTACTCCATTTTTTACTACTTCAAAAAATTATTAAAAATACTAAATATGGGATTTTCATAAAACAAATTAGTTTTATGAAATCTACTAATTTCGTTCTTTACAATGATACAAAAAACTAGTAACCTTTTATTAAAATTGTGGCGGTAATTGACTTGCGAATGTTTTCCATAGGAATATCATTAAGATTTTCAAGATGTGGAATTCCCAAGAGAGTCCTCTTAATATGGTTTTTAATACATGTTTACGACTTTAAATTAATGTACTTTCGACGTTCTTTTTAGAAAAAATTAGATTTTTATCTAACATATTTTGACGTTACTTGATACCATCATTTTTATGTAAGAATTCTCTTCAACATTTTTCTGCTTGAAGAAATCTGAGTGCCTTAAAAAACCAGTTCAACGGCCACTTACCAAGTTTCAATGTCAAGAACTTTCGGGTAATTTTTTTTCTTTCGACCTTTCTCTCGCTGCACCAGTTAAAAAATAATATACCGGTTGTACTCGTGAAGAATTCCTAATTACAAATGACAAAACATTTAATTGTATATTCGTCCCTAAAAACATATAAAGAAAAATCGTAACTCTTGTTGTTTGCGATTTGGGGCGTCTTCTAGCCTTGTAAGTGTCACTACACACATAAAATAGCATTATTTCACACACAGTTTTCTCAGCACTATGAATGCTGAAAAACAATTTTAAATAGTCAGCCTTTTTTAAAAATAAAGAAAAAAACAGTACAACCTTCTAAACCTTCCAACTAAAACTATTTGTTTCAGATTTATTGCCAACTTTTTTTTCACGTATATCTTAAAAAATCTAAAACCTATATTTTACATTAACAAAATGTCACCATTATTAAAACAACTTCAAACAAAACTTTCCCAACTTTTATAAAACTTTTTCTGCAGCGTGATAATTTTTAAGTGACCCTTGGATTATTGCTTTTTTTTATCAAAAGACCGTTGGAGCGACAGGCATTCATTTTCTAATTTTTTAAACCCGTATTGACATTGAAATAAATAACATTAGCAAACATGTAAAAACATTGAGACCAACACTTATATAAATTTTATTTTTTTAAATCAAATTGGCAAACTCTTTCATGTATAATTAGAAAGCTTAAACCCTGTTTTACAATAATAATCACCGCAATTCTGTGATTGATTTTTTTTTCTTGCTTATGTTACCGAAACAATTTTTATGTACTGTCTATGTGCCATATGAAAAGCGTAGTGGAAGAACGTGCTAAATGACAAAAATGTGAAACTGAGAAAATATGCTTAAAGTGTTTCGTTTGCCTTTAGATACGTTAAAAACGGCACTTAGGTAAAAAGTAAGAACACAGAAGGTAAAAAGTATACTTAAATTGAAATTTATGAAAAGGGGGAATCTTGTTCTCTTTGAAAGGTTGAAACAATCTGTTCATCAACACAAAAGTTTAATTTTTTTTTTCAAAAATGTCACTTAAAGAAGTGCATATTAAAATAACAGATAGGTGAATTTGGTTCACCATCTCTAAAGAGGATGTTGTGAAGGCGTGACTTTTTCCTATTATTAAACTTTATTTTGTTTCCCAAAAGTGTTTAAAATGTTCACCTTCAAATTAAATATGCATAAATATTGCTGGTAGTTAACAAATGGAATGAAAGGCGAAAGTGAAATGTGCTGTTGATCACAATTTAATGCTCATTAACACTTTAAACATAAAAGAAAGGGCTTTTAATAACAAAATATTGTCAAATATTTGAAATTTTCAAAGAATTAAAATAAATATCTAAAATGTAAAATATTTTTGTTATTTTTTTTATTTTAATTTCCTCATTCGATGGTTTACACGGACGTAAGACAAGTCAAAAATTATGAAGTCGATAGTGAGATTGCGTTTAGTGCCAACTCCGATATTGACTTCACCACTTGATCGGCGTTCCAAACGACATCTATCGAATATTAACCCTCTAATGCATGAATTTTTTTTCATCTAAAAAAATATATATGTATCTTTAATACTCATGCATTATGGGGAAAATTCTGAAAAAAAATGTAACTGCAATAGAATTTAAATAAATTCAATTTTTTAATTTTTTTCCCTATGACAAAAACCAACTACAAAATTCCAATTTTGATTAGAATGACAAGAAAACAACTAAATATATTTCAAAAAACCCTCTTTAATTATAATTTTTCAAAACAATGTATTTGTAATTAGTGTACGAAAATTATTATACTTTGAATGATGCCAAAGACGTAATTTCACAACAGTTAATAACCTCACTTTTTAATTTTGAACACACTTTTACTGCTGTCATCCATGAGAATTATTAGTAACTAAAACTTCAAAACGGAATGTAATAGATGAAAAAACACAAATTTGTCGAGAGGGAACTCTACTTTAGTAGAATAAAGTGGTTTATGTTACTTGTTATCAGTATGCATTAGAATTAGAGGGTTAGCTAAATAATCATAATCCAGAATCTGGCTGGACGGAAGCTACACCAAATACAATCGCATAAAAAAGCCTACATGCGTAGATTTTTAAAAAGCAATCTGTCATAAAGACAACTATTACGTTTAATTTTCCTTATTGAAAGTGAATGAAAGCAACAAGGCTGTCAGAATAATTTTTAATTATCTCACACAGATTGTGAAAGAATATTAATTGCACATTTGAATAACGTTTAAAAGAAGCTTCGAGTCTTGCACTGAAGAGATTGATCACTTCTATCACAAACAGAGTAATCAAAACATTCATTATTTTGTCGCACTGCTTCAAGCGATGTTAAAAACAAAAACAGCAAAATAATTATCACCAGTTACATTTTACATACTGTGAGAAATTCTATGTTATATTAAAAGGCAATTTTTTCGGTTCTTCTAAAGCCCATTTGTGGAACGAAAATAGGCTAAAGGGTTAGTTACTTTATGTCTTGCAATAATTCTCAAATTTGTAAAAGTATCAAATTTACTTACATTATTAAATTATGTTTGCTTCTCAATAAACAGTTAATTCTAAGTTTCCGATAGAATATAGACGGATTTAATATGTCGTTTTTAGCATTTGATCTCTTCTGCTTTTTTCCCAAGTGAACAAACCATTTGAAAACTTTCTGCATAAACATTTTTTTATATATATTTTATAGGAATTAGTTGTTTTAAAATCCTCTTTTATGTTTAAACAATTTCATTTAGCATAACCATTTAAATATATTAAGTTTTTTCGAAATTTACATAATATAATTACAGAAAAATTGAAAATAAACTGTTTTTAATCACTGAAATTATTATAAAGAACAACAATAAAACAGTACCTAAAAATAACTACTAACAAACAAAAATAAAAATGCAATAAAAGCGTGTATGTATTTCTCATGTGTGTTTCTCTTTAACTTTCTTCAGTTATTCTTATTTAGGCAATTATATAGCTCTAAGATAACCTTGACCGCCCTGCGATTTCATATACCTGTTTCTGATAATCTGAAGCCCTGGGCGGGTTTTTCCTTCTTCTTAATAAAAAGTAAAGCTACGACACCCTAACGATAAGAAAATGCTAATCAGAGTCAAGAATCTTAACCCTTTGAGATGTCGCTGTTTAGAAATTGTGCCACGTATAAGTTTTACTCTCAATTACTTAATATAAAAGATAAGGTAATGAAAGTTTTGCGATTTTGATCAAAAATTCGAAATGGAGATTTGGGGTTTTCTACAAGTTTGGGGGGCTGATGATATTTTTAAAAGTGGTTTTGAACATTGGTCCTTCTGTCTGTTTGTCTGGCTGAAAGCACTCTTCAGCTCGAATTAAAAGAGCTACAAACTGCAAATTTGGTGCACGAGTTAATAGTACCTCATACAATACGCACGAGTTAATAGCACCATTGTAATAGGATATTCGTCTTTAGTGTGTATGTTATAAATAAATAAATATAGTGGCTATCGGACGTCAGGTCGAAACGAAATACGGTTTTTGAGAAAATCGTATTTATGTAAATAGTTGCTGCCTCAGAACTTTTTAGGTTTTAAACTCAGTTGTTTTGGTGCCTAGGATTTTAGAACTCTCAACTTGTAACATTTAGGCCCACTAACCTGAATATATATGTATACCAACCAACCAACTTGTAATATTCCGATCTAAATGTGTCGTACTTTGCTCGAAATAAAACAAGCTGGTTTGTTACAGAATCTGTCACTTACACCGCTTCCACACAACATTTTACGCTCAACAGAAAAAGCACTAACAACACGAAATAAATTCGCCAAACAGGGCTTTTGGCTGGTTCTAATTCAAACTTTTATAAGCAAAAATTAAAAAATTTATTTAATCTTCTTTTGCAGATTCGATAATTAATCTTTATCGTTTTCTAATTTTTTTTAACTTCGAAGAATAACGATGGGTTTTTTAATAAATATCTTTTTGCAGTCACAAGTTAACATTTCAGAAAATAAATTAGTAAATTTGTTCATTTAAAAATAAAAGTGAAAAATTGCATATTTTGTATGCAAATTTAAAAATTTGTATGAATCTTTCTTCATACATGTATAATAAACCATCAGAATAACTTTATTGTGCTATTACAACAATCCAAATTAAATTACATCGCAAATATATATTTTTTTTTCAAGAATCTTATTTTTATTGTAAATAAAGTTTCTCTTACGTTTGATGTAATGGCAACAGTGAAAATATTGAATAAAAATGGAATTTGCATGTTATTTCAATGCAGATTAAATTTATAGTTATTTAATTTTTAAATAAAGTTCTAATTTAATTTTTTAATGAAGCTTGAAATGTAGCCTAAACTGATTTTTTGCTTCAAAATGACGTATCTCACTTGTTAGTGAGACTTGCGGTTCGTTCTGAGAAAGTGGGTGACAGACAGACGGAAGGACCTGAACGATTATAAAACCTTCCACTTTTTACGTCATAAACGTAGTATGGAAGTTAAAAAAAATAAATCCGTTATGAATGCTTTTTAAAATGTATCATGTGTTTCTTAAGCAGAGTTGGAATGCTGAACACGAAACTGGTTTCCGTTTTTCTCTATCTCTAACGATTTTGTCGCAATTTGACTTTTTTGTAATCTGATAAAAATTTCATCTTCTCTTTTAGATAAAGCCAAAATAGGACAAAAACGTTTAACATAGAGAAAAATGGAACCATATTCGTGTTCTGCATTGAAAAACGCTAAAAAATAAAATTATTTATTTCGTGCACTTTTTCTAGATAGAAAAAAACTTGATTAAATACCTCAAAGTGCATAGCTTTTAGAAAAAAATATAAATATATATTTAAAATCAACGTCAAAATTTAAAACTAATATAGTAGGCACATACTGTAATTTTCTATTTTAGAAAATCAAAATGGAAGGCAAAATCGCATTTTACAATGACTAGTTTCATAAATCACATCTAGTAATAAGATTATAAGTGCCCAAAGGTAATTTCACCAAATATAGATCAAGGGAGTAACTACCTTCGAAAAATTCCTCTTATTGGCACAGATTATTAATGAGCGTGATTAATTGTTTCAAAGAACATAATTCGAGATAATTATCGAGAATAATTTAATAATTATTAATGTATATAATAATTAGCCCTTAATCAATGAAGAGTTTTGCTTCCCAATAAAATATGCAAATAATTAATATCCAAAAAATATCCGAAAAAAATAACAAAAAAATCGTTCAACTTTTTTCAGTGGCAGATATGGAAATTAACTTAAGACACTACAAGATCACGAGGTTAAGGTGCCCATGCTGCAACTATTTTTGTTTATTTTAAAATTGTCTGGGTCGATAATTAAATACAGGGTGGTTATAAAATAACACTCGCTATTCGGAGTGGTCTGCAGCTTGAATGAATAATCCAAATGCATCAAAAATTGAGACACTTAGGGGAGAGAAGGGGAATGGCGCCACCTTAAGGGAAATTGAATTTTCATGCCGAATTGTGTTGCAATTAATGTAAATTGTAATGAGCATAACATACTACAGTTTATAACCTATCTTGTAATGATTTTTTTAAATTTAAATCTTTAATAGAAACTGAATAAAATTGTATTTTTCTAATGCTCGCACAGTGGCGGGATTACACCGGTATCTGGAGTAATGCCGCCACACCACTGGGGATATGCCGCCACATCAATAAACAAAGCAAATAATCTATAAATAATGGAAAATTACATAAAAAAAAGCAATACATATAGAACTAAAATAGGTTTTATTAACTTTGGAATGGTAAATTGTACAGGGTACAGCTCTTTTATTAACTTTCTATGTGCAACTAACTATGCAGGTTTTTTTTTAAAGTTTTGTTTGTCTATTTGACCAGTTTAGTTATTCTTTTTCGGATACGTAGCATCTCTAACGAAAACTAATAGGTTGTAGGGCCAATATATGAAATTTCTATTTTACGGATTACGCCACCATCCTTTTGCATGTGGCGGCATAACCCCAGAGTGATGTGGCGGCATTACCCCAGTAAGACAAAATGGAATAGACGGCTTGTTTAAAGAAAAGTAGTTAGCCTAGCGTCCAAACTAACGACGTGATAAAATAGCCAAATTATTACTCTTTTAAATGATATATAACTGATTTATCTAACTTAGAGATAGCAATCACTTATCGCTTAATTTCAGAAGGCTCGAGATTAGATGAAACTCACTTAAAACCGTATTTTTGAAATTACTTAACACCAACTCACCGCACGGCCATTAGCGTCTATACTACAAATTACTTTGTTTCCTGCTACAGGTTAGCGCTCACAGCCCCCCTCCCACACACACCGCTGGTGAGATACAAGGGGTGGCGGCATTACCCGAGGTGGCGGGATTCCCCTTCTCTCCCCTACTAATCAAGAAGGGGGGAAAATAATGGTATCATAAAAGAGATAGAATCCTAAAAAATAATAATCATAAAAAAAACAGACTCGTCTCTTGACCGGGGTTCTAAATTACGAGGCGTCGTCAATTATGACCAATTACGGCCAACACAGCTAATTACGATTCGTAATTTAGAACCCTGATCAAGAGACGAGTTTCTTTTTTTCAAAAAGAATGGAATCATAAGAAAGAAACTCGTCTCTTGACCAAGGTTCTAAATTACGAGGCGTAGCCAATTATGGCTAATTATGGCCAACACATCCAATTACGCCTCGTAATTTAGAACCCTGGTCAAGTGACGAGTTTGTTCTTTATGATTCCATTCTTTCCCCCCTTTCTTGATTAGTAAGTGCCTCAAAGTTTTTGCATTTGGATTATTCATTAAAGCTACAGACCTCTCCGAATAGCGATCGTTATTTTATAACCACCCTGTACAAAACATGCTTCACTTGTTGATAGTCCATATCGCCGAACGAGCCACTTGGCATGAGCCATTGCTATTGAATAACCACAGAGATGGCAAAACCGTGCTTTGCCCACACTTCTAGATACCTGTAAAGTTCATATTTAATGATAAGCGAGTTATGCTTCTTCATTTAACTAAAGCATGAATTTTTATTTTCATCCCAAAAAAATATATGTGTATCTTTAATACTCACACACTATGGGAAAAATACTTAAAAAATGTAACTGCGTTAGAATTTAAATAATTTCAATTTTTAAACAATTTTCCATGTGACAAAAACCAACTGCAAAAATTACAATTTTGATAATAATGACTAGAAAACTACTAAAAATATTTCAAAATAACCCTTTTTAACTATGATTAATTTTTCAAAACAATTTATTAGTATATTTAGTACTAATATTATTATTCTTTGAATACTGCCAAAAACGTAATTTCACAAAAGTTAATAACCTTACTCTTTAATTTTGAATACACTTTTACTACTGTCATCTATGAGGATTATTAGTAACTAAAACTTTAAAATGAAATGTAATAGATGAAAAAACACAGATTTGTTAAGAGGAGCTCTAATTTAATAGAATAAAGTGGATTATGTAACTTGTTACCAAACGGTAACAGTATGCATTAGAGGGTTAAATAATACACCAGAAAAAGGTGCAAGGATAAAGTTTTAAAAAAGTTGCATGATATTTTGGCAAATGAAAATTCTATTAAAATCTAATTGCAATATTAGTATAATGTATAAAACTAAATAACGTATGATAATTTAATATTACGTATTTAACTTCGCTTGCTTAGTTTAAAACTTTTTGAGCATTCAACCCGATTTTTTTCAATTTTAAGCGCCAGTCTCTTTCTGGAAATAAATATAAATGTCCAAGTTTAATGATTTTTTTTGTTTTTCCACCGTTTAAATAATGGTTTTGAGATCATCTCTTAGAAATAAACTCTTTTCTTATTTTCTAAACAAATGTGGGATTTAAAAAAGATAAATTTTTAAAAATTACAGAAAACAAACATTGTCCATTTCCATACCATTCAGAAGATTAAAAAACCCTTAAGTTATTATTTTTGGAACACAAAGTTTTAATTTCTTTCTTTCTTTTAAGAACCTTGTAAACATTATACCATACAAGAAAAAAATATGAGTAGAAAAAACATTTTCAGACAAAGACCTTTAAATTCTATCTAAAAAGTTTAAATACTATGTAAAAGGGCTTAACATATTTAGGTAAACAAAATTATTAAAATAAACTAAAACTTTCAATCTAACACACTTGTGATGTTTTTTAATCGGCACACTAGTATTTATGTTATGTTTGCAGAGGATTTTACTTGATATTGAACTTCGACTTTCGCGAGAAAAGCCGAATCACTCACTCGTAAAATGAAAAATCTAGTTTGCAAATTGAGGTTGGTTTTACTACTTTTGAATAAACGCTTTGTTAGCTCTTTGAAAACCAGCTCATCAAACCATTTTTTAAAAAGAATTTGACATAGGGTAGACTGACCAGTGAGTGAACTTTCCCCAGTGAATGAACATTTGGTAAATATAATTTTAAAAAAATTAGGATTGAAAATCATTCCACTATATGCATTGGCAACACTGACTTCCTCCCATGTAGTAGGAAGCTATCTGACAATGGTTGGTTGCCCTGGTCATTATATCCTGGTGTTCATTCACTGGCAAATGTGACGCCTTAAACGTTCATTCACTGGTTAGTCTACCCTATAGGTTTAGAAAATTCTGGTCAAAAATATTTTTTTAAATATTTGTAAACAGGGAAGAACTTCACATAGCAATTCTTATTTCACGAAGGATATGGCAGGGTTAGTTCAATGGTGATAGGGCAATGCAGACAACCCTTACTAGATTTATTAGTGGGCACATTAAATCTCTTTCCTTTGACCAGGGTTGGAAGATTTTTTCATTAAGTACAATATGTAGTTTCGCCCCGGCCACCCCAGCCAACTCCTTGCTGTATAGGGCTGGATAAGACTGGCTTAAAAATAAGAAATAAAGATTTTGAAAGTTTTGTGTAAATTCTATTCTCTAAAACGTTGAAAGGACCCTTAAAAGTATCTTAATATTAGTTATTTATTTTTATCTTTGATAAATTTTGCTAATATTTA
The DNA here is from genome assembly GCA_023701765.1 of Hylyphantes graminicola. Taxonomy (NCBI): domain Eukaryota; kingdom Metazoa; phylum Arthropoda; class Arachnida; order Araneae; family Linyphiidae; genus Hylyphantes; species Hylyphantes graminicola. Next base: position 17,295,130 of record CM043120.1, on the reverse strand, counting down.
TTATTTATTCCCCAGTTATAACGCTGTTTTTATTTACTTCATTAACAACATTAATTATGCCATTGTTCCAAATTTGAGGGAGAAATCAAATTCAGGGCCTGTTCATCCACAATGCGTTTTAGGCCAGGGCCTGGGGCCCCTAAATTTCAGTTTCCATTATGCTAAATGATGTAAATCCCCAAAATACTAGTAAATAAACTTTAAAAAATATATAGGTACTCCACTTGGCTTTTTGCTCGATTTTTTTTGAGAAATTGACCTACGTGACTGTTTTGATAGATGTTTATAAGGAAGCCAATAAAATTGCAGCGAAAATTTGATACATGGGTCATTTAGCACCATCATTACTGGAAATCATACATAAAATTTTTCGTAAAGGGGCAACAAAATAGGTCGTGCCTATAGTCTGAGTTTTTCTAGAACAGGCTCCTTGTGCATCATATGAAAAGTGGTTAAGGGGGTTCAATACCCCAAAATCGGTGAAAAAATAAAAAAAATAAAATTATTGGCTTAAAATACCATTACAACCTTTATTAATAATGTCACAAAGTATCAAGACGATTGGAAAAATATTTTTGACATTAAAAGCCATTTTATTTAACCCTTTCCTTACTGAACGGTTAACAATAAAAACTTTTAACGCGTTTTTCTCAGAACTTGATTTTTTGAACTGCGATGTACCTTTTCACAAAAACTATGCTAGGTTTTCTCGTAAACTTTTCTTATATGATGTAATACATATTATAGATTAATCTGAGTTTATAAATTTTAATAAAACTAAACTAAAATTTTTTTTATTGGGCAAAAAAGTGAAAATTTTGATGATTTTTTGGGTACTTTAAAACTTATTTTATTTTTAAAAAATCTAACAGTTTTTTAAAAAAAAACTTTTAACCTCAGATTAACATATAAGGTTGGTATAACACACACAGAAAATTTCAAGATGATCTGATCAATAGTTATTGTGAAAAGGTACATTGAAATTGGCCAATTTAACATTACCGATATAAAACATACTGAACCCCCTTAACAGCGAAGTGTGTGGGGGGGGGGGGGGGGGTGAGAAACGATGGAGCGTCATTATTTTTGGTTTGGAAAATCTGGTCATATTACATCTGGAGCACAATTTCGTCAAAAATGAAATTAGTCATAATAACAAAATCAAACAAATGTCAAGCTAAAATATCATACAGATACATCAATTATTGACGAAGGTTGAAAATAATGCTGGCATTTATCAATAGTAATTATAAGTCATTTTCATTATCAAAACATTAATCATTATCATTATCATATTAGTCATATTTTTTCTTCGGTTTTAATTTATTTTGTTATTATTGAGATTTTCAAAAAGAAGTTTAATACTTTAACAGATGTTAAGATTCTAAAACGCATTTTAAGATTTTAAAATGCTTTTTAAGATTATAAAACACTTTTTAAGATTATAAAACGCAATAGACCTATTTATGTACACAAATTGCCATAACAACAATCTATAAGAAAATTGCAGTTAAAATTTCATACTAATAATTAATTATGTATAAAGCACCGTTTGTCATAAATTGTCTGTGAATTTCTTACTTAAAAAACAAATATTAAATAACTAAACAATGTTTTTTCTTCAAACGAGTGCTTGACCAATAGACCAACCTATAATAATGCTCAATGCCTGTAATAATAATCCAATACCTTACCTATAATAATGCTTAATGTCTATAATAATATTAATCCAATATACCTAACCTATAATAAAATCAACCCATAGACCTGACCAGGGCCTTCCCTTTTAATGTCTTTTTGTTTAATGTAACAATCCGAAAATCATTAAGTAAGAAGCATTAATCTATTTCTCCAACCATTTAGCCATGCATGTAAGAGAGAAAGTCCAAAAGAACAAAAAGAAAAGGGATTAAACACAATAAGTTATTATCCCCTCTCCAGAAAAGTAGTTTTCTAGCGGGGTCAGTGAAACGTTAACAAAACTATTTTAGCGCCAAAAACTTGAGTAAAAAGTTATTCTTTTCTTACTTTATAATCGCCTAGTTGGTGAGAGATTACAAGTGACCGTTTCTGCGACACATGAAATGTAGAAGTTGTTTGAAAAGAACACTAACCTAGTTCCTCTGTATTTTTTTTATGTCTAGTGGAAATTTAAAAAAAATATATTTTCTAAATGAGTTATTTTTTTTTTGTTTGTTTTTCTTTAAAGTATGAAATTATAATCCTAAAATCGCTCAAAACACAATTAGTTTTATTTTGTTCATTTATACACCCCTATATAAATTATTACGCATATAAAAACTTAATTTAAACCCTTAACGACGACTTTGTTTAGTTTAGTTTAGTTTGAATTGTCATCGCACTAGAGCTACACGAGGGCTATTGGTGACGGGCGTCGTATTTTAGAACCACAGTCAAGTGACGACGACGACTTTGTGAATACCATTCATTTGTGAATTGACCCATTAATTTTCGAATAAGGACGTTATAACTTTGCGAATTTTAAATTGGTGTAACTTAATTTTTCCTACATTTTTTGTCTGTGACTATTTTCTTCATTTTCTTTCTAAAATATGTTTTATATAAAGTAAGAAGTAAGTAAGTAGTTTTTTTAGTAAAAGGTTAAAGTTAGATTGTTTAAAAAGTTATCATGACTGCGGTTCAAAATTACGACGCCCGTAGCTAATTGCTCTCGTGTAGCTCTAGTGCAACGATAATTCAAGCTAAACTAAAATGAGTGGTTTGAAAAGCAGAAAATTACGATAGTAGTTTGCGCTCTGTAACGAGTGCGGGTTCGATTACCGCCTTCGCCCTGGGTGTCCTTTTCTTTCTCTGTGATAGTGAAAAGTCTTTCTCTGTCTGTCTTAGTTGACGAAGGCTTGGCTTATAAGCGATTATCTGAACAAGCACACCTACCTACTTTCCTGCTCAACGAAATTCTTATAGTTTAGTCAGACGGAAGGACAAAAGTATAAAATAATATGTATCTGACGTCATACTAAAATTTAAAATCGGGGAGTTAGAACGGAAGAAGTTGACGGTACGGGCACGGTTTGATGAGTAGGAAAGGAGATGCCTCCATGTCAAGACCTTAATTTTTAATTTATTAAAGCTTCTGGAGTTTCAAAAAGAAAAGCAAACTTAAAAAATAAGGAAAATATGTCCATGAATAAATTTCTAGCAACTCAATATACTGTCGTGAGTATAGAGGTAAACTGTAGTATCTAGACCAGGGGTTCCCAACCTGTGGTAACCACTGATGGCACTCCGCAAAATTTCAGGTGGTACCCTTTAAAATGTATAAGTTCTATACTCCCAATGTTGATATTTTTGTCACAAGCAAACAATAACAACAATTTTCGCACTAAAGACTATAAATGTATATTCTGTATAATGATTAATTTTTTGCTGAGTTTGTACGAATTTTTTATTTGTATATTTTTAGACCTATTGGTAATAGATAAAGCTAACTTTTTAAAATATTAATCTTTTTATTTCTCCTTTATTATAAGCATGCTATAAATCAACAAATATCTTACCCTTAAATATGAAATTCTCTCAAGAATTTAATTCAAAAAGCCTTTGAGCACTTAAAGAAGAGTAAATATTATACATTTATTAAAATATTTAGGTCTGGTGGTACGCCAAAATTTCTCAAAAAGTCAAGTGGTACGCGGGTGCAAAAAGGTTGAGAACCCCTGATGTAGACAAATGACTTGGGCCATTGTAGTAAGCACTGAAAAATTCTAACTTACTAGAAAGTATATAGAAAGCCTGATTATTTCAGAGAAAAAAAACTATCCAATTCATTGTTATGTTTACTGCAGTTTACTTACCCAAGGCATACAAATTATAACTTTCTTTTTAAGAACCGTTCAATAAAACAGGCCGTTATATCTTTATCTTCAGCGGTTTCTCTCTCGGTACGGAGTGACAAAATTGACCCTTTCAACTGTCCAATGTCCACTTCGTAGGTGACCTCGATTGGAAGGGTTGCTACTTTTGGCAATTGTTCTGACAGACTGGCGTGTTGGCATGTAGTAAGATGAATTCAGTCAAGCATGAAAAAAGAACAATTTAAGAGTCTAATAGAAGAACGTGGTAAGTGACAAATAGATGAAAACGAGAAATTTAGCAACAAACTTTTTCTGCTTGCGATTAGATACGTTAGAAACGGCAACAATAGATAAAAAAAAAACATACTTAATTTAAAATTTAAGAAAAGGAGGAATCCTGTATCTTTAAAAGAGGGAATAACATGTTCATCGACACAAAAATCTATTTTTTTTTTCCAAAATGGCACTTAGCACGTTCTTCCACTATGAGCTTCAATTGTGTTTTAAGCACAGTTAAATAGCACAAACCAACAAATAAAGAAAGGATGTTAATATATTAAATCAATAAAAGAGAATCAGATAATGAGGTTTACAATAAAAAATTAAAATACGCTCCAAAAGCATTCATGGGGAGGTTGCAGTATACAATGTTTCAATCATTCGCCCAATAAGAATATCTAGGATTCTATGCTGAAAATAAGAGATACAGGAACCCCTCATTATATCACGCTTCCCGGGAGACAAGCAAAAAACCGCGATATAATCGAATGCGCGATATAACGAGCGACCTCTTGATTATTACACTTTTGATGTATTTATGCTCAAAACAAAGTTTTTAAACTAAAGCACAGTATGCATTTGAAAGATAAAAGTAAATCTCTCTATAAAAGAAGCACTATTTAGAAAGGACTTATTCTTAAGTACTAAAAACATTGCACAGGTATTGCTATAAAATTTCACTCATTTTCCAGTAAAAAATTCATCTAAAGTTAGCTGCTTTGATTTTTCTCAAAAAACCTATTTCACTTCAAATATCAACGAACGAAAGTTTACACTCTTAAAACGAACGAGCGATTTTAACTCAGTCTGATTGATTTTCACTCCTCCAGTCTGGAAAATGCACTTCTCCTTTTGGAGTGGATCCTTTGTGTGTAAAACCTCCGACAGGATCACTCCAAACGAGTGATTTTAACTCAGTCTGAGATAATATTCCCTCCTTTCCAGTGTCGAAAATGCACTTCTCCAACTGGAGAGGAATTCACTCTTTTGTTTTAAGAGTGTATTAACTGCATCTCACCAATATTAGTTGAATTTTGCTACCAATATTATAATAGATATTAAGAAGAAATAGAAAAACGGGGGAAATTGGAGACATGATACAAGGCGCGATATATCCGAATGCGCGATGTAACGAGGCGCGATATAGCAAGGGTGTTACTGTTTTTCAAAAAAAAATTGATAGAAATCAAAATTATTTTTTTTTTAATTTGTCCGAGAGAAAAATTTGGCAGAGAAAGGTTTTAAAATGTAGAGGAGATAACTATCTAACACTAATTTGTGTCCTAAAAGTATGAATTCAAATTATTCTTTCCTCATTCAGAACTAAAATTTAAAAAAATAGGAACAGGGAAAAAATGACAAAAAAAAGTTCTAAGATGGTAAATAATGGTAATCATTATATCACAGATAAAGCTATAAACACATTTTTGAAAAATCCATTTAATTCCAAATAACATCACAGAAGTTCAGAAATGATAAGAAATGGTATGAAGAATAATTATCTTATACTGAATTTTTAGAACTTTCAAACATTTTATTATTTTTAACTAAAAAAATTTACCACGCTAATTTAACCTAATATGCACACAATCATATGATTATAATGCAATGCAAATAAAAGTTGCAAAATATTGAAAAAAAATGGAAAAAACGTTCTATTTGATCATATTGACAGTAAAAAATAAAATTCGTTTAAATACAATAAATTTTAAAGTTAATAGTGTGTTGATAATAATATATCAAAGACAACTTAAATTACTTTTAATTGTGTTAAAATGAAACAAGTGTTTTAACTATTTCAATAGAATGCATGAGATCCATTAATAAACCATTACATATTTGAAAAAAATCTATTTAATTAATTGTAACATTAAGACTCGTATTAAATGTAAAGACGGGCATAGACAAGTTTAATTGTAAGGGATCTATACCCGAAACAGAAAAAGCAAATCTAAACCAATATGCTGGAAAACCACATACACATTTAAATATCTGATAAAATCAATCGTAGCATTCCATCCTTGAAGAAATCTTATTTGAATACTCATCTAGATATCTTTCGTTTTTATATCAGATGTCATAGGAGGTCATCAACAATAAACGAAATCGAAACCCTAAAATAAAAAACCGCTAAGATGGCGGAAGGTTTGATTACAAACTTTCAAATTTTATTTCCCCTTCTTCTAGTAGCAGAACAATTTCCATAGCCATTACGGATATTTATTGTTCTATTCCGAATGTTCCAAAAGGATGACCCATGCGCTTGTTGTTCTTCTTCATGCTCCAGTAGTTCTTTTTCGAAGTTTTGGAAGAAAAAGAAAATGGCGCAGGGGTTAAAACCCAGCAACCCCGTGGGACTCCCACATGGATAATCCCCAATCACATCACCTCCAAAGTGATGAGTACTATTTATGGAGCAAACGATTTTTTGGAGGTATTGTTCTCGAAGTAACATCATTTTCGAACACAGTTTTGAACATTCGTTCTTTCACTTTTGTTGTAAAGACCATCGCACGAACTTCGGATGGGGAGCCATAGCTGAGAAGAGGTTAGTTGATTTGAATAAATTATTTAATTATTGTCATTTGTCATTATGGTCAAGATAAAATTTGTGAGTTCTATGTAATCTCTAATTTTGTTAAGAAATTATTTTCCATTAGAGTTTAAAATATTATGATATATATTGAAATCTTTTTAGATAAAATTTCAATTTACAGTTTAGTTTATCTTTTTTTTTTACTTTAACACAAGTATCCTTTTTAACTTTTTTTAAAAATTTAGAATTCAGCTTTTTTAGTAAGCTTTATTAATGTTTTTTTTTTATTTAATATAAATATATCCAATTTAAGCATAAACATTTTAATTGCTATTATTTTTCAAACAAATTTTGAAATTGTAGTTGTAAGAAATTTTAAATAATTCAATAAAAATTAATCATAGCATAATAATTAATCAGTTATTTTAAAAGGATGGGAAAAGGATAAGACAAACAAAACTGCCCCAACTAGATTAATATAATTTTTTTAAGAAAATAATATTGATTATTTTCCACAAATTTATCTAGCTGTCTTGAATATTAAGTCTAATCATTTATCTATCTTGAATGTTTACATATAAATGCACTACGAGACTTGAATTTTAACTACTTGCTATTTTAAATTACTCATTTCGTATCGAGTCAATCGCTCATGTAACTCCTTTGGATATTTATAATTACTACGCTTTAGTATCGGACACAATTTTTCAAGAAATTTAATTTTGTTGAAGTGTTTTTAAATATCTTCATTTTTTAAATTGTTCACATTCTCTTGTTTGGAACAAAAAGTATAAAAATAAAAAATAAATGAAAAGTATCATATAAGCGCCTCAATTCAATGGTCAATTTTTGGTTAAAGGTTTTTTTCCATTCAAACACATTTTTATCGTGTGGCCAAATATGTAAAGTTAATCCCCCACATTTAAGTTTTACTTTATTCTACATTTAAAATGGGTTTTTTCAACACTTTGCCCAAAAAAACAAAACCAATGAAATTGCAGTATGGAGAGCGTGACGTCATAAGAAATATTATTCCCAATATACTAATTTTATACAAAACCAGTATTTTATTTTTCAAATTCTTGTTAAAATTATCATATTGTTGAATTGTGCTATAAAAATTTAAATTAATATTTATCATGCTGACATATTGCTTAACAAAGTGTATAATGCTAGTTTTCCCTTTTTAGTAGTATCTTTAAAGAATGAAGCAATTCTGTTCTTTTAATTCTACACTTCTACTACTTTTAACAGGTAAATAATAATTTTTATAGCTTTTTCTATTTATTTTGAACATTTGTTTCATTTTATTGCTTATAAACTTAATAATTAAAGTACTATTTTAGTACTTTTTTAAACCTCTTTTTAATGTCTCCCAAAATTTAATAATCCTAAAACCATCTTCCGTGACATTCTAGTTCTAGGTGACATTCAATTGTCACCTAGAATCTAGCGGTTCTACAGTGGTGGAAATTGATTTATGAACTGACAGTCTTTTAACAATATTTCTTTATTAAATGCATTTTTATCGATTTAAATTTTATATACTATACAGGCTTTGCATTATAAACTATACACGTAAATAAAATTTTATATAAATTCGTAAACTATTTATTTTTTTGACATTTTAGTTTTAGCATAGGGAAATTGATTTATGAACTTTTGCATTCAATCTCAATTAATAATTGCTAAAACTATTTTTTGTCGCTAATGCTTCCTTGATTTTGTTTTTCATAGACAACACAAAACTTTAGGTCAAGTTTTGGTCAAGCAATTTGCAGTTTTTAATGATTAAGTCCTTCTATTCCATAACTGATGCACACTTCATTAAAACCATACTCCATTTGAGTAAATTATTCAAACCAATTGACCTCAGACATTATTCTTGGGGTTTAAGTCATGGCTATTGGCAGGGTGATCTAAATGAACAACACTTAGTTCATTAAACAGTCTTTAATTTCGTTTGAAATGTGGATACTTGCATTATCATGCATAAAAATCTAATCAAAAGCATAGTTTTGCAACGCAAAAAGGAATTAAAGAATTTTCTAGAACTAATCTGCAATAAAGTTATGTTTGTCAGCAATTCAGAAACATAACCTTGTTTCTTCAATCATAAGATATCGGGGCCCAAACCATCAAACTTCCACCACTAACATTTCTGCTGAAGACAGATCTTGGTTATTTCCGAAGATCCTTTCAATAACATTTTAAACCATCACGTCCATCCAAATTGAACATTTTTTCATCAGCAAAGTTCACTTTTTTCCTATTTCTCTCCCTCCACCCCCACCCAATTCATTTTCATGTAGTTACGACTACATTTTAATAGCCTGTTCTTATGGTGAAGAGTAAGCTTTGGACCAGCCTTCATTTCGGAACATTTCAAGTTCGACGACGATATCAATATTTGTCCTACTCTTCTGGGAGTTACAGGAAGTGATTGTTCATAACAAATTCGCCCTGTAATGCATAAATGCTGACACAAATGGTAACTTTTTGGGATACCAGTCCAATAAACCTGCTTTTGTCCCTCGTCCCACGAGGGTTGCACCTTTTTTAATGATGGTTTTTGCCGAGGTCAGAATGATTCTTCAAATATTTATGAATTATATTTATTGATCTTTTAATTAATATGCTAATTTCTCTTACAGATTTGTTACAATATTATATAAGGGTCATTTTTTACCTTTTTGGTTTCAGGCAGTCCCGCAAGCTTTCCTATTTAGTAAAATGGGAATAAAACAGATAAATTTCAACAAATTTGGCCTTAATCTTATTTATAAACACTGATTGTAAGCTCCCCTGAAGTTCAAATGAAGAACTAGTTAAAATATTTGGTACCTGGGTTCAAAATAAATTTGAGTTCATAAATCAATTTCCATCATTTGACATGTTTAAAAACTAAAATTATATATATTTTTATTTAATATCATTTTTTGAAAAAAATTATGTGTGAAATTCCTTTATTGTGCTCTGAATATCCAACACACAAAATTTGAATTGTTAGCACTTAATACAAAGCGATATCTGGTGAAAAGAATGTTAGTTCATAAATCAATTTCCACCACTGTAGGTGGCAATAACTTTTACAAACCGACATGATTTTTCTGCAAGAATTTTAGTGTGTAATTAAACAATAGGAAAGTAAGCTACTTTAGTTCCAGTTTAACTCCATGCTATTTTATCGGAAATTTATGCTTAACAATGTACGTTTCAGAAATTACATTCAAAATTTCTATACTCGGATAGAATACTCATACATTTATACATCAATATTATATCTGTATTAATATCAACGTAATAATATATACGGAGTACTAGTAATAATTTAAGCACAACTCTCCAAGTATTGTAGATCTATTCAAAGAAATTGTATTAAAATTAGTGTAAGAAAAAAGTTACTACATTCTAAACAATTTCTATCCCATTCTAGGTCTTCAAATCGTCTTGGAAAATGAAGCCTTGTTAGAGGTATGCTTTATTATTTTAACATAATTAGTTTTTCAAAAAAAAAACTGAATTAAAGGACACATTCAATGGCCCTCAATTTTTTTAATGAATCACATTTACCTCCCGTTACAATTTAATTTAAACCATGACGTGTACAATGAAAACTACCGTTTTCGTGGTGGCAGGGCCTGACCAAAGGCCCTTTAGGCCCGGGAATAGGACGTCCAAATTTTAGAGGCCCCTAAATTTTAGTTTATATTATGCTAAAATGCTGTATAAGCTCCCAAAATTTCATTAAATTTTTAAAATTTCTCATACTCCACTTTATTTTTAGGTTGACTTTAACTCAGACATTGACTTAACGTGATTGGTTTGATCGATGATGTAAAAGGAAACCGAAAAAATGGTAGCAAAAATATAATAAAATGGCCAACTTGTATCCTCGTTTCGGACAATCATACACAAAATTTTCTGTATAGGGGTCCCCAAAATCTTTTATTCCTATAATCTGAGTTTTCCTATTTCAAGACCTGCGTTGTGGACAATAAATTTCCTTTACATGGTAAATCTCAATAAATTTAACTCTGTTCAAACCTCAGTTCTGTATCTGACATCACCTAAGAATGCTTAAACCTTAGTTTTGTTAAGTTATAACTATAATTGATAGTAAATCAAACTTAATTTTAGTCAATAAAGTTTGGGTATTTGGACTTACACCGTAGAATACACCCTTACTTGGCTGAGAAAAATTACAGAATTTAATTTTAATACATTTTTAAAGACGTATTGATGTATTTTAGGTTAATCGTGAGAACTTGCATCTTCATTTGCTTTCCTTCCGTAGGCTTTTTTACGTAGTTACTCCTCCACCAGAATTTTATCAGAGATGGTGCTCGATACATGGTACCACCAGTTGATAAGTGCTGAAGTGTTATCGGAAGAGACTTCTCCATTATTTCTTTTTTTTTTTTCTCTACTATTTTTCATTGCCCATCTATTTTATTATTTTACAACTATCAAGTCAACCTTTATTGCAATGGCATTATTCCTGTTTTTGAGTGATCAGTGTCCATGGGTTACCAATATTACTAGATTTTTGCAACCCAAAGAAGTTCCAAGGTAAAGATAGTTACTTTGAAATTTTATATTACTTTATTAGCTATAAACTAAATTACTGGTGGGAACTTGAAGCGTCATTTTCTGGGGGTCTTTCTGTATGCTTCCTACAAGTTATTCAATTTCGCTGTATTTTTTAGACCATCACTCAGAGAGGGGCCAAATCCATCTTCTGGAGATGGGGCCACCAGTTCCCGAGAACCGACGCCATCCGTCGCAGACGATTTGCTTCTGCAGAATCGTCAACAACTACAACAACTTGGTGGAAGCAGATGAAGGACCAAGCTGCAGACAGTGCCTCAAACCTCGAAGCTTTGGCCCACGGGGGAGAGGAGACCTACTTTACCGGGACAGGGCACAAACATCCTGCGATACCACCGTTTGATGAACCTGAGGATTCTTTGACTCCGAGGAATGAGACCACGGAAAACTCAGATAGAGAGAGGGAATCGCCAGGTAAGGGTTGGAAAACATACCAGCAACCACTGGTCGACACGATATTTAACATATCAAAATAAGCATATAAATACGATATAACGAACATAAATAACCATATAAGCTTTAATTTCATTAATTTTGCATATTCCATTTAATGTCCTATTATTGGCTAATTCCAGGCCAAAATAGTTTTTTTGCAGTCTTAGACCAGTCCCGTGTTTTAAAATTTTATATTTATCACATTTTCAAACTGTTACTGTTTCAGGTCCAGACGAAAAGCACCATAGCATCGACAGCACGCTTCTTCGAGAATTCATCATAGAAGAACGTCACAGGCCCTCCAAAATCGAACTGGTAGCTGCTGCGCAAAGACTTCGGGAAAAACCCAAAGCATCGTCTTCAACTGAAGAATCCACAACCCCCAAAAGCATGGAAGTTTCGACAGTATCAGCAGGTGTCATTCCAGGACAGTCTTTCGTTGAATACATTATTCCAGAAGTCGACTACGTCGTGTCTCACGTCGAATATGTTAACAAATATGACGAGGAAGAATTCAGGATCAAACCGACAGTTGAGTATGTCTCACCACAGGTCGAGTACGTCGAACCAGATGTCGAATACTTGTCATCAACCGAAACGCCGAACACTTCGCCTTCGTACTATGATTCTGATGATGATGAGAGAGAAAAAGAATACCCAGTGGGCGATGAAGAATATTATCCGGTGGACGATTACATCCCCATTGACCAGGAACATTTTTGGAAAGTGCAGGACGAAGAAAAGTTCTTGCCAAGGGTCATTGATCCTAGCAGAAGGACAGGAAGTAGGTCGAAGTCTAAAAGGATCCAAAGAAGGAATCCTGAAAAAGGTATTCCAGAAGTAGACTATCCAACCCTGGAGATTCTGCCTGTGGTACACTTTCCTTGTGAGAACTATCCGGCACCGGGATATTACGCTGATATTGCTTCCAGATGTCAAGTAAGTGAAAAAAAATTTCGTCTATTTTTTTTTATTTAACCCTTTCAGTCCAGTGATGCCATTTGGCATCATCCCTTTCAATATTTTTTTTGCAAATGTTTATGTACGTTATGATATCCAAACAGCATCATTCGATTCTTCACACCTTGTTCTATCAGAAAATATTTTACATTAATCTCAATAGAAGTCAGAAGTACTATTTTTTTTATTTAGAAAATAGCTAACAAGCGTTTCACCTGATTTTTGAAAAGTTCACTTCAGTTCCACATATTTAAAACACAATTTAAACTTTTTCGGTTAAAATAATTACTAAATATTTTTTTTTGCAAATGTTTATGTACGTTATGATATCCAAACACGCATCATTCGATTCTTCACACCTTGTTCTATCAGAAAATATTTTACATTAATCTCAATAGAAGTCAGAAGTACTATTTTTTTTATTTAGAAAATAGCTAACAAGCGTTTCACCTGATTTTTGAAAAGTTCACTTCAGTTCCACATATTTAAAACACAATTTAAACTTTTTCGGTTAAAATAATTACTAATTTTTTTTTAATAATATGGTCAGATACCTTAAAATATATAACCCCAAGTGTTTTTAGGGGAAAAATGTTTTTTTATTTTGTTGTTTTCCACAATTTAAAAAATTTGGCATTATTTCAAAAACCATATAAAAAATTATAATGAATTTTTTTCCTTATGGAACTCTTATATTTGACCTAAAATAAGCTTATTTTGTGAATATCAGATGTTTCTGTAGTGTAGTAAATTTTTGGGACTGAAAGGGTTAAAGAGGAATGGACTTGGGTCTCCAAATAGTGGGGGTCTCCAAAGTGCATCTGTGTAAATACAATGAAAAATGTAATATTCTAAGCCCCATTTCTCCGTCTCTGTATTAAATATTTTTACAACCGGCGTTTCTATAACTAATGTGCTGTGTTTTACAGGGATATATAATCCCACTTTTTGAAATTAGTTCTTATATTTTCTTAATTTTCAATAAATAATTTGGCAACAAAATATTCGAACCAATTTCAAAAAGTGGAATTATATAGCCCTGAAAAACAGCTACATTTATCATATAAAAACCGTTTGTAAAAAAAAATCACTGCAGCCAGAGAAATATAGCTTAGAAAATTACTTCTTATGAAGGTCGACGAGTTAAATCGCTCATAAGCAGAAAATTACTAAATCAGAAAGAAATTACTTATAATTATTAATAGCTATAATCAATATTACTTATTTGTTACATTATGTGACATATATTATTTCTCACAAACTTATTTTGCTTTACAGATGTTTCATGTTTGTAATAAAAATGGTATGAGAACGTCCTTCCTCTGCCCAGTTGGAACAGTATTCAATCAAGAATTCTTAGTGTGCGACTGGTGGTACAACGTTGAATGTGGCAGTGGACCCCAGGATAACCCTGAGCCTTCAATCGGACCAAGCGACCATAATTTGGAAGTTGCCACTAATGATATAAGAAAGAAGATTGACGAATTGATGATGGGTGAAAAACCAGATCGCCATACTTCAAACCAGATATCTGAGTATCCACAAAGCAAAGAAACGCCAGTGCAAGACTATAGAACAAATGACACAGAAGATGAAACAAACTCACTGAATGGATCCCAGAAATCCACGAACTACCCGATGGGTTATGGAATTCTTCTGCAAGAATTGATGAAACATTCGACTCAACAGCAAGGACCTCAACAACAGGAAACGGAATATTCGAACTCTATGGATGGTAACGGAACTCAAGATTTTCCAGAAAAAGAGATCAACCTCGAAGAGCGAAAATCGAAAATTGATTGGTCTTCTAGACGAAAACTTCAAGACAGGAACGAGCAAAAAATACGAGAATACTTTGGTGGGTCAAAGCCGTTTGCCGTAACTTCTGGAAAGAAAGTTTCCAAAAATGTGAGAATCAGAAAAATCAGATTGAAATATGTTACACCCAGTTTGAACCACATTACTTTTAGTCAGAATATAACCGAAGCCCCATTCGCTAAAACTTATAGATATGAATATTGGCCTGGAAGAAAACTGCCTCGGCCCGAGGTTTTACTTTCAAGACAAAGAACGGCAAACGATGTCCAATATGCAAGGGCCGCGAATTTGAATAACAAAGAAAGTAATCAATTCATTCAGTACCGGAACGCATGGACTTACGACAATCCATCTATTAATAACCCTATCCAAAGAAATGACGAAAATGCAAGAAATATAACTGAGGATTTCGAAGTTATTTACCCTATTCATAAGAAACAAAACCACATCTCAAGCAAAAACCGAATAACTTTGAAAAATTACAACTACATTTACAGTTCAGCAGAAAGTAACGTGGGGAATACGGAAAAGCAAATAAAGAAAAATGAAAATTCCAGCGATTTTGAAGAGATGGAAGAAAGTCGTGAAAATACTGATACTAAGCATAATCCTTATATTTATCTAATTTCAAAACCATTAAATGAAAAACAATTTAACAGGGTAAATCGCTTGACGACAAAACGGCCATTGCAGACCACTTCACACACAAAAGTCCCGATAACAAAGAAGGCTTACATTCTAGAGCCAGAACCTTATCCAAAATACATTAAAAAATTTGGCGACAGATTGTGCTATGGTAAATGTCCATCGACACCTAAATATGAAGATGTTTCTACAACAACACCACTTCCTATGCCTGATAGAACTACAATGAGCACACAAATGCCAAATAGAAGGCTATCATTATCAGAAAGCAAAACAACAACTCAACCAACCCCAGTGTATATGAGTTCGGAGAGGTACAAAGTATCAGAAAAAGGTCTTGAAAGTATTTTAGGAATGAAAGTTAATAGAGAATCGGTTACACAACTTAGACCAGTATATTTAGGACCAGAGAGTGGTAATGGGTCAAAGAATTTGTCTCAAGAAATTTACGCAACGAAAAACCAAGTTGGTGGTGGAGCCAACATGTCAGGATCTCCATATGCATCCGAATTCGACTACACCAGCAGTTTCATCAAAAGAATATCGAATTTAGTTTCGGAAATCAAATCTCCAGGCGATACCATCAATTGGAACCACACGCAAAGTATAAATCGCATTAGGAAAGGAAAAGCATACACGATAAGTGTTAGATTGGAGGCCAAAGAAGTTGGAAACAAGACAAAGAAATATCCAATTGTAAGAAATTCAAATCCCTCCCGTTCCTCAACGAGACATTCGAAGCCTTGGAACATTGATTTCTTGGACGGTCCAGTGTCACAGAGAACGTATAACGCTTCCTACAACCGAAAAAAACATTCTTCGACCCTCGAAATCATAAATGAAGACAATAAAAAGAAGAATAGAGAAAAAGTTAGTAATTCACCAGGTAGTTTCGTTCTTAAAAAGGCGAGGCTGAAAAGGAACATTCCAATGCAGACTTTTAGCTCAGATGAAAACAAACCAGCGATTTCAGCTGAAAAATTTATACAATATTTGAGGGACAGGTTAGTGACCTTTCTTCGTAGAATTTTAAATGTCTACAGTTGACGTTAAAGTTACAACAAACCAATTTTTAAACAGACATTAAATGTACATTTTAATGGATTTAAAGGTGATTTGTTGAACGGGAATAAGGCATTATGACTACGCCTAGAAGTGTTGCAATCACTACTAATGATTACAGTGCAACCTACCCTTTTTTAACACCCATTAAATTCTCATGTTGAACTTTGAAATTAAAAGTCTTGTTGAGAAAGGAATGTGAGCTCATCTTTTCCGCTTAACTAACTTTTCATTTTCATAGAAATATGTAATCATATGATACTTATGCTTATCATATTCATCAAGCAGTTGATTACTTTTAAAAGGTTCATAAATTTTTTAGAAATTACAGGTTTTTTAAGCCTTATAGTATTATAAATGGCTCGCTATGAAGAAATGGTAGTCTGTTCTTATATCTCTATCTCGAAAAATTTTATTTCTATAGCAGAGCAGCTGATAGATTTTCCGAATAGCCACAAAGTGGATATCCTTTGCCTTGATGGAAATGTGGCAATGGATTAGTGATTTGAGAAGAAAATTGAAAATTCAGTAAATGGAACGACCAAAAACTTTTTATTCAAATTGCGTAGCTTCAGTTCGAGTTAAAGCGAAAAAGAACAATGAACGGGGTCGGGGAGGTGGTGTGTAAATATAAGAATTAAGAAAAGTACAGAAATCGAAGAAGTAAACATAAGAAATTTGACAAACAGTAAATAAGGTTGTGAAAGAATTTGTTTAAAATCAACAAAGGAAAAAACTACATTATAATTTTTTACTGAGGTGATACCATCTGGAGGCAAATGCATTGATAAGAAAAATTCCAGTATCAACTAAACTGTAAAATAAAGTACTTCATAGTTGAACTGTTAAGAGTAAAATTGAAGAGCTTAGTAGAAAAACGCGCTAAGTGACATTTTTGAAAAAAAAATTGGAACAATGAACATATTATTCCATTCTGTAAAGATAACAAGTTTCCCCTTTTTCATAAACATACATTTAAATCTATTTTTTACCGTTTTCAAGTACTACCATTTTTAACAGATTTAAGTACAAACGAAAAACTTTAAAGCTCTTTTCTCGTTTTCAACTTTTTGTCACTTAGCACGTTCTTCCGCTAAGCTCTTCAATTCATTCAAGTACACATGAAGAGGAAGTGTGAAATTTCTCCAAAACAAACTATTTACTCCACGCAGAAATATTAATTTCAGTTTTTAAAAACTTTGTGTGAAACTTTTAAAAACTTTCTGTGGATTTCTTTGTGTTTTCAAACACAAACTGATTGAAAAGCTGGTAGTCTGTGCCTAAATATGAGTTTCCGCATCCCGATTCAGCCGTGGATGCTTGCTACTGTGTTGATCCGGCTTCAATATGTATGTCCCGATCCAATCCCTAGGGTAACAAACAAAACGCACCAAACCAACTTCAGCATTTAGAATGTTCCTATTTAATACAGGGTGCTCGTAAAAGAATGTCCTAGTTTCAAATTGTAATAGTATAAGTTATAATCGTTCGACAGTTGTGGTCAAAGGTGACGAATAAAGAATAACTCCAACAATTTCAGATAAGCGCATGGCTCTTGAACCGTTACATCGTTTTCACAATTGCTTCCATTACTCCAGACTTGCTGCAGACAGTATGGGAAGAATTGCAACTTTGTTTGGATGGCCACCGTATCACTAAAGGCGCACACATTAAGCACTTATAGGAAAAACTAGGTTAGGTTTCCTTCAATTTCATGTATAATTTGTTATATTAAGTATAAAATAAACTCCTGTAATATACTATTAACACTTGGACATTATTTTACGGACACTCTGATGTATATTGCTTTCAGAACAGTGCTGCTGGATAAACTTTTGAAAACTGTTATATTTTGCAGAAGATAAATCAAAGCAAATAACTTACAATGGCTTTTTTTAAGAAAAAAATGTCAAACAAACATTATCTATGAGCTAATATATAAAATTTATGAATAAATTGATGAGCCTTAGTGAATTATTTTCGTTTAATATTTTATCATTATATAATATTAATCATATCATTAGGTATCATAATTATTAATAGGGGAAGGGCGCTAGGCCTTTTGCTCGCTATCGCTCGCCAACCAAAGGCCAAGCATACGATCCAAAGGTTTTTTTATATGATAAAGGTAGCTGACAGGCCTCTACGATCTCACTTTTTGAAATTGGCTAGAATATTCTGTGTAAAATTATTAATTGAATTTTTTTTTAAATATTCGATCCAAAGTGGGATTCAAAAAGTAGGATTATAGAGACCTGTAAGTCAGCTCACTTATCATACATAAAAACCTGTTTGTAAAAATATTCAATACAGCCATCGAAATGTGGCTAAAACCCTTTTTTTTTTTTTATTGGAATAACATAGTCACTTGGTTTTGAGATCCACGGTCATTCGGGCTCACGCCCTTAAGGGGGTATCTTTTGGATTCTTTGACATAAAAATATTAAAAATAACAGAAATATAGTTTGGTGTCATTTAATGAGTTTGCGGGGGACACTTGTGTCAAAAAAGGTACCAAAAGATTTTTCTAAAAAAATCCTGTTAAAATACTTTTCACAATGTTTTGGCTTAATTCATTTCAAGTTCAACTTTGGAAACGTCAATGGTTTCAAGTGGATATGCAGAAGTGAAAACACATTCCTTTTTTACATATCGATTTGCATTTTTTTTTTTACAAGTCGCACAAAGACCTACAAAATTTCAAAATAATTACCAAACGTTTTTTGCCATTAAAAAGTAGTATTTAGCAATTTTTTCAACATTTTTCTTTTAAATATTATGCTCTGGAGTACTATAAGACATATGTCAGCATAAAAAAAAATACTCATTTAAACATTTAACAATATGTCATATTAAGTATGATGGTTATTTTGAGACAGTAGGAAAATCATATCATACAAATAAACTATTCAATTTTTTAAGATATTATAAACTATATTTTTCCAATAAAAATATTTACAGACATTACACATTTGTACAGTACAAAAATTTTACACCATGACAATTTAACAAAAATATATATGGATATGTATAATTTATAACTGTGCAGGAATTTTCTTTTGTTGTCAACCACTTCATGTCCTTCCCACTTGCTAAAAGTATTCTTTTTAAGTTGACAAAATAAAATAAAAAAGCATAAACTACGATGTTAAGAACACTTTCTAGATTTGTTTTATTTTTTTAAACACACTGGTAGATAAAATTTAAAACAAGAACTCAAGCACAAGATTTGCATCAAATATAGAGCAAAAGTGGTTACAAGACAACAATAAAAAATTACGACTGAAAGAAATGTCTTTAATCCCACATTTTTAGAGAGACTGTCAGTCCCATAGAGCTATTGCAATAGTTTTGGAATCACAACTTTCTCAGAATATTTGCTTTTCCATGTTAGCCCTTTTTCCCCTGGGTATGGGAATCAACATGACATCAAAATGAAAAATTCGGAATACAAATATTATCTAGTTATTGAATTACATATTTTTGATAATTACATATTTTTGATAATTACATATTTTTGATAATTACATATTTTTGAAGCTTTTAAAATGTAGATGGCGACACTATTTTAAAACTTTATCACTTAATAATTACATAACCAGATGTTATTTTCTTTTCAATTTTGTTTTAAATTGATGTTGTGTTAATTCTCATTCCTGGAGAAAAAGGTCTAACATGGCAAAGTAATACTTCTGCTTAATTTGTGGTTCCAAAACTGATACATTAGCTCTATGGGACTGACAATCCCTCTTAATTCATATAATCTTTCAATAAAAAAAAAACTGAGACATAGATATTTAACACTGCCAGGGGGAGTGAAGAAAAACGACAGAAAGAACTTAGCTTTCCTTTATGATAAAATAATTTTCTATATCACATTTTAAAACACGCAAGCAATTAAGCAAGCACTGAACAACACAAAAAACTCTTTTTAACAAATATTTGCAATTGTACTACAGAAGAAAGTTACTGAAAATTATACCTGTTAACAGCCAAATCATTTACCAAAATTAAAAGATTTAATGATACAACAACGGCAGGAATAAGACTATTTAATAAAGTAAAAAATTAAATATTAAATTTGTTTTTAAATCATATAACATATTTCTACAGTTTGCAGGTTCCAGAGTAAAATAAAACATTGCACGAATCTGCACCAAATATAAAAATGGTTTACTAAAATGGATAATCCATTGTTCAAATTTTATTTAGTTGTGATTCTGTTACAGTACTTTTTGTTATTGAAATTACAAGTAATTTTCTTTAAAATATAATAACTTAAAAATAGATAAAAGTCAGATCATTGTATGTAAATTAAACTATTTATTCTATCACAGATTCTTCTAGATGAAGGTTACCCCCAGGAACTTGAGGCTCCTTCCTAAAGAGTTAGAAATTAAAATTAATTTTGAGAAAACTTTTAATAGAATAAAGAAAATTATTTTTAAATATTTTTTGAACAGATTAGGAACAGTCAAAATCTTTTGATTTTTACTTTAATTTTGAAAATGGAAGACCCTAAAGAGTTGTGAAATGAAATGATTAACTTTGATTCTAAATAGAATATCAAGGTACCTTACAATTGCTCATTTTTGTATCATCAAATCTGCATATTCAAATTCTGTTGATGTATTTAGCAAAAAAATACCTCTACACTCTGTGCCAACCTAACTTGGGAATAAAGAAATAGTAAAAAGGCAGGGGGAAAAGCGTGATTGGTGTGTTAGTTGAAAACTCTTGTAAGGTAATATTTACATACAAAATGATCTTAATATAATTTAACCAAAATACACTTTCCATCGTGATAAAAATGCGAAATTTTCTCAAAAAAATATTCAAATCTGTGACTTTAAATGAAAATAATGTTAAACATGTTTTCTGGATGGATTCACAAATTATTTATGGAACTCTTTACATCAGCGGAAGGATCTTCTCCGTAGCATATTTCAATTTACCCAACTTAGGTTGGCAAGGAGTGTAGTTGCCTTCCCAACAATAAAACTTAAAGTACATATTTAAGTAAACTTATTAGGTTTACATATATATGAATCAATCCAATTTATTCAAAAGGAGCTATATAAATTCATTGATTTCATTTTTAAAATAAAATTTAAGCTATCAGAAATTAAATATTTTGCTGCCTATCAAACACGGTCAACATAAGCTTGGTATATGGAATATAAGTACATACACACAACGCACATACATAAAGCTTATTTATGAGGCAACTATTCCCTGAATTTTACACATTTTCAGAAATAATAACAGAATAATACACAACTAATATGGGTTAACTTACTTATAATATATAAATCACCTTATTCGAAGCCAATCTAACAACAAAAATTTATTATACAAAAGGTTTTCTATATTAGTACTTAGAGATAGTTTTTAGATTAGTACTTTAGGTTCTTGGAGGATTTTTTCTACTTTCAGTTTGGTTCATCTAAAATTAACAAAATTTTCAGCTCCTGAACCACTGATATCTTCATTTTTGCAAAAATTAAGACTCACAAAAAAAGTGTAAATATATAGCATGTCGATCAGTAAAGAAATAGGAGGTATTTTAACCTTGATAATTAATATCAGAGTTATAACTATTTTACTTTGCAACACCTATTATTCACAAAAGCAAAATAATTAGAAAATGTCTCTTAGAACAACCAAGCTACAGAACTATACCCCAAAACTCTTTCATCTAATAATTACATCCCTAAATGTACCACAGCAAACTTAGTAGAATGTTAGAATAGAATTGTATTATAACTTACAATTGCTAGAATTTATTCACAAATTTAACTACACAACATTGTAATATTCTTTAAAAGAATGTATAGATTAACACGTTACCGACCAGCCGTGGATTAATCGACGTTTGCTCTCCCCCAGCGCTTACCGACCGGTTGAATTGTAGTACAACTTAGAATTGTTAGAAATTATTCACAAATTTAACTACACAACAGTGTATTATTCTTTAAAGGAATGTATAGATTAACACGTTACCGACCAGCCATTGATTAATGGACGTTTGCTCTCCCAAAACGCTTACCGACCGGTTGTCGATTAATCGACTTTTGATCTTTCTGTTAGATTTGGTTAGGTTAGGCTCAGACGATTTGCGGCTGAGCAAGTGGTGAAAGTACATAGTATGTTCGAACCGTTACTGGTCGGTAAAGTGTTAATAGAATAGTATACAAAACTATCTTTGACTAGTAAGTTTATAAAATATCGAAATGATTTTTAAAAAAAAAACACTAACAAGAAATAATATACACTAAATCAGACAAGAATTCTTTTTTCACCGGAAAAGAACCTCAGCACAATAGTTTTAAAATTTACAATTGAAGAGATTAGTGGAAGAACACGCTAAGTGACAAAAAGATAATAACGAGAAAATGAGCATTAAAGTTTTTCGTTTGCACTGAGATGAGTTAAAATCAGTACTTGTAAACCATAGAGAGATAGTTAGTTTCAATTAGTGTTGCACTAGCAACACGAGTTCCATTGGGAAAGGGCGTTGTAATGTTTGCAAATTGTAAAAAATATACTATACTGAAGGTTTATAAAAAAAGGGGAAACTTGTTATCGTTAAAGGAGTTAGTAATATGTTCATTGACACAAAAATCTCATTTTTTTTAATGTCACTTAGCTCACTCTTTCAACCTATTCAATTGGCAAAGATTAACACATAATACTGCAAAACTTTATTTTTCAATAAATTTAAATCTTACTGGTGTTGTTTTTTAACATATTCTTCATAAATATCCAATGACTTCTGAGGGGGCTGCAAAGGGCCATCAAGGCCTTTCAAAACGTAGGCGACGTAGAGGTCAACATTGGTCTTTTCAACAGTGGGTACAGCAGTGCACATTGTTGAATCGTTATTAAAGTTGCTTTTCTGGCTCCTGAAATGCATACATTATGACATTAAATACTACAATACGTTATTAAACTTATAGTATTTAGTACAGTAAACTATTAAATGTCTGCAAGGGAAAAAATAACTTTTGTACTTTAAATATTCAAACCTAGTTTCAAAAAAGTGGTATTATCGAGAGAGTCCTGTAAGACAGCAACATTATCATGTAAATAAACCATTTGTGAAAATATTTAATGGAGACAGACTCTTTTGGCTCAGAAAATAATTTTTTCCATTAGATTAACACAGAGAGAAGACTTAGGCTTAGAGACCCAGCAACCGCTTTCATTCCCCCATAAGGGGATTATTGATGTGAAACAGTTCTTGTTGAACTTAGTAGTAAAACAAGTTTTTGTTCAATATAAACTACTTTAACAAATTATTAAAGTATAGTTTAACTATCTTTATACCAAATCTAGTTTTAAAATATGTCAAGGTACTGATAACCAGCATGCTAATTATAGAAAAACAACTGTTTTAAGGGCAAAAACATTTAAATTATGTTACCAATTACACTTCATTTAATACTTACAACTTGAAAGATACACTTATTGAACGAGGGACAGTTGTATTGGTTTCATACATTCCAGCATACTTTCCTATGTTCACATACCTATTTTAAATAACAAATACAAAATAGTTTTAAATACTCAACATTTCTTGAATGATCTCTTTATAAGACAGAATATTTTTAATTTCAATAGAAATAATTATATCGTAAAGGGTTTGGACAGATTTTTTTGGGCAGCTTACTTTTTATACTGCTTTAAATCTTTTTCAGGGGGACTTTTCAATTCAGTGCCATATACTTGCTTCATAGTTGAAAACATATTCTGAAAATAAAAATAAATAAATGATATCAAAATATGATTCATATACATCAATTAAGCTGTACTAATGATGTAGCGTAAAACATAAAACAACTTAAAAGCTGAAATGATAAGATATTCCATGCATGGAGCAATTGACTTTTTATAATTTAATTATAAAAAAATACATAATATTAACAATGATTGTGCCGACCCGGCAGCAAAACGGTTAGGAAGCTAACCTTTGGAGCTTCTGAGTTCGGGTTCGAATCCCAGTAAGGCATGGATGTTTGTATTTGTCAATATATGTTGTTATTTGTCTACATGTTTGTGTCGTCCTTTTTTTGTGTATCTTTTGTGACTGTGTCACTTCTGGCAAGTAGGGTAATAGGCCATAAAGCCTATTCGACTTACTTTTAGAGGGCGCATTCATAGTTATTTGTCAATGTAATGATTGCAATAATTATTTACTTTGCCTATAAGTGATCACAATTCAATACCATTTTTATAAGAAGACATAAGAACAGCATCAACATATTTTCTCTATTTCAAAATCATATCAGAGTAAATTGAATGCAACACAAAAGTCACAAACAATGAAC
Organism: Hylyphantes graminicola; assembly: GCA_023701765.1. NCBI lineage: Eukaryota > Metazoa > Arthropoda > Arachnida > Araneae > Linyphiidae > Hylyphantes > Hylyphantes graminicola. The sequence continues at coordinate 17,270,618 of CM043120.1, read as the reverse complement.
CAAAGAAAAACTTTTGAATTGAATACCTCAAAATTATTCCCCCTCGAAGATGACAGCGAATAGCTCGACTCTTCGCTCTCCAGAAACACAAAGTTCTCCTCGGACACGGAATCCTCAGTGTCTGTGTCACTGGTTCCACTGGACGTAGAAGCAGTAGAAGATATTCCCGTAACTGACGGATTGGGCGGCTTGTCTCCTATGCTTTCCCGCTTACGGCCGGGCCTAACCCGTACAGAAAACGGGCTGTAGTCTGATGTGAAGTTTGGCATAACGTCCCTGGAACCACAAATATCGGGTTAGTCTGTGGCGATCAGCAAAAATATCTAATACTAGCTGTCGAAATTAGAAATGAGCTTCCAGATGAGAAACATTGCTCATTAGCATATTTTTTGTAGAAACAAGTTATGGGACACAGCAAAACAGGTTAGAATTTAACACCAAAAAGAATGCCAACAGCGGCAAGTAATGCTCTAGACTGGGAATTTTTAATAGTAGCCAGTGGCTACCAGACTGGAAAAAAATGGTAGCCACATTTGGATTTTAGTAGCCAGCTTCAAATTTAAGTAAAAAGACAAAAATAAACTGTGAATGTGATTTTCCACAAAACTCAATTTTATTAAAGAAATTTTTTATATGAAAAGATTGACAGTAAAAAAAGATCATACCAAATATGTAAGTATTATGTTATTGGCCATTCTTAGAAGGAGAAAATTCGAATCGCCACGATTGTTCATGAAATTTTTTCGTATCAGAATTGTTTAAAGGAATAGTTGAGATCTGTAAATCAATCACTTGTAAATTGCCGTGATCGTAAAGCAAGATTTAAAAATCAAATTTGCATTTGAGATTTCCGTCGCCCAGTTCCAGTTACGTCACACGGAGGCCGACTTATTATTTTAGAAATGCAGCTTCAGTATTAGTTATTTGTTGAACAAAAATTAAAAATTATGATCGCCACTTTTGGCGACTGGGTTCGATTTTTAGGTAGCCACTTTTGATGTAATAGTCTCCAGTTGGCGACTGGCAACCACTAATCTAGAGCTTTAGCAGCAAGTCCCCTTAGAAACCACATAACGGCTCCATAGCAACCATGAAACAGTAAAAGTGTCTCCATAGAAACCATACGAACTACCACTAGCCCTTGCAGCTGAGTATTTACTTTGTCGCAAGTAGTTCCGTATTGGGCTCCCATGCTAGAGGTACCGCGTTTAAAACTGGACATATCTATAAGTCTTCATTAAAGACTCATATGTGACATTTGTTATATGTTTCATGATAAATAAATATTTAATATATTCTTTTAACTTCAATAAAGCAGACGATAAATGATATTAATTTAATTTGAGAAGGAAAATTAATGAAAAAAATAGCTTATTTAGGCTTTTAAAAGTTTAAATTTTAAATGGATGCTATTTCTGGCGATTTTCTAAATGTGTGTAAATCGAGCATAGAAGCAATTCCTAGGTGACATTTACTGTTACAAACTTTGTGCTTACACAATAAGAATTTCAGTAAAAATTTCAGTAACAGGAAAATAGGCCATTTAAGTTTTTTACAAAACTGTTAAGGGACAATAAACTATAAAAGAAACTACTTGAAAGCCCAACTCCATTTTCAAAAATAAAAGTATATAAGGACATTCAAAAAGACTACAAACTTTGATAAAACAAGAAGTTCTAAAAGAACTAAAATAGCCTATTTTCCTGTTACTTAAATACTTACTGAAATTTTTATCGGGAAACAACTAGCTTCATAACAGTAAGTGTCACATACAACTGTTTCAAGATAAAATTTATACACAATAGAACAAATTTCACTAAACACAGCATCCAACTATAATTTAAACTTCTTAAAGAAAAAACTACGATTTTCATTAATTTTCTATCACAAATAAAATTATCATTACTTATTGTCCACCTAGTTTATTTGTAGTTCTACGAATAATTAAATATTTATTTATAAAAAAAAACATGAAACTTCTCCAAAATACAAAAAGTATTAAAGTTGGGTCGCTGAGGTCATACCTTTCCAACAAAGAAAAAGAATTTTTAAGAACGGATGGATAGAACCAACTTTGGAAGGAGGGTACGGACAGACAGATGAACATCGAAAGCATGTTTTAATTCTTTCGAATTAAAAAAAAAAGTAGGATAAAAAATTGCCTTACCTTACAGAATGATTCAAATTACAAGACCACAGATCAGCAAGAGAGGTCATTTCAAAGGGTCGATAGTGATCAAAGAAGCCATCTGTTCTCGGGTTCATGGGATGTGTTTTGACTACTTCCGCCAAAGAGCTCTCAAGCTCCTTACGATCTATAGGCAAAATCATTTTAGTTTTAATGGATTCAAAAGGTCTAACTTAGTCGACACAAGAAAGCGTTAACACTGAACACCATATATATGTGTCCCTTCTCAAGAAAGTGTAGTTGTTTCATCATTTAAGGGTTGTGTAGTACAAACAGATCTCTAAACAATTCCAATGGGAAACTTTGGCCCGTTTTTAAATAAAGTATATGATTTGTACTCATGAAAACTTACAAAAAAATACAAACAGTTATTTTGTATTAAAATAATTATTAAGCATAATTTTAAAGATATAAAATTTTAAAGTTATTTAAAGAAAGCATATTAATTAGTTATAATTAAAACAAAAAACTATTTAGATATTGGCATGCCGTTAGTGCTGCCATCTGTGGTTGGTGAATAATAACTAAAATTTTGTTTTAATTATAAAATTTTGTTCTAATTAATATCTTTGAAATTCTAATTATTAATTACTCAGCTATTATATTCTAAATTCTTCATTAAAGCATCAAGATTTTATAAGAATGTGCAAAAGTACTTTATATTCAAAAAGTTGTCAAAACAGGTTTAGTAATTAAAGCCACAAGCATACCTTCTATAATGGCAAATGGTAAGGCTTTCATGACACTTTCATCCCACCAACATGTATACCTACAACATGAAATTTTTGTGAATAGCCCTTATTGATGAGCATATGTTAGGCCAGTTATTAGTAGGAGAGTAAGATTCAATTCATAATAATTTAGAATGACTTGAAAATAGCATTGAAATTCAGGAAATATATACAAAAGAGATATTCAATTGGATATAAACAATAACTTACAAGTTTCTATGGCAGATTCTTTGACCTGCAGCTAGTGAATTATGTAGATAAAAGTCAGTCAGCAATTCCCATATGGGAGTTACAGATTTATTTGGCTTGTACACTCCCAAAAAAAGGTTTATCGCATTTTGTTTATCAGCATCTACAGTAAATGAAATATTATGTACTAATTCATCAAAAAAATAGAATTTAAACCACACACACACACACACACAAATTTTAATCATCAAAAAAGTTTATATTTGTGTTTAAATTTAAAGAGTTGTTTTATAAATTTGGAAAGTCATTCAAAGCGAATAAAATATATAAAGCGTCTTTTTAAAACAATTAATCTTCACTATTGAATTAAATAAAATCAAAAAGCTATTTTTAAAAATCCATATTTTAAAACCAAGTAGGTAACAGAAAACTGATTATCATATTTATAAAAAAAAATTTGTTTTGAGTTCTCTAGAAATACTAGAGAGGTTATCTACAAAGCAATTACAAAAAAAAAAATTATTCTATTTTTTTAAATATGAGATTTATGCCAAAACTAATAAATAAACACATTTCATAAACAAAACCTACTCAACTAAATATTATTACCCAATAATATCTTAAGTTTCCTTTGCTCTAACTTTTCGCTTGGCTCACATTAAAAAAATGGTTTTTATTAGAATTGGAACAAATACAAATTAGTTTTTGTAATTAGTTTTTTGTATTGAACTTAATTCCATTATATTTCCTTTAAAAAGTTTTAGTCTTATTCTAAAATTAGTTTCTCTAATTTGAATAATTTATTGAAATAATCCTATTGAGATTACTTAAGTGTGCAACTGCATTATTCCTAATTACCTGAAAAAGTATTGCTGTAATATCTCGACAAAGTTTGCAAAATATCCCGAGAATGCGAAGATAGTGGGGCAATTTTCCTGTATGTTTTCACTCGGTGGACAAGTTGGGAGCCGCCATATTGCATGGCCAAAGTGTCGCCATGATCTTCATACAGTTCCTCAAGCATTCTGTAATACATCAACATATTTTTATTTAGTTTATATTTATAATAAATTTGAAAACTAAGAGAATATTTCAGATTCAGTTTTAAAAATCTTAGAAATCTAACTTACCGGACACTATCAGTATCAAATTCCAGCATAGGGTTTTCTAAGACTCCGAGTACATACAACTGAAAATATGTTGAAATATATATTTAGTTAATTTTATTAGTCATAATTATATATGTAAGAGAAATAAAACATTTTAATTACTAAAATTGAAAAATAACAACCTATAATAAATAACTTTTAATTTCTGAAATATTTTATAATCCAGCCAGGCCAATGTATGAACTGTTTTCAATTATACTCAAAACATTATCCACACTTTAAACTTTTAAACTCATTAAAATTGCAAAATTTATAAATTAAAATAAAATGTAAAATCTATAAATTAAAATAAATTGTAAAATTTATAAATTAAAATAAATAGTAAAATTTATAAATTAAATAAATTGTAAAATTTATAAATTAAAAAAATTGTAAAATTTATAAATTAACACTTTACCTACGGGCGTCGACTGACCCGTAGACTAAAAATCTTCTAGACCAGCAACTTAATCTAATGCCTAGCTCTTCTAACGTGTCGAAAGCAACTAAAACACTATTAAAGGTTGATTTGTTGATTGGCATAATTGTACTTTCAATTGTAGGGCTACTGTTTCTTCGTAATGTTCTCTGTTAAAAAAAAGTTACCCACTAGTGATTATTTCAACCGTTAGTCATCCTTTTACATCGGACCGTTTTGACTATGTGAACAAATAACATTTTGAGTTAATTGCATGACACAAAATTTGCATAAGGGTCCGTCTTAATATTAAAAATGTTACGAACTTTAAAATTTTCAATAGCAACACCCAATTTTAATTACTTAGAAATGTGAAAAACCCTCGAAAACCCCTAAATCTAAGTTTTTGTTACATTTGGATGAATATTTGACGAGTTATTCAATCGAATCACTTGTGGATCTTTGGGGGACCATGTCTAAAATGACAAGCGTAGTCAGTCTGTAGGTTTATTAATGGAGAAAAAGAAGCACAAGGTCAAATATCTTGAGGATGGGCCTACGAGGGATATAAAAGTCAATGACTAGCTGTATATATTCAAAAATAAGTTGTAGTCAAAAATAGATCCCTATCGTCACTTGATAAGGGTTCCAAATTACGAGATGTCATTGGCTCTGTTAAATCTCCTAAAGGTGACTGCAAATAGACAGCCAGAAACCATTACATTAGTTCCCTTAGACACAAAGGGGGCGCGCTAGTTTCTATGTCAATTTCAATGTAGAAATTCTCCAATGAGAGTTTGAAACTTAGAGTGTTCTTAGTCTACGGGTCAGTCGACGCCCGTAGGTAAAGTGTTAAAATAGGTAAATTGTAAAATTTATAAATTAAAATAGGTAACTTGTAAAATTTATAAATTAAAATAAATTGTAACATTTATAAATTGAAATAAATTGCAAAAATTATAAATTAATAAAAATTATAAAATTGATAAATTAAAATAAATTATGCATCTTGCTGGAAGACATGAAAGTCAGGTGACAGTTTAATATGTTTGTATCCTTCAATTTGTAGGTAAAACACAAACCAAGACCTGATAATCTACTCACTTGAAATGCCAGTGCTGCTTTTCCCAAAGCAAATTGTGCCGTGTTGGTTCTGTCCAGGCAATCAACACAGTTAACCCTGACAATCCCAGTCTGAATCCGCCCGTTGTCCGTCTGTACCCCTCCAAGGGAAAGCTTCTTGTTATTGTGGGGGTTGATGGCTTGGCAGTAGAACCCCTGTTGGTTGTGGAAAATTCCAGTTTTGCTGATGACGCAATAGGCGTAGTGTGCAAGTCGGGACATGACGCTGGCCTCTTTTCTATGAGAAAAAAAGTGCTGTTATAATAGCTAACCAGATTTGTTTCAGTGATTTTCATTAAATTTTTATCAATATTGTTTAATTTTTGTTGTTTTTATTTAAAGAAAAAACATTAAAATATTAAACAGAGAGTTCTTATAGCTAGATAGTTGAATAATAGAAGATGAAACTGCACTGTGAAATGCAAGTACATCTAGTCACTCAATGTCAAAAGGGTAAGCTTTAGTTCAAAATTTTCAACTTAATAACTCTTAATTTAATACCTTTTTTTTCTTTAAGAAATGGCTTTTCAATTAAATGCAACACTTCTTGACTTAAGCCAAAATTTAGTCAGGTAGAAAGTTGGTATTACAGTTTTATGCTTGGGTTAAAACTTTTAAAAGCCAAAGTCCTATCTACAGTAACTTAATGTAACCAAGTTATTGGATATGATTAGTTTATTGAGATAGTTGGACATGATTAGTTGTATTAGTTAGTGAGTTATGTTATGATTATGACTAAAAAATAATTGCTTAAAAAATATAACATATCTAAAAAACTTTTGGAACTTTGAAAATTTGAAATATTGTCCATCAAGTTTGAGATAATATATACATATTAAGGAAAATTTTAGGAATTAATTTTAAAAATTTTATTGATACGATACTAGAAGAGGGATCCTTTACTTGATTAAATATTAACTTATCTTTCTTTCATTATAAATCTTCAATGTAAATTTCCTTGCAAACTAAAACCATTGTTTTAAAACTAAAATATAAGTGTTAAAAAAATAAGAATACTTGCAGAAATAATGAATAACCCATAGATAAGTTTTTTAAAGGGGTTCTGTAAGAATCCTTACTCATAAAACAAAACTTTTTGCTTACGACTTATTAGTATGAGCCATATCAAATCCGATATTAACAATCTGGTGTTGTGGTGGCAAGAACTGGTTCAGATAACTTATGGCTCCGTTAAACTCCTCGCTGAGAAGACTTTCCTGTCTCTTCTGCTCCCTCTTTTTCACCAAGTTCAGCACGACAATAGGGGATCCATAACGTCGCAGTAAGCAGTTGAAGTGTTGGCCGGCAACATAGCAGAAGGGATCGGCGATGTCCACTGTAATTATAATGAGTGTTAGGAACATTGTTTTGCAGCTAAAATATAATATGGTGTGTAATAAATCAGTTTCATAAGTAAATTTTACTATTTTTAATCATTTGTAAAGTCATTGGACAAGTCAAAGCAGAGAAGGTATGTAAGGCTAAATTGCAATCACATGGAAGGCTTTTTTAGGACTGATGCTCCCACATCTGTGACAGACCTGCCTACTTGTTCTATGAAGTAATGTAGTTCCAGAGCAGTTTAGCCTTTCAACCACGGATCATTCACTTTGCCTTAAGAATCAAACATCATTTTATGAGTATAATTTCAGATAGTATATATTTTGTCAGTTCCCGTGGTGTTGGCCCCTCTCGCCTTTTAACAGTATGTGTTGTTGATAGTGTTTTAATAGTATGTCTCTTTATCTTTAAATAGCATTTTCTGGATTTTAGTATTTTGAAATGTGATAGTTTGGATATATTCTTGACCAGTTGGGGCACACCAGAGTACGACGGCCAGCCATTTTGTGACACAGTGTGATCCAGTGTACGACTTGGCTCGTAACACCGCCAATGGTTCTTCAATCAAGTTCAATATCCTTGCAGATTTTATTTTATTTGAATGTCCCCCTGTATCTTATTCCCTTATCTTATTATCAAAAATATACATTAAATATTCTAGATTGTTTTTTGGTTATTTTAAAAGAAAAATAACATATTTTAATCCTGATGATTACTGAAGACAAAAAGCAAAATTTTATTTTCCATTCTAATTAAGAATAGACATCAATAAAATTCATTATAAGTAATAAAACTGTTTAACTCACATCCAATGGGTGGTTTAGGAACAATTTTCGAGATGTCTTGCGACCACTGGGAAGGAACAGAGCCCCTCATTTGCACAAAAGACGTGAAATTGCCACATGAAAAAGAGGACGTGGAAGATACAAAAACTATTTGTTCTGTTTCAACTTCGTTTGCCACATCACCCTGCAAAAACAAGACAAGATACATAAGGCACAAATAATGAATGGAAGGTTAAAAAAAGATTAACCTTACTGCAGTTGCCATATGCTCCATATGCTTGCTTTATGCTAATATAGTAAATTCTATAATTCCTTACAGTCAACAGTGTCATATATAAAGGATAGTATTAGAGGCATAGGTGGAATAATATCACACTAGACATACATTACAAATGGAGTGTTGGTAACAGCATCTTAATTTTTATCAGTAGACTAAGTGACAAAGCCAATACCCGAGCCAACTCCCAAAACAACATTGTAAGCATCATCAGGACATTAGTCCACACCAGATTTTACAGAACATTTCTACAAAGAGTATATTTTGTTGAAATTTAGGCTGTTAAATTTCCTTCTAGGACGGCAGTGTTGAAACCAATATTCAATCTTATGCCTCTTAGGAATACTAAGTCTAAATTCCTATGCTAACTCTGCTTCTCAGGTACCCAATTAATAAAAAGAAATTGTCAGAAACTGGAGACCACAGCCTGCAGAGAAGTTAGAAACAGAAGAACAGGAAAAAAAACTTCATTGACTGGGAATCTGTTCGTATTGAGGTCTACTTGGAGAGCAGTGATGATCGAAAACAGGTTTCTGCCTTGGTTCTTCTTCCCTGATCCAAGCTTCAGACTAGTGTCTGGTGTAAATCTTGATCACAGGTATAGTAAAACCATGTTTAACCAACCATCACCTCATAATAACAGTAAGAACCAAGGCAAAACTGGTAACTCGGTATCTTCACCAAGCAGATTTGATTCCCAGATTTGATTCCAAGACAGATTCCTAGTCGATGAAGCGTTTTTTCCCTGATGCTCTTCAATTGTTAAAAATTTATCATTTTGCCAATTTAGATCTGTTAACAAAAACATCCAACTAATAAAATAATATCAACTTACTTTATCATTAGTTCCTCTTTTCAGAAATCTTGTCCCAGCAAATTTCTGAGAACGCCTAGCTATTAGAGTGAGATAAACTGAGTGGCCATAGATACTCAAATCTAATAATAGTTAAGAAATATTTAATTTCTTACTTAAAGTTTACATAAATTTTACTTATTTCTTACTTAATGTTTACACAAAGTACCTACATGTATAACATGTTAACGAGATGGTCCAAAATAATTTAGCAAACAAATTATTTAAAGACAAAAAAAAATTAATCAATCCTGGAAAAAAATATAAATCTTTAAAATAGTTGACTTTAAGCAACTAATCTTGAAGCTTAACCATCTGAAAAGCTCTTGCACAATCTTTTAGGTCGCATATGCACTACTACAGAATTAATGTAGCAGGTAAGCTGACTTCATAAGTTGTTGTCCATTAGTATACTTTTTTTTTTTAATCTAATATTGAAAAAGACACTATATCGTCACTTAAGTTTCCACATGTGTAATCTCACTTTGCACAACGAATCAGATTAACTGTACGGTAGCCCTTGGCAAACTTTCCAAAATTGTGCCAAAAGACTGTATTCTGGCGACTTTTGACATCACGCTCTCTATACTGCGCTAATAAATAAAGGTTAGATAGGGTTGCCGGAAAACGTCATCGTTGCAAAGTCAAAGAATTTGAATCATTAGTCGAAGTCAGACAAGTTACGGCAAAAAATTATTTATTGCCAAATCCGAAAAAATCGCACCAAGGGTTACCGTACAGTAAATCTGATCCGTTGTGCAAAGTGAGAGCAGATGTGGGAACTTAAGTGACAGTATACTTATCATTAACATTTATTAATAATAATTTATTAATAATATTATTCCAAAGATAATTGCGCTTTTTTTTTGTCTACTGCATTTAAAAGGAAAGGATACTGGATTGCCCCACAAAGCCATGAGTTATGTACAGAAGCCAGTCTGGGTGTAAATCCACAAGTTCCAATAGGTATTCATTCCAAACAAATCTCCAATGAGGCTTCACTTTTACTCCATATGTGATTTCACCTGAAATAAACAAAAATATTCAGCACAATATCATCAAACTACAGGTTTCTAACTTAACAAAAGTTTAATCTTACTTGAAGAAATTAGTGAAAGAATGTGCTAAGTGACATTTTTGAAAAAAAAAAATTAGATATTTGTGTCAACAAAAATATTATTAACTTCTTTGACTATAACAAGTTTCACCCTATCTGCAAACTTTAAATATAGTGTATTTTCTATGGTTTGCACGTACCCTTTTCAACAGATCTGAGAGCGAACTACAAACTTTAAAGCTCATTTTCTCATTTTTACCTTTTTGTCACTTAGCACCTTCTTCCACTAAGCTCTTCATTTGATCTCGTACATGCTTCTTTTAAAACATGATATAACTGTTTTGATTTTTTAACATTTTCCTGAGTACTTGTATCAATTTTCTTTATAGCTCTTAAAATTTTTAACAGTTTAAAATTATAAATTGTCAGTTCCAGACTTACTAGTTTCAATAAAATTGTACAAATATATTTTTTTAATGTGCTGTTTTGATTAATAAGAAATAACATTGCTAAAAAAATTTTACATCCTATAAAGATTCCTTAAATAGTCAATTGTATAGTGTTGAAACATCTTAAAAGAACATTTACATTTTCTTTCAGTAAAGTTGTTGGAGCCAATTAATTTTCCTTGTTTCATTTGTTTCCGTCAAGAACAGTTTAACTTGAGCCGCATTATATCTACTGACTTTATGTAAATTTAAGTGTGATAACTTTGTATATAAACCCTGACTGTGATATCAATAAATTTTCTTCTTCTGTTATGTTCAAAATATGTTTGGCTAGTCATTTTTTCTGATATTGGTTATGCTTAGTAGCTCTAATCTCCAACAGAAGTGTAACACATTTTACCAAAAAATCATTACAATTTTTTTAAAAAAAAAGATCAATTTCTTATAAAAACAATAATTCTTATAAAACTACAGTTACCTGAATCTTTAGGCAAGCTAGAAAGATCCTCATTTGATCTTAATTCTGACCATACTGCACTTTCGTTCTCTGAAGAATGATCGAGTTGAGTGGAGGCACTGCTACTTCGTGTCTTGCTATCCTTGTCTAAAGAAATCTATTGGAAGAATTAACAATTTTATTCCATTCAACATTGGAAGAATTAAGTATTTTGTTCTGTTCAACAACTTATGGTTGAAAAATACAAACGCTTATGGAACAAAAAACTGTGGTTCGTAGTCCACGGATGAGAATATAAATATGTGGTTTCTAACGTGTTTTATTTCCAAGTAATTTCACAGTGTTCCGAAAAAAATAAAGTTAGTTATACTTGGGTTAAAAGAATAATATTACAGAAAGGAAAGAACCCTGATGATTGACTAAGGATTAAGAAAGATTCATCAGCTTAAAATTTATTAAGACTGCAACATGTATGTTTTCTAAAGGTGATTCTGTGTCTGCTTTAAGAATATGGCCAAAGGCAAAAGTAAAGAAAAGCAAGTTTAATTTTCCTTGATTGAATAAATTATAAACCAAGGAATTTTATATACCAACGAATCATTTGTATTTACACAATTCTGATTAACTGACATTTATTGCCTCTATATTGTTTTTAAAATACCAAAATATTGAAAATTCTGACACTTACTCGTAAACTCTCCATGAAGTTATCGGCAACTTCTTCGGCAGACCCATTGGTTGATTTGAGTTGGGGATCCCAAAAAGGCGTTGTTTTGGACTGGTCAATATCCTGCGGAACACTAAACGACGAAAGCTCTTTCAACACTGCCATATTGTACTGTAAGGTATGGGTCAAATCGTAACTGTAGCTGAAATAGGCAATGTAATTTAAATATTTTGCTTCAAAAAAACTTTACAAAAAAATAATTTTTTAAATATATCAAACTACTCTTGAAAAAACCAAATTTCCTTTAAAAGTTTGAGCTTTAAAGACAAGAACTATATTAAGTATAAGAAAATCACACACCTCAAACTTTGTAGTATAAATTATAAATATTGAATTTTTTAGGCATTTAAATTTGAATAAACAAGCTACAGTAATAAGAGGCAATATATAAACTGTTTATAGAAATATTATAAGTTGCAGGAGCCAAATCAATGTATGGAAAAACATTACAATATATCATATAATGATTGTATGTTTTGAGAAGACAATATCAAATGTTTATAACCATTAACCCATTTCTCAAATCCTATACCTTGAGATTTTAAAGTTCAATTTTTTATCATTTGGTTTTATTATAGTTCAATCCATGTAATTTTAGAGATCAAATCACTGGCACATCAAAGTTCTAAAAATTCTCAAAATCGAACCACATCCAATACAAAAAAAACACAGACATGTGAATCACAAGTTTATAAACCCTCTGAATAACTTGCATACCTAAAATAGAAATCACTAGACAAATCCATGCTTTGGAATAATTTTACATATCTGAAAATAAACAAAAGTTTAAGCCATAAATCAATGTTTCAGACAAAATATGTAAGTTTTATGTTAAAATGAAAAGTAAAAACACAAGAACATTTAAGACTATAACCTAAATCCCCATATATTCTGTTCAGCAATAAATGATGTCACAAAATCGCTTAGGTTTCCTACTTAATTATTATGGAAACAATACAACTCCAAAGTTACTAAGTTACCTCTATTACTTAAAAGATAAGGGTTACTAAAGGGGAAATTATTGAAACTGAAATACAACAATTTTTAATAAACAGAGTAAAGGGTTCTAGATGATAATAGTTTTTGAGCAGCAACAATAATATTGTGCTTTGATTAATTCAATTTTTTTTCAAGTGAAGCACCTTTCCAGTTTATCTACAAGCTGTAAACTAAATAAAATAGTAAGTTGTAAACCATAAAGTAAGTTGTAAACCCTATACTAAATACACAAATTGTCGACCAACAACAGGCCAGAGGACCAGCAAGTGTAAAACAGTAAATTGTAAACTAGATAGTAAGTTGTAAGCTAAGTAGCACGTTGTTAACTAGATAGTAAGTTGTAAACTAGATAGTAAGCTGTAAACTAAATAATAAGTTGTAGACTAAATAGTCCTCGACTAAATAGTAAGTTGTAGACCAAATATTCCTAAACTAACACTCAGTTCAAGGCAAGTCTGCCACTTGGGGACAATACTCCCCTTTTCCATGGTAATCTCAGTTGCTGCAATAACTGTCTATGATGGCAAGTAGTTAATTTCATAACACACAGCACAATCAATTAATTTAATCCATTTTATTAAATAGAATTTATAAAACCGTATGAATTACAAGAAGTTCTAAAAGAACTAAAATAGTCTACTTTCATGCTACTTAAATATTTACTGAAATTTTTATTGGGGAAACAACAAGGTTCGTAACAGTAATTGTCATATACAACTGTTTCTTCATAAAATTTATACACATTAGAATAAATTTCACTAAACACAGCATCCAGCTATAATTTAAACCTCTTAAAGCCAAAATCAATGATTTTCATTAATTTTCTATTGCAAATAAAATTTATATTACTTATATTCTGCTTGATTTATTTGTAGCTGTACGAATAATTAAATATTTATTTATAACAAAAAACATGAAACTACTCCAAAATGCACTTAAAATAAGAAATTTAAATTTAAACTAATTAGGATCATACGCAAAAAAAAAAATATTTCTTGCAACTGAGTAAACAAATATTTATCAAATAATTCTATTCCTGACATTCTTTTGAATTAAAAAAAAAAGAAAAGTAGGCTAAAAAATTATATGAATTACTTGGCTTCATGTGGGTGCATATTCTTTTCACCATCATTTGGAATGTATACCATACACGTGTCTTGTATTTTATAGATGGCGTGGTGGCCAATGTATCCAACTCTTTTGCGTTTAGTGATCAGTATGAGGTAATAACCCTCCAGAAACCGAACAAATCCTGAAAACAGAATTTAACAACTTTAAAAAAAATTTTACTTCTAATTAAAGAACTGAAATGTAAAACCATTCCCTTTTAACCTTAGATATGTATGCTAAGAAAAAGTGTAGACTAATTTTCAATGCATGAGATTTATATTTAAATTTTTAAAATATTTTTTTTAAGTAAATTTGTGTACTTATTGGTTTTAAGACTTCCAAATACTTGAAATTTAAACACTATACATAAAGATGATTTAAAAAAAAAACATTTAATGTGTGTTGCTAGGGAAACTAAATTCAATAGATACAAATGTCTACCAAAAGTCTTTGTTTCTACCAAAATTTAGAAGTAATGCTTTTGAAACAATGATAGAGAATAGGTTACAGTAGGTCTATCCAGAATGCGAGCCTCGAAAGAATTTTCGTCCCCCATCCCAGCATGTGGTTTTCTTCAAAAAGGCGTGAGCGTGTTTTTTCCCCACCTTACTTAGGTTTGAAATGTTCAGATTGTTAACCTCACAACAGAAAATCAAAACCGTTAGGTTTAGAAAATGATGCTCCCCTCGTTTCCAACAAAACCAAGCTAAGGTATGGAGGAAGAAAGTCAGTCTTTTCGAGGTTCGCATAGTAAATAGGCAGACTATAACATCATTTAAAATTGTTAACATATTAAAAAAATATATTTACCGTATATACTCGTGTATAACCCGACCCCCCTTTTTTTAACCAAATATCCTTCCAAAATTGGTTACCCGTGTATAAGTCGAGGTAGGAAATAAGCTAGAGCCTTCTGAAGAAAATATTAGAAGAAACCGGCTCATGACGAGACCGTAATTTTTTTTTTTACTTGCAAGCATAAAATTTCAACCCCAACAAAAACGGGTTTCCGCTTTGATGTCCCTGACATTGCTGACCCTGAATGAAGAAGCTAAGTTGAAACTATGTTCAGTGAAGCGTGAAGACAATGCTACCAAGGTCAAAGATTGGCTACGTTTCTGTACACCTCTTGAAAGACTGGTTGACTGAACTGTCCTGTGCCAGAACTACACTTGCAAATACGCATCATGCAAAAACCGGTTTCCGCTTTCATGTCCTTGACATTCTGGCCCTGAATGGAGAATGTAAGTTGTGAAACTAAGTTCAGTGAAGCGTGAAGACCCGCTGCCAAGGTCACGGACTGGCAACATTTCTTTACACCTCTTGAAGACTGGTTGACTGAACTGCCCTGTGCCGGACCTACACGTGCGAATACGCAACGCATCACGCCAAGAACTAACAATTAAGCATTTTTCTGGTGGAAATAATGAATAGATACCAAGCTTATTTCATCGTCAGAATTTAACTGCTTTTCTGTCTTTATTTTTAATAGATAGTAGTTAAACCTTAAGTTTGATCGAAATTTAGTTTTAGTTTAAGGATCAGGGATTTTTTCTCCCGGAAATTTGATGTCTCGTGTATAAGTCGACCCCGTTTTTTACGGCACTAAATTTGACCAAAATTTCTCGGGTTATACACGAGTATATACGGTAAATGATAATATTTGTTATACATAATGTTTGATCTTTTTAATTTAGCTTTACCGCTCTTATGCATAGAATTGTAACATTAATTTTGTGCTGCCATCATATCATCAAGTTGAACAAGCAGCAGCCTTACCAACAATTCCATAAGATGAAATAGTCCCTTTCAAATCTGAGAAGATTTTTTGACCTTGCTTTGACTTGTTGTCAACTTTGATCATATTCAAAAGATCTTTAATTTCACGTTTGCTGTACTCCACCTAAAAAAAGTTATAATTAGCTTAAAATTGAAAACGTTTCGTTTTCTTACTGTGTTTTAAAAACCTTTAATTCAAAACTACAGAGGTTTGATTGAATGCACAGTGCCAGGATTGGAGTAACACGTTACTTGTAACAGTTACAATTTTTAGTAATGTCGCTAAATTTAAAAAAAAAAACTGCACCATAGTTACTTATAGCCGTAACAAAAATCTTTGTTACTTTTCCATTACATCTCGTGTCGTTCTTCAGGATATTTTCAGCAAAATTAGTTAATTAAAATTTAACTTTTTACAACAGTGATTTTTTTCTTAACTTTTTCCAATTGGTCCTATTTTTTCAGTCTTAGTTCTCACGGTAAGAGGGCAAAATTTAAATTTTTCCTATAACTAGAAAAAAATTTAAGTAACTGTGGTTTGTTACTTTTGTACTAAGTAACTGTAACTAGTTGCCTTTCATATTATGTAACTATAACTGTAAGAGAGTTACTATTTAAAAGTAACTTTCCGATCCCAGGTACAATGGTATGACTTAAGCATGCCACCTACCTGAATGATGATTGGATAACAATATAGGAAAATTACGCAGGTAGTTATCATATGTTGAAAGCTTTGATATGGTCAAACAATATCACATTGCACTTGGCAGATTCCAAAAAATATTTGCATAATATTATCTAAAATTTAAGAAAACAAATTACTTACCTTGTCATCTTCAATAATGAGTTCCTTCGCTTTTGTGCGGTCTACTTTAAGAACACGGAATTTACTCTCAGTGTTGTTACATCCCACTAAATAAAATCTCTAAAATATAAAAAAATAAAGGTTATAGAAAATAATATTATCCACATAAAGCTAAAAAATATTGACAACTAACAGACCAAAGGACAATCAAAGTTAGTTTTGATTAAAAAAAAATTACTTTAAATTATACTGTATTTTAGAAAGCGTAAAAAATGAAAAATATACACCTTAATTGGGAATTCAACAGATCAAGGTAGAATCTGGTCAGAAAAAAATGAGCAAAACCTATGTGGGCATCAAAACAAAACATCTAATGGAGGTGGGTAACTTATCTTTATATATCCATTTTTATCTGATATTTTATTTCACCAAAATTTTAAATTACTTATTTTTTAAATACATACAGATACATTTTACGAAGTTGAAAAAAAATACCCAATTTTTAAAACTATCAAAAGTGTTTCATTTAACTTTCTTGCATGTGCAATTTTAAATTTGCATAATTCTCATGTTTCACACTGGTATCTCCAAGGTTGCAAGTTTGAGTCCCGCTGCCTTCTAAAGACCATTGTGTATGCTAATGGAGACTGATGCACGTTAAATCTGTCGTGGCCACAAAGCCCTTCAAGTTCCCATATCAAATCCATACCTCTGGGGGTGACAAGTCGATTCTGGGGATCCTCTAGTTGACATCCCTCCCTAAAAATTAGATGGATCCACTTATGTGTGTGTAATGTGTCTGTCTTACTTAACAAATGTTTGTAAGCGGTCTCTGACCAAGCACACAAACCTGAATATATATGTCTACCAACCAACCTATAAAGTGTAATAAATGGCAGAAATAAAAACAAGTGGCATGTGAAGAACTCTAAAACAGAATACAGTAGACTAAAAAAACGCACATTAAGAAGGAAACTGTAACTATCAATGAAATAGTGGAAAGTGCAAGAATGAAAACTGGAAAAAACAACTCAATTCTTGTGCAATATGTGGCATAACACTTTTGAAAAATGCATCCAGTTCTCTTGAAATATGCATTGTGAAGTATGGGTGGGGTTGCAGGTTAAGCTTTCCAATCACTTAAAACTCATCAACCCATAGTGAACATGTTTTCTAGCCTATTGTTTAAAGTGCAATATTTTTAATATGAATAAATGTACTTTCCTCTAAAAAACAAGCTACTGTTTAAAAAAAAGTATCGACTTTGCTAAAACTATTTTTAGAACAATCAATTCTCCTATAAGTATGACAAGTAATATAAACTAGACAAGATTGGTAATCAGTAAAAAAATCTTTTTATTCAACTTACCGCTTTAGTTTTATACAAGATAATCTTCTGAACAAGGCTGACGATAGGTTGAGCTATGGTAGGCATGTTAGACATAATTTAATATTGCATTGTGAATTTAATTGCCAATTTTTGCAAAAATTAGCAGCTGTCAGCTGAAGTTTGTTAGCTATACGCTTTTGGCTATCTATTTCTACACTCTGTGAGACTCTTTAACACAGCCACATTTTTTGCCACGTAGTTTTTGGGTTCAAGTGACGAGTTAACAGGTTAACACCAGAGTGAGTGCCCAAATCTGACCAGTAGCATCATAATGCACCATCGTGCACCTATTCTTCTCTGGATTTCACTGTATAGTGTCTCTATGAACTTTTAATTTCACTGTGTACTTTATTTTCCAAATCCTTTCCTTTATCCCTTTCCTCCACTGATCAGAACTTTTCATGACCTCCAGCATATCACCGTCAAACCATTAAAATAATATTTAACGTTTACCAATGAAGGCAATGCTTGAAATTAATACGCTTTAAAATGAATAAGTTTTGCAAAAAAATAAAAGAAAAAATTATTTTTTCTGTTCATTTTGCATGCTAAACAAGTTGGACCACTTTTATCATCATCATCTTCGAATCGGATGATCTTCACTAACCTATCAGCGGCTCTGGCAACTCGCGGATGTCATATTTAGAAGTATTTGTTTTAATTTCGTTATTTAATTATAAATTGTATGCAAGTCCTGAAAATAAAAATACACTTTTATAAAGCGAATAAAAAGGTAAAAAAAAGTTTTTGTGACTAGATAATTCTATGTATAGGAGCTGATTGACTTACAAAATTATTCAATGTATTACTTTTTGTTTATGTTTTACGACGAAATGTTAGTAAGGATATATGATTTTTCATATTTGTTAAATGTTCTGTTGTTACCTTATCTTTTTTTTTAATCCTAATGGAACTTTGTGATTTAAGAAATTGAAAAAAATTCAACTTTTGTGGTAAAATATTAGTTTTATACTATGTATATATATTTGTTTGATTCCGAAAAGATCTAAAATGTAAACAAACCATTGCATTTCGTATTTAATAAGGGTAATCGTGAACTAATGGTAACAATACATTGATCCTTTTTCAGTCAATATATCTTAAAATATAGGGAGATAAGGTTTTAGCAGTTAAAGTAACTAGAATATTTTTCTTTTTATAATAAAAAAAATTAGAAATATTGTGCGAAAATTTTCCACTTTTTCACTCTCTTGCCTACATAATGCTTCTTAAGAAAACCATGCTTAAAACTTTTTCGTGTCTATCTTTTTTTTTTTAAATAGTACCTTTATGCGCTAGCAAACTATGCGGTCTACTACTTTGAAAATGTGAATAAATAATTCTAATCGCTTATTTAATGCAACAACTTGTGATCAACTTAATACAAGGTGTCCGAAAGAGAATGTCAGAGTTTCAATGAAAATGCAACAACCTGTGCAATCCTACCTTTTAAGGTTGGTAAATCGTGGGGTATACTATCACTTATCTGAAACTGTTGGAGTTATTCTTTATTCATCATCTTCAACCACAACTGTTGAACGATTACAGCTGATACTATTACAATTTGAAACTCTTGTTTTATGGACACCCTGTATATGATCAAAAATGACGTTTAAGGTATGACTTTTAACTGTATAAGTGGGATAATAATGAAATTGTGGACTAGAACTTTTCAGAGATACGCTTCTGCAATGTTTATCTGTAAATAAAATAAATAACATGTTGGGTTTCATAAGCGCACCATTTGATATCGTAAAATTACCAGACTGTTTGGACTTCTTTTTACACTTAGGAAAAAAATTACTTTGAGGGGAATACATGCAATTGTCCATTTCACTGTTATTTTCCACCTGCAATGAATGCATGATATTTATAATAATCTCACACTCCATTTTTCAAACATGCTGATGATAAACTATTATTCTTGTTAATAAATCAAGAATAGAATTATGTTTTCTCACCTTCTGCTTGAGGTGATATTTGTTAAGTTTGAGTGTGCATTCTTTTGATCTGTTATTTGTAAAAAATCTAGCTCTCCCTGATTAAAATATCTGTTAAATATTCTCTGTCTTAAGAAAATGCATTTTCAGCGTTATTATTCTGTTTTTATAATAAGTGGGAAACCTTGCCTCTTTTTTGTAGTCTCTTTGCACTATTTCAAGTAACTTAAAATGCGATTTTTGTCAACAATCATATCAATGATGACTTAACAAAAAGATCCAGATACTTCATTAGTTATGTCTCTACATTCTCTTGCTCCTACTTTTATACATGTGATATATTGCACAAATCTCTATAAAGTTAAAATATTAACCACACAAAGAGCAGCTCTTCCTTAATAACTCTCAGTTAATGTCTTTTCGATCCATAAAACAGTTCTCACATTTTAATAGGCGTTGATACATTCTTTCCCAGAGAAATTGCAGCTGCAGCAGACTTAGTTTTGACTTCTGATCCACTCTTCTCATAACCATTAAAAAATAAAAATCGAGTCACTTTCGAATAAGACCTCGAGATGTGAGGGTCTGTGTGCTTTGGCGGCCTTTCTTAGCCTTCTTTAACGGCCCTAATTACTTGCGTTACATTTGACTACTTTGAATATTTAATAATGCATGCCATACACTTATATATACATATAATTGGTGGTTGAAAATTCAGACTGTATAACCCCCAAAAAATTCTTTTTCATTAAACCTGTAGATTTTCGATCGTCTATAAATCATAATATAGTTCTGATCTTCTAATGACCAAACCATGAAAGCAAATTATTGTGTTAATAGTGGCACCCTGCTCTATTTTAAAATTTCTTAATATAGTTAACATGAAATATTTATAGATTTTTAACCTTTCCATAAATTTCCAATGCACTCAAACCCTGTTGAGAGCAGTGCTGGACCAGTGGGTTAAGGAGTCATGATGTGGAAGTACTGACTTTTAATTTGAAGGTTTTGTTTTGACCTTGTCCATATATCTTTTAAACAAATTGTGCTAGGATAAAAATCCCACTGATCTGGTAAATAATATTGTGCATATGTGACTAGTGCACTTTAATTCCTCCATGAACCAAATCTGACTCTATGTATTGTATTTTAAACTGCATTAGGTACCAGTTTGTGTGTTAGCCTATTGCTTAAAAAATGCTTCAAAATTGCAAAGCCCATTGTCAATATTCTACCTATAGATCTAACTAGATCTATAGGTAGAATATGTAGTCTTCAGTGTTGCACTAGTGCAACACTGAAGAGTTAAGAAAGGATAAACTTATCTTCAATGCATGAACAGAAAAAGTGTATCAGATTATTATAAATGATTCCTTAACAAAAACTTCAGTTTTAAAAAATTTAAAAATCATGAAATTTATGATATTTTGAAAATTATTTGTGTTGCTGGGAAAGTCTGACTGTCAGGTGACCACAGCGGCGCGTTTACCAATAGGCGTTAGAGGCGGCCGCCTGTGGCCCCAAGGTTGTGAGGGCCCCCAAATTTCAAAATTTCTTAACACTACGTATAATAAAATGTTCTTAATCATCCTAATTCTTTCAAATATTTATGTACTGTTTGTCGATTTGTTGGCCCCCGATTTGTTTGTAAACCAAAAAAAAAAAAAAAAACACTTTTATTGTAATAAAAATTACAAAATCTGTTTTTGACGGGATATTTTAGACAATAGATATCAATTTTTGTAAATCGACATTTCCAAGAGTGGAAACGCTGTTGCATATGTATCTAACAATTCCGATTGACAATGCAACTGTTAGACGAGGTGATAAACGAATTTGCAAAAAGAAAATGCAGAAAGAAAAAGTTGTAAATAAAAAATAAGTATGTAAATGTAAGGGCATTAAAAAGATAAGTGAAATTCTTGTCTCTTGTAATATTTAGCCGACCATTTCTTTTTTTCAGCCCCGATTGCGTCACTAGCATTTCATGCTCCAAAAAGGGGGAGAATTCCAATTTACAAACTGGTTCATAATTCATCATGCTTTATTATTTGTACAAGTATTAAGATTTTTTAAATTCTAATTTCTGTTTTTTTTTTGGGGGGGGGGGGGAATTCTGAAGCCGCCTATGGCCCCAACATCCATAAACGCGTCACTGGGTGACCAGTTTAAATGTATCTATCCTTCGGAGGGTTAGCTTAAACTGATAATGACAAATGAAATCATTTCCTGTAAATTAAATCTCTTATAAAATGCTAAAGAATATTACATAAACTAAAACTTTTTAAAGCAAATAATAAAAGATCATTAAATTTGTGCATTTACAATAACATTACCAATCTCCATGCACTCCTTTCCTTCCTCATTAACATTGCATTTGTTTTGTTCCAGGGTGTCTTACCATCCCTCTTCCCCCACCAAACAGCACCTTAACTCATCCAACGACCCTGTGAGGAGAAACCATCCTATTCCATTAACATTGCAACGTTTCATTCCAGGGTGTCTCTCCATCCCCTTTCCCCCGCCAAGCAGCGCCTTAACTCATCCAACGACCCTGTGAGGAAACCGTCCTATTCCATTAACATTGCAACATTTCATTCCAGGGTGTCTCTCCATCCCCTTTCCCCCGCCAAGCAGCGCCTTAACTCATCCAACGACCCTGTAAGGAAACCGTCCTATTCCATTAACATTGCAACATTTCATTCCAGGGTGTCTCTCCATCCCCTTTCCCCCGCCAAACAGCGCCTTAACTCATCCAACGACCCTGTGAGGAAACCGTCCTATTCCATTAACATTGCAACTTTTCATTCCAGGGTGTCTCTCCATCCCCTTTCCCCCGCCAAACAGCGCCTTAACTCACCCAACGAACGCGGAGGGGGGACCCAGCGGGCGCGTTGGATAGCGAGGGGGGTGAAGAGGAGGGGTCCCCATCAGAAGAGGAGGAGGGGGAAGGGGCCGGCTGCTGCGATCTTCTCCAGAAGATGGGCTCGGTGGTCAGCAGCTTCTTCCAGACCGGAGGGCATCTGTTGTCCCCAGGGACTTCAAAGGTGAGTATCCACTGTGATGCCATCGTTACCTTAAGGGGGAATGGGCGCGCTATACCGGGGGTCTCCAAACTCAAGTGCCTCAATGTTAATCCAATGGGAAAAACTATTTTCTTTGCCACATTTCTCCGACTGTATTGAATATTCTTGCAAGCGGATTCTTTATGTGATAAATGTAGCTGACTTACAGGTCTCTATAATCCCACTTTTTGAAATTGCTTCAAATATTTTGTGTAAAAGAATTTATTGCATATTAAAAAAAAATATTTGTACTAATTTCAAAAAGTGGGATTGTCGGGACCTGTAAGTCAGCTACATTTATCACATAAAAAAATCCGCTTGTAAAAATATTCAATACAGCCGGAGAAATGTGGCATAGAAAAGTTTTTTCCCATTGGATTAATATTGAGGCACTTGAGTTTGAAGACCCCCGGTAGAGCGCGCCCATTCCCCCTTAAGGCTGCTCGTCACCCCCCCCCCACACACACCCCGTCCTCCTTCGATTGGGCCTGCTAATGGTAAGTCTCTGGGGGGAAAATGGTTTTTATTCCAAAAAAAAGCAACTAAATTATAGGAATATTTTGATGCGTTGTTTTTTTTTTTAATTCATAAAACTCCAATAAAGTTGTGCTTTTAGAGGTTATTTTTTTAAAAACATTATTTACTTTTTTTATCAAAATTTTTTTCTATTAAAAAAAGGTAAATTGCGTTTTTTAAAAAATAACCTCTAAAATCACAACTTTATTGTAGTTTTATGAATTAAAAAAAAAAAAAACGCTTCAAAATACCTATAATTTCTTTGCTTTTTTTAAAATAAAAACCAATTTCCCCCATAGACTTACCATTAGCAAGACCGATCAAAGGAGGACGGGGAAGGGGGGTGATGAGCAGCCTTAAATATGAAGAGGTACACACAAGCCCGGTTTTGATCCAGGAACCTCTTGCATGCTATACCAAAACCAAGCTTAAGTTTGCAGCAGAGAAATGTACTGAGCGGAGGAAACTGGGTAAACAACCCGGCTGGCGCCGCAATTTTGCGTACTCTGATTGGCTGCTCCTTATGACCCTGATATTCGTGCGCCCTGTTACGTCAAAATCGAAGGGAAAAAATAATTAAAATAACACTCTAACTGAAGCTTAACTAATAAAAATAATAAATTTATGTCTTGAAATAACAAATAAATTTGTTTATTGAATGTGAAATACCTTTTTGTATTCGATTCTCGCACTCAAAAATAAGAACTATTTACCCTTTTTCTCGTAGAACATTTGTATACTGCAAACTTAAGGTCGGTTTTGGTATAGCCCAATACTGCACCATCTATGACAAAGTTATTACTCAGTTAAGAGTGCTTGTATTAGGTAATTGTGCTTACCACCACGGTATTGGAAGCATATTGTTGTAATTTTTCCATTGAGCAGGTTCAACAGCCTATTCCACTGAATTGATGTTAAAAAGGTGGCCATTGGTGCTTTCTTCTCTTAACGACAAACATCGGAAGATGCTTATTCAATCGATGAAATTTGTTTGTTGACCAAGCCTGTTGAAATGTTTCCTTGAGCTGATGCAGCAATACTATACTATGTAACCTAATGCCATGTCAATTGTTCCTTGATCACTTGATTATAGGCTTTGGAAATCGAGTTAACAGTTATTTACTACAAATGCTTCATCTAGGATCAGTTAACCCTTTAAACCTGGCCTTGAATTTTAATTCAAGAATAGAGGTAAATCTTCTATTTCTTCTGCTGCCTAGGTACTCATCCCCAACTGAGCAAAAACACAGGCATCGAAATGTTAACTTCCTTAATGTTTTATCAGAAATATAGAACTTGATTTTTAAGTTAAAATGTTTTGGATAGAGTGATGATAGTGTTTTCTGAAAATGGGATGCTAGCTACAGGTTTAATCTCTATTTTAATCTATTTTTTAATGTTTAACCATAATAATATTTTTTTATAGTTATAATCAAAATATTATACCTACATTCAAGAGACCAAGCTTATGTTTGTTATAAAAAATATCAGTATAAACAGTTTGTCAGTAAATGAGTATTTTTGTCATAACTCTGTTTAGTTTTATAAATGACCCTAGGGAGCCACAGTTCTTGAAATCCTTGAAAAGTGCTTGAAAAAACATTGATTATCAAGGTCTTAAAAGTGCTTGAAAAACATTATCAACCTTGAAAAGTCCATAATTTGTTTGGCTGTTTTCTTCCAAGATTGTTGCAAATGTTAATTTTAGCTTCATTAAAAACACTTTTTCAATGTGAATCTGCTCCTATTTTACTTTTTGATTGTTTATGTATAATTAAAGAAGGCAGAGCAAGTTATTTTAGATGGATTTTTTAATAACTAAATGATAATTTTAAAACACATATATAAGTTCATGAAGAGATCATAGAGAGTTCTTATTCGTTTTCTAAATTAATTTTTTTTAAACTATCGTGAAATTTAGGCGTTGCATGTTCGAATATACAGTCCTTGAAAATGGAGCAATATATCCTTTAAATAGTCCTTGATTTTCTTTTACCAAAAAGTGTGGCAACACAGATAACCCTTTTGTTCCTTTTCAATAGGCCACCCGGAATGCAGTCCTGGCATTGTTGCAGGACATGAGGGATAAGGAGGCTTCGCACATTGAGTGGGTACAGATTGAGCGGTATATCTGTGGCATACCCAAGGTAATATAACAAACATTTTAAGATATTTGTAAACAATTTTAGAATGTGTATTGTAAAATTGTATTAGTTAATTTATAACTATTCATTTTTAGTCAAAAATTCTGTTCACCAATAACATTTTCCTAGTCGATAGGTAATCCTAATAAATATTTGATATCTTCTGCTGACTTAATGTCTCAAAACTTTTTATAAAATCTTATTCTGATATTCTTTAAAAATCTATTATCTTTTTTATTAAACAAGCTCAGTTGATCCTTTTATAATTAAAATTAATTAAATTGCGAAATCATAATAAGAACCAAACTGTGCTGCTTTTAACAAAGTATCCTGACTGTAACATTGCTATAGTTTCCTGATCAATTGCACCAAGGTTTTCCAATTAAAAACGATCAGTCTAGAATTGCCTAGTTTCTTATTGACATGATAGTCAGATTTTTGATTGTGGGAACCCTCAAGTTTACCTCTTAGGATCATTGGAGTTTTCAAATATTAGGGTGGTTAAGGTATTCAGATGATACATGGATTTCTGGAGTTTTCTGATTATTGAATCTCCAGAATTGGTT
Source organism: Hylyphantes graminicola (assembly GCA_023701765.1). Classification (NCBI taxonomy): domain Eukaryota; kingdom Metazoa; phylum Arthropoda; class Arachnida; order Araneae; family Linyphiidae; genus Hylyphantes; species Hylyphantes graminicola. The sequence continues at coordinate 17,244,562 of CM043120.1, read as the reverse complement.
GTTATTAGAATGCCCAGAGTTTACCAATTTAGTCGACTGGAGGTCACATCACTGAGTTCTGGATGTTCAAATAAATTCTGTAGTTGTGGTAACCAAGAACACAATATCCCTTTCAGTAGACTCCTGATCTTAATCTTAAATAATTTAACTAAACTTATCCCAACAGGGCGAAAACATCCTCTCAGTACACAGCGAAGACGGCTACAATCTTTTACAGCGTGCCATCGGCTTCAACTGCACCGAACTGGTTAAGTGGATACTAAACCGGGGGTGCGACGTAAACCGTGGGGCATGCTCTCTCCCACTCCACATTGCAGCATTCCACGGTACAGAAGAGATTGTCGAACTGCTCCTGAAACATGGAGCCAGGGTTGATTTGGAAGCGAGGATGTGCTTCCCAGGTGGGTTATTGTTACATGACTTTAAGTCCTTGCATATAGTTGTTAAAAACTTCAGGATTTCTATTAATTTTTTAAATGTTTATATTGATTGTTCATTGATTTGCAACCCCGGTTTAGTATCCACTTTACTGAACCGTTTAAGTTTATACTAAACCCGGGGGGCGACGTAAACTGTGGGGCATGATGCTCTCTCCCGCTCCACATTGCGGAATTCCACGGTACAGAAGAGATTGTCGAACTGCTCCTGAAACATGGAGCCAGGGTTGATTTGGAAGCGAGGATGTGCTTCCCAGGTAGGTTATTGTTATATGACTTTAAGTCCTTGCATATAGTTTTTAAAAGTCCAGGTTTTCTATTCATTTTTTAATGTTTATATTGATTGTTCATTGATTTGCAAACCAGGTTTAGTATCCACTTTACTGAACCAGTGAAGTGGATACTAAACCAGAGGTGCGACATAAACCGTGGGGCATCTCTCTCCAATCCCACATTGCGGCATTCTATGGTTCTGAAGAGATTGTTAAATTGCTTCTGAAATATTTAGCCAGAGTTGATTTGGAAGCTAGGATGTGCTTCCCAGGTGGGTTATTGTTACATGATTTTAACTCTTTGCATATAGTTGTTAAAAACTCCGGGTTTTCTATTAATTTTTTACTGTTTATATTGATTTTCACGTCTGGTTTAGTATCAACTTTACTGAACTGGTTAAGTGGATACTAAACCGGTGGTGCGACGTAAACAGGGGGGCATGTTCTCTCCCGCTCCACATTGCGGCATTCCACGGTACAGAAGAGATTGTCAAACTGCTCCTGAAACATGGAGCTACGGTTGATTTGGAAGTGAGGATGTGCTTTCCAGGTAGGGTTATTGTTATGTGACTTGGAGTTCTTTCATAAGTTGTGTCGAAAACTGCAGGGATTTTTTATTGATTTTTAAGGTCCTTAACACTAATTGTATGTAAATTTAGGACTTTTAAATTACTTGTGTTGATCAATCAATATCAGCTCAAACAATGTTTTAAGAAGAAAAAGAATTAACACCAATTTAAAAAAATGTATAGTTTACTCGATGAAAATTACAAACTTCTTATCATTTTTTTCCTAAACGGGTTGTTCAGTTTTTTTTTAAAAATATTTTCCAATTTTTTGTCTATTTTTCATAATTTCAAGACCAAAATTTAATGTTAGTTTAGAGAGTAGAAACTTTTTTGTTTATTTTTGAACCTAGAGAAACAGCAAAATCTCCACCCACATAGTATTTTCCATAACATTAACCAAATTAATCAAATATGCTGAATTGTAAACTTGTTTTCATTGCATAAAAATAAATTTTATTTATAATTTCTTTTTAATTATATTCCTGTAGCTGATGATGATAAATATTTACTTCAAGTTTCAAATTTGAATAAAGTGATAAAATATAAAAAGAATTAAAACTAATGTGTGTTGTTGGAAAACCTCATTTTTGAGTGACAAATTTATACAAGTGGATCCCTCAGATTGTTAACGATATATCCTTGCATTCCCACAGGCCCTCATAACCAGAACTGCGAGCTTCGATCTTGCATCTGTCCTGGTATGGGGGTGGCCGACCGAACTTCCGATCGTCTGCAGTCCGCGGAATACTATGCAATAGACGGAGACCAGTCCGAGGTACTAGAACTTCTGCTAGCCCAGGGAGAGGATAACTGGCTGCCATGGCAACAGAAGAGGCCACTGCTGCACCTGGCCTGTGAGAGGGGTGCTTGGAACTGCACAAAGTTAGTGAGAATTTATGTGTCTTGATCTATGTGGAAACTATTCTGGGTTACGGGTTTATACAAACATTATTTAATTAAAGTTCCTATAACGAATATTATTTAATGTAGTAATTACTTTTACATGTAATAATTCACAACACATCGCAATAACATCTAACGTCCAGCAAAGTGCACCACTTCTTTTAGAATGTCTAAAAACCGCTTGACTAATCATTCTTGTCACTTCGGGAAGCTTGAAAAACTCCTGGTGCCACCTGTATCTTGTATAAAGAAGTAGAAATTAGCATTGCATTCCCACACTATGTATTGATAACCCTAAGGTCAGTAACAACATACAGAAATGGCGGTAGTACCATGTTTGTTACCAAACACTCATTATTTACTATCTATATTTTCAATACCAATAATTCAGAGTTTTAAATGAAAAGTCTTAAGAATCTTTTGGTAGATGCTGCTGTCGATCAGCATATGTTAGCTACAATGGCTTGAGGAAGTTTAGGGCGCTATCTATACTTTAAATTTTTTTTCTCTACTCATTTAATTTTTTTTTCTGATGCCTATTCGCCACCTGTCTGTTATTAACATGTTTATTCATTCAGGGTGGTAACAGAACCTGGAAATCAGGGAATTCTCAGGGAACTTTTTAAATCTGGAAATATCAGGGAATTCTCATGGAATTTTTCAAATTTTGCAAAATATCAGGGAATTTTTTTCCATTTTGGATCATTACACAGCAGGTTTAAGTTCTTGTGATCACTTCTAAAGGACACTTGATCCAAAAAAAAAAAATCTGGTTGATCCAATTTGCCTGAAGGACCAATCTTGGAGGAAGGATCAATCTCTCTCATAAATCATGTTATAAAATGATTTTCTGATCACATGATTCCTCTAAACTTATTCAGATTTTCGGAAATGTAGAAAAGTTAGGTAGGCTCACCCATAATCTGGAAAGCCTTTTCCCGCTATGTCTGCTGGTATAAATTTTCTGTACTGCACGGAATTGTTTTGTATTGCATGTTTTCTAGGTGATTTTAAAATCAAGGAAATTTTTTTGAAGGTATCAGGGAAATCATGGAAATATCAGGGAACTTTTTTTCTAAGATTTTGTAACCACCCTGTCATTCATTGTACAACAAAACTTGTAATTGTATAAACAGTCAGTGCAACCAAAAAAAGTCTGAAGAATAATACCCCATGGTAGAAGGAGTGCACATTAATATGCTCCAAAATCCGGATGCTGCAAACGATGTTGCTCTTTAAAATTGTGTTGGGTAATGTACTTGGGTGTCAGCTCCATCACTTGACTGATTCTAAATTGTGATGCCTGCATATTGCTCTAGTGCGACAATAACTCTGCTCGCATGTAATGTCAATATTACAACCACAGGTTCCTGGTATCCGAGAGGTCCGATGAGATCAACCAGTGTTATGACGAGTACTACCCTATCCACCAGGCTGCCATGCAAGATCTCAGATTCCTAGAGATCCTACTAGAGTGTGGGGCCGATGTACTAGTGAGGACAGCCACTCAGCAAATGACTGTTCTGCATGTAGTACTGCTGTCAGGTACTTAATTGTTTTACTGTATTTTGTTAAGTATCAAATATATAAAAGAACCAAAAGAAAAGGAGTTAAATAATCTAAAAAACATAATTCAAAGATTGCGCTAAAGCTGCAAATCATATGAAATATGTAGCAATACAATAAATGTGAAATAATAAAAACTCTTGCTTACACTTTGTTGTCAGGGGGACAGAATATTAACAGAATCAGTTTTTCTGTGCGGTAAATCATAAGATTAAACACCGCAACTGTCCTCAACACTCAGCAATGAAAGAGGAACTCGAAAGAATATCCAACGAACCAAGTTTTTCTTGGTCCGTGGACAGTGTGAGCAGAGTGTTTGTTGTTGTTTGGGTTTTTTATTATTTCATTTATGGTATTGTTAAGAATGACATAGAGTACTTAGTAGTTTTGCATTTTGTTAGTTTATAATGCTTGGGAAGTGAGAAGTTTAATTTACTGTTTGGTGAATAATCTGTTTTATTTGTTTAATTTATCACAAATGATGGTGTCCCAATGCATTTTGTTGTAATTAAATTTGTGGTACAAAAAACAGTAATAAGGATTCTTTATGGTTTTTTAGGTTTGTTTTATAATATTTTTTTTAAACCTTATTTAGGAGTTATTGCCCAGGCAATTTGGAAGATAATTAAAAATATATACTTATTGCTTTGACTCAAAAATGCAGATTAAGGTTTGCCATTAAAAAAGCATTATGAACAAGGCCTTATTATGTCATCAAACAGAAAAGTATTAGATTAAAAAATTTTAATTCTTTTTTGCATTTCTGATATTTGGCTTTTCTATTATTAGATTTTTTAAAAAAATGCATTTCTGAATTTTAGCCATTACTGTATTTTTTAAATAAAGTTTCTAAATAATATGATTTATTACAATAAAATCCTTTACAAAGTTGTTACAAAGTCAAGTCACAATTTTCTAGATCTCCTCATAGATACCTTGGAATACTGCATTTTTTGTTAGTATATTCTACATTCTCCGAATCTATTTGTCACAATTTTATGCCAATTATAATAACTTAACAATCTTAACTGGGCAACTAAATAGTTTTCATATCTTTTATTGATTAAAAAAAGTTCAAAATTTTCATAATGCTAATGTATTTGTTTTGTCTGGGTTTTGACTTGTATTTCGTTCTTACAATGCTTTTATTGGAGTTATTCCTGTTATTTGCTGGTAAATGAAGCATTTTTTTAAAGAGAGTGGTAAAAGAGAAATCAATCTTTTTCACTAAAAAAAACTTCCATATTTCACATTTTTCTAATTCATTATTTTTTTCCCATTACTGCAGGAAGGAAATCAGCAGAAGCGACAATGAGTACCCTTAAGATGCTTCTAGACCATGGTTGCCGAGAACTAATCAACGAACCAGACACTCTCGGAAACACCCCCTTGCATGCACTGATCGTGCGCTATGCCCTGGAAGAATCCCGGTATAGTTGCACTTCATTTAACAAAACAAAATTTACAGCTTTTTATTTGATTTTGGAGTTTTAAAAAGCCTTATAAATGTTGGACTTTATGGTTGGTGAACAATGGTTATGTCGAGTTACCCTGCCACAGGTCCTAAATGTATTTTTATTTTTTAAAGTTTCTATAAAGTCATTTATTTTCTAATAAATTCTATAGCAAGTTTTTTTTTTTACAAACAAGTTTGAATCATGGGTTTGCCTGTTAAGATTTCTTAATTCATTAACAACAACTTTAGAGAATAACCTTAATATCTTATTTTTTTACGAAATAAAGACCTTAAAAGTTATTTTAAATTCGTTTGTCCTGTTAGCTAATTTGTTCGACATAAATTGTGTAAAGAAACCATCTTATATATATTTTTTAAATAAACTTAAGCAGAAATCTCATTTTCACGTGTTAAAAATTCTTGCCAATCAGCGTTAATTTGTTAACGTTTCTCTTCTAACCTAATGCTTGACCTCATTCAATATATATGCTGTTTTATAATATTTAACCCATATATTTTGTTTCAAAACTTCTGTCTTGTTAATAAAATATATTACACATACCATTGCAATTTTAAATAGGTACGGCTATAACCAGGAGCCAAAACCCTGGAATAAGTGGGACATGCTACACATGGTTCGTTACCTGCTCCAAAATGGGGCATGTCCTAGCATCAATCACACTGTGAGTAACTTTTACTGTGTACATGTGTCTGTCATGTGGCTCTTCTTCCACTGTTACAAACCACTCTGAAATATTTGTTTCGCTCAAATCAATTACTTTTTATTGCTATCTTGTAAAATGTGCACATGCAGTTTATTGAAATGATTGGCAGAATAATTAACCAGTAAATTATTTTGTATGAATTATAGATATTAATTAATTTCATCGAAACTAATGAAAGTTGGCAATTGATAGTAATTAAACTATTGGTGAGGAGGAATTTAAAGATAGGGATTCCATCATAACAAACCGGTAGCCGAAATACTTGAGTCTGCGTGTGCTTTAAATTTAAAATACCAGAAACAATCAAAACACTTTTATTAAATTCTAAATCTATTTTTAATGCTTATCTCTTTTCTGCGAGCAGATAAAAATTAGGTTTTCATTCTTGGTTTTTTTTTTTTTTAATTCATATACTACATTAAGGTTTTTTAAATTATTTTGGTTATTCAATTTTAATTTAAACTTTGAAAAATAAATGCAAAGAAGTGAATTTTTTTATGCTCAATTACCCATGCTAAATAAAAATAACTTCATTAATTAGATTTCAGACAATAACAACACTTATTTTATCTATTCAGACTTTATCTACTTGACTTATAACTTTTACATTTAAAAATTATAACAGTTCACAAAACCATCTGTATTCATGTTTTCAATTAAAACCTTTTATACAATTCAATCTGCACATTAAAGCCTAATTTTATTCCATCTCCTTCCTAAAGGGCAACAGCGCGCTAGCGTGCGTTCTTCGGCACATCCGCGACTGGGAATTCCGGTACGAGCTATTGGACATGCTCTTACAAAACGGCGGCAGCCCTAATAGTGTGGGACGGGACGGGTCCGTCCCACTTATGGTCTGCCTCGTCCCGCTCATCAACAAGGACCCACTCCACTACCTGACCCACAACAAGAAGGTAAGAAAGAAAGTTTTAGTTTAGTTTGAATTATAATCGCACTAGAGCTATTGGCAACAGGCGTCATATTTTAGAACCTCAGTCAAGTGACAATCTGACACCTGAGCACGCAACTGTTAAGGATGACATTGTACACAGAGTTAGGACTTTGAAGGATATTTAACGTGCACTTCCTTATATTCGTCAGACATTTTTGGCTGCATGTGCCGTTTGTAGATCGACTTATTTTGCTGATGCCCGCACCCGACCTTGGAACTTTTAAATGTTAGACTAAGACCCTAAGAAAGAAGCTCCAAAGAGCTCCTCAGACCCTAAGAAAGAAAAGAAAAAAAACTTATTTTTTCAAAACAGAATACAGTGGTTGCCAAGGGGCCCCGTGGCCTTCCAGATAACACATAAAATTATACAATCAAAATCATCAAGGAAAATTAAAAGCAAGATTTCAAACTATAACCAAATTAAAGGGGAACAAAACAAAGACTAACAAAATCAGTCAAATGATATATAAGACACACAAGATATATAAACAAATAACAATATATATAATTTAGTTGACAGGACGTGATATAATTTATTTTTGTAATCATATCACTGATTTGAAAAGAATATCTGCATCACTATTAAAAATGTAACGCTTAACTTATTTTTTTTAATGTATTATTATGACCTACCATTTGTTCTTATCATTAGGTCTTCTACCTCAACTCAGTCCGGCTGCTCTGCAAGTTCGGTGCCAACCCAAACTGCTCCTCCCGAAGCAACCTCACACCCATGCACGTCCTCGTATTCACCGCCAGCGAATACATCATCCTCAACCGGGAAGAGGAGAAGAACAACGCCTTTGCGTTCATCCGCCAGTTACTAGTCATTCTCCTGCAGCACGGACTGGATCCTAACGTGCAGTTCTCTGCCCGGTACGAGCATATATTGAAGGCGCTGATGGATATGGTGACGAATGCCCGCGTTCCGAATGATCTTAACTATGTGTATGACTTGACTCTTGCGCTGCTGCAGTATGGGGCGGACCCTAATAAGAGCATTGGGAGCTCCGAGGCGACGATTAGGCATTCTCAGAGCTCGGTGTTTCTTTATGTGCAGTCGAATTGGGTAAGTAGCATGTTGTTGTTTTTAAGAATGTGGTTAAAGTTGTGAAGTTAGGTTTTTTGGAGTTATAACTCGAATATATAACTTGAATATATAAGAACATAATATTGCAATGTATAGCTTTAAAGTTGCTCGAAACAGGTAAACACAATGAAAATGTTATGGTCTAATGAATGATGCTTTTAAAAAAATATGTATTAAAAAAAGACATGGGTTGTTTCAGGCAGGTAGAATGTGTATAATGTGTGCCCTATAAAAGTATGATTTGAACCAAATCTGTAATATATATATATATATATATATATATATATATATATATATATATATATATATATATATATATACATTAAGCAACATTTTTTTAAAAAAATTCTATATATTGTGTCAAAAATATTAGTTTATTTCTTAATCAGTGAATTCTAGTAACAGATATTCACCTTAATTCAGTTTATTAAATGATTCAGCACATCCAGGAAAATGCTTGGTTTATACTGCATTTTTTTTTATAAAGCTGTAAGAAATCATTTAATTCATTGGCTGAAAAGTCTTGCACAATTCAGACTGAAAAAAGTTAGGTATTCTTTTAATAATTTCTGAATTTTTTATAACAATTTTGAATTTGTCAGATACATTAAATTCTCTGTATAAAGTTTTCAACACACTTATAAGATAACAAACATAACCCAAAAAGTATAACTTTAAATATACAATCTATCTATCCTTACTAAAGAAGATACTTTGATAGTATTAAATAACATCCACATAGGAAATGGAAAACCTAAATTTTGCATTATCCTTTCTCTTAAAAACTCTCTCTCTAATCCTTGCCACGCTGGGCAAAACAAATACAACTTAAACACTTAATACGTACTTCAAATAAAAGAAAATATTGTGACTGTGTCTCACTAGGTCCTCTGCCACTACATCCAGCTCATAGTCCGCAAAGAAGAACTTCTGTCCGACTCCGAAGAGACTTTCGCCAAGCTTATCTGGCTGTACTACTACTGCATGAACCACAAGGAGCTCTACAAGTGCTTTAAAATCATGGCAACTCAGACAACGCTCATACCCACTGGCAGCGTGGTTGCCGGGATACTCCGCCACATGCGGACCCACCCCCGGTCCCTCAAGCAGATGGCTAGGGTTGCCATTTGCGGGACTCTGAATAATAAGGTCAGTATGATGCATTTGAAGAGTACAGGGGGAAAACGCCCCTCATTGCATAGGAATCTTCCCTTATTCTGGTCTGCTTGGCGGACATTGGCGATAGGAAACCGGTTTCTTCTTTGGTTCTTCTTTTGGTACAAGCGTTTCAGTGTTGCATGAGTGAACACCAAGTGATAAACCGTTTAGATAAGAAGCAGCCTGCTTTTTTCCCCAAATAGTAGTTTGGAATTTTCTAAATTTAAAATCGGTAACGTTTTAATTTACTAAAAAGACACATTTGAAGAGTACAGGGGGAAAACGCCCCTCATTGCATAGGAATCTTCCCTTATTCCGGTCTGCTTGGCGGACATTGGCGACAGGAAACAACTTCTTTTGGTACAACAGGGTTCGTACGCCTTCTGGAGTTCCTCAAAAACTCCTGAATTTCATATTTTTTTCTAAGGACCCTTATAGCTCCTGAAATTTGTCTCATCTCCTGATATTCTTTTCTCTCTCCTGAAAAAAATTGATACAAATCCTTCTCTGCCGTTTTTCTCCTATACTTTTTTTGAAATAGTCGTATGTGCAGCAGAAATACTGACTTTGGACATCACGATCCTAATTAATGACCCTGAATTCACAGCACAACTCTTTAGAAGATTTTTCTTCTGTTTCATCGTTTGAAGTGCAGTCTGCAGTGAAGTCACTAAATTAATATGATAATAAACAAAAATTTTAAAGTTTATTCCTCGTTACCTCCTGAATTTGCATTGCTGCACTCCTGAAAACTTCCTTAAAAAATTCCTGAAATTAATTATCATGGATAGAGTATGAACCGTGGTACAAGCATTTCAGTGTTGTCACGAGAGAACACCAAGTGAGAAACCGCTTTCCTTGCACCAGTTCAGGTGATGACTTGCTATTGTCGCCAAAGAGATCTGATACAGACAAATATCCTGTCGGTGAAGGTTTTTTTTCCCCTTTAGGGGAGAGTGTTGTACCTTGGGACACTGACAATTTCTAAGAATCTATTGTTAATATTCATACATTGTTTATTTTTAATAGTAGCCTTAAACAACAGACATCATCAAAATAAAATTTAACTCTAGCATCATTGAATTGATGAATTGGTGACAAAAAATTATATTTCATTACCCCAAAGTAAATATTTTTCTCATTCTAATATAATTTTTTACATTTGTACTTTTACAAAAAGTCAACTGCATTTTATTTCTTCATGAGAAAATAATGATAATGCATTTAGATTGACCACTATCTTGCTTTTATTTAAACCATGCAGTGTATTGTACCTTGGGACAGTAAAGCATATTGTATCATCATGTAATGTTAAATAATTTGGACTTGCAATTTTGCTGTATAATTTAAATTATTCTTGAATTATGAAGTTTTATTTGTGTATTTCCTTGAAAAAAACAATAAAGTTGGTTTCCTGATGCAAATTAGTGCAAGTGTATGACTATTGACTGAATTATAAAGTATGTCCCAAGGTACAACATCATATTGTACCTTGGGACAGTTTATCCTCTCTACTTTAAATGAGTGTAAATTTTTTAATTTCAAGCTGACAGAATTTTTAAAAAATATATTATAGAGGAATATATTGGTGTGTTGAAATGCTGCTTTTAAATTTTTATTTTGACTATAATTATCGAAGAAAAAAATTTAAATGTAAAAATTGTCCCAAGGTACAACACTCTCCCCTAATCTTCATTTATGCCTGTCTCTTCAGCTGGAAGGGGATCCCAGTTAGTTAGGCATTTGCCTCTTGCTCTCTTTGCCTGCAGTGTTTGAAGTTCAGATAGAACTTTAATAGTTTTATTAAATTTAAAAATGAAGTTATTAAGTTTTTCCTCGCTCAATCGCTAACGTTTTTCTTGTTTCTTTCTCCAAATTAAGTAAGACTGTTATTGTTTATTTTGTTTGCAATATATACTTTTATGAAGATTCTATTAAAGTTTATTCGTTTAAGCTGCCAAAACTACTAATTGTTGTTACTCCCATGAACATACTAATTAGAAGCAGCCTGCTTTTCTTAATTTAAAATTGTTAGTGTTTGAATTTACTAAAAATAATGTATATTTAAACTGCTAAGTTTCTCTTATATAGATCTTCTTACCATTCTAGGTGGCTCAAAATGTGAATCGGTTGCCCCTGCCTCCCCAACTCAAAGAATATCTTTTGGACTGGAAGCCCTAAAAACCCATTCAACCATAAATAATATAGTTCATATATTTTCTTCAAAAACTTCAAGGTCATGCAGCCCCCTTATGTATGCATGGTTATGCAAGCTGTACGATCTTTTCTACCCTCTTACCTCCATTCATGTGAAAGTAAAAGAAAAAAAGGTTTGTTCTTGAAACCAATGAGGAAAGTATACATTTTATGTAAAGAGACAGTGAACTTTTTACGACATTGTTAAACTCGGTGGAGAATTTTTTCATTGAAAGATAATACACTATTGAGGAGCAGAACTAACTTGGTCTTAAAATGTAAAAGATTCAAAGTTGTTTCTTAAAAGAGTTAGAACTCAAAAATTATGGATTTGGATTGGAATGGTTAATTTTAATACTTTTGTTGAATATTATAGAATAGTTTTTTAAATATTAATAATCAGCTCCTAAGTATGGGTTTCAAAATTCAGGTGAATATTTACAAAATCATTCTTAATTTTTATGTTTGCATTAAGGAATTAAAATAATCTGTTACAATCTATCGATTTCTATATTCTTGTATGGATTAAATATTCTTTGAGCAAACGTTATAAATTCCCTCCAAATCATGCATATGGGCTAAATTTGGTCCAGTTAGTGGGACAATTAGCTACTGAAGGATTTATTAGACCACAACCTACTGCCTATAGCCAATTCCAAACTACTACAAATACCCAAGTCAGACATATTATTCCAACCAGCACAGACTGATTCTGAAAGCCAACTCAAATCGCTCAGTCATTTCTTAGTTTGTTCTTCTTTCGTGCATATATCTTTCTGTGAGAATTTTTCCCTGACTTTTATGAAGTACTTAACATTTTTTTTTTTATCATCTCTTGGCTATAGAAAAAGATTTGAAGCAATTGTTAAAGATTTGTCCGGTTGGTTTTTTTCTTTCATGTTATATTATACAGAATGTTGCATAAATACTGGTGCTAACTGAAAGAGAAAATGGAAAATGTTATGATACTTTAAAATTTCATGGTAATGATGCTGGGTTGGAAATGTGTTCCTGCGGTAGGTAGCATGTTCGAGTAAAAACAATTAATCTTCTATTTTTTGTAGATAAGAAGCATAGCAAAGCTATTTACTAAGAGGTCTGGATATAATTTTGACAGCTATAACCCTGACAGGCACGAAATACTGACAAAGACAAAATCTTTACACTAGGCATAATTTTTTTGTTAATTCCTTGATTTTTTCAAATGTAGAATGTTTATTTTAAATTAAATAATATATAAAAGTCTTGTTAAAAATTGTTGTGTACTTTTAAATGTTTTAATTCGTCTCTTAAATCATTATTTTCTTACTACATTACTTTTTATAAGATAAGTCTGATTATGACCAATCCGAATCGAGAACTCATAAGACTAAAGTTAACCTGAGTTGGTGCTTACCAAAAAAGATAAAATGTTTCTTTCAAACATTACTTTTTTTGTGTGTGTCGATGACAATTAAATCATGTTTTTAAACTGCAGCTGTTAGTTCCTATACATCTATGCTCTAGAGCAGGGGTTCCCAACAAAATTTTCTCGCGGATCCCTCATAGAGCCTTTATTGTGACAAGGACCCCCATTAACTCCTAATCCTAAAATTAAAAAGTGAGAGCCAAATTAAGAGTCTTTTTTTATTTTATAAGTTTTTTACAGTTACAACAAAGAACTCCATCAGTATACAGTTAGTTTTATTTTTCAGTTCTTAATGAGATAAATCTGTCCTTTGAGCCCCCCTTATTTCTGAAATATTAGGCATAGGCAATATATTAGGCAAACTTGAAACTTTCAATCTGAAATCCGACCGCGTGTTGAACCCATTCCTATATTGGTTTTCATGAAACAAAAGAAAGAAACTGCTTGCTCACACCGAAATGTGGTTGCAAATGGAAGGATCTTTTTCATAGCTTTATCTCCACATTTCTTAAAGTCCTTGCGTGCCGGTGCCCAGAAGTCTGTAATTGTATTACTGATGAAAAGGTTTTTCATCGTAACAACTGCTGGACAGATCCACAAGTTGATCTTGCTCTTCAGTAAGGCCTTTGATTTTGTGTATTTTTTCACAGCTGAAGGAATTTCGAACCCATCTGACGTCAGGTTCAGGGAAATACTCTCTAAAAGTGGTGACTCGGCTACATTGATCTTGATCTGGTCGGGCAAATTCTCCTCTAATGACTCCGAGAATTATTTTAAAGTAGAAAAGTTAGTGACTTGTTTTCTATCCTTGACGCCCGGATCTGACACTTTTTGACCATAGGACTAATCTTACCTCAACTTTGAACGTGTCTACATTTTTTTTTCTGGTAAAACTCAAGTTTAACAAATTAAAGTGTTCATATACATGAGCCAAGTAGTACGGAACTGAGTAAAGTAAAGAGAAGTAAGTGAGAAAATTTTGAGTGATAGTTTCGCGCTAGACTCTGCTTATGCAGAAAGCGACCAAAACAAAAATTCTGTTATCATAAGAAATATTTTTGATATTCTAATATCATCTTGCGGACCCCTCTGGCATAGCTCATGGACTCCTGGGGGTCCGCGGACCACCTGTTGGAAAACAACTGCTCTAGAGAACCTGTCAAAGTTCGAAAGCCAGTGGCACCATACCTAGTTTCAAACATTTGACCGACTAAAGCATTTGTGTTGCAATTGGAATGCATTTCCGACACGTCACTCCTGCATTATTCTAAATACCATGGTATTATCCAGATTCCTTCAAGTTAGCACCAATATTTTATTCAAAACTCTGTAGATATAAGAATTGTGATTCTTGTAAAAAAAAAAGGTTACTTAAGCTATATATAAATGAAAAAGTTTTTAAACTTGATGTCCTGCTAAATGATTTTTGGTTTTAAATTTAAAACAGAAGGAAACCATTCAATTTTGATATTGATTTATTTCTAGTTTTAAACAAGAAATAAAGTTTGTACATACTAGGTAATTACAGTTTAAGCTTTGTTGATGAATTATAAGTTCTTATTGTTGATATGTTATATACAAATAAAGTTGATATGTTATGTTTTGATATTGTCATTGTAAATTAGATTTTTTTAGTGTTTTTTTTTGTGTTATTGAGTATTTGTATATTATAAAGCAGATTATAGGAAAAAGCTTGTATATTTTAATGTATTTTAAAGTTATTTGAAGGCTATATAAATGTTTTCTGTATTTTGATTTTTAATCCTAAGTTTAGCTAAGTGTTAGCAATAAGTAACAAATTCAAAACGGAAATGTAGGTATATATTTTTGGAGATAAGGGAAATACTTAATTCGAAAAAGTCTGCCCTTTTTGCTATGAAGTGTAATCAATTTTTTCGCCTTTTTTTTCTTCAATCAGTAACTAATAGCCCTTGTGTAGCTTTAGTGCAATACTTCTGATATCAAGATACTGAACTAATCATGTTTACCTCTTTAATTGCAAGCTGTTTAACTTTCCTGAAGGTCTTTTAAATTTTGGTATAAAAAAGCAATATAGGAGCCCTGAAACTGGCAATGGCTGCATTTCCTTAACTTAGAGCAGTCTATCCTTCTACAGCTATAGTGTACTCCTTTTTTGCCTAAAGGAGTTTACACACAAACAGCAACGAAGGCTACTTTTTTTACTTCTGAAATGTGTTCATCTACCAAATATACTGAATAAACATAATATTCTTAAAGATCGCAAAATATTGAATCATAGTTCTTCAGTCTGCAAATAGTTTTTAAAGTGCAATCAAAAAGAAAATGTATGTATATATTCAATGCATTTAAAAGTTTATATTGGTTAAAAAATAGTTTAATTTAAATAAATACACGGATTCATTTTCATGTGATTTTTCCATCTATCCAATAGCATGTATAAAAAAGCAAAATCGTTATTCTACAGGAAGTATTGTAATCTTAATAAACCTCTTTACATCCAGACTTGTATATCCAACTCACTATAACATCCAGTGATGTACAGCCAACTTCTATGTTCCGGAAAATGAAATTATCTACTGAACCTGAGAATATAGATTACTTTCAGTGTGATCGCTGAATTGTATATTTCATTTATTATTTTCAAGTCAAACATAATTATTTACTTTTTTTTTTCTTTTGTATGTTCAATATCCTTGAAACTCGCTGTGCAGCATTCTTCAGACCATTTCTTAATGTAATAGTGTAAGCATTATCAATTTTAATAGCAAATAACCAGTAGTGAATTTGTGGACTGTCCTAAAGGTGTAATGGTTAAGAAAATATAATCAATAGCAAAAAAATGTAAGAAAAGAAGTAACAGTAGAACCTTGATTATATGTCCCTCAAATATCTGGAAATCTTTGTTAACCGACCATCCCTAAATCCAACATAAAAGTTATCCAACAAGGTCATTCTCAGTTGTTCATAAAAGAAACCAGGAGGCCTACCATGAACTGCTCTACAACGAAAGGCGACAAAAACAAGTTGTGGTAGCTATTTATTTTCCAAGGCGAGTTGTGGCGTCACTAACTGTTCACGGGGAAGAAATGTCCAGAATTGCCGAGGCGATATCGCTTCCGACAAGTTCGTGGTAGGCCTCCAGTCTCGGAAGTCTACGGCGATTCTAAAGATTGGAATCTCCGCCGATTCTGATATAGGGAAGTTAAAGCGTTTATGAAATTCTGAATTTGAGGTCCGCAAAATTTCGGCGCTCTCTGTACTCCAAGTTTTACTATTAAATGAAAATTCTTTATTATCCTAAATTTTAATTATCTGGCGTACCAACGCTCCCAATTAGATTGTATAATCGAGGTCTTACTTTAATTGCAAATGTAATGTATATTATAAAATTAATTTTTGATTGTGTGGCAGAAGGTTAAGATATTTTTTCCAAAAAATTGTTTGTATAAAAGTTCCCAAATTCTATGCTTGTCCATATTTTGTAATTAAATGTATATAAATTCTATTTGTGTATAAAATAAAAAGGCATATAATATTAATATGGCAAAACTTAAATGTATATTTTATGATTGGAAACTGATTTTACTATAAAACATTTACTTTCAGGATATTGATCAGAACCCTCATATTTTATTGAAATTTTTTAAAACTATATATTATATATAAGTATATATCTATTAGGTTCTTTGTGTTTTAGCTTTATTTTATTATTTTAGTGCCTTTCTAACTAAATTCTCTCATATAAAATGCAGGTATTTAAACTGAATATTATGGAAATTAAAAACTTTTCGTATTACAGTTGCATATACGATTTTAGCAGCTTCTTTATTGCCCATACAAAATGTTAAAACTGTCAAAATTCCAATGTTTGAAAAATCAAAAATATCCACTGATATAAGAAAATTTATAAATGTATATTATATTGTATAAAAAGAAACTTGTTATTATAATAAATCTGTAAAAACAAAGACAACGTTTATTTCTGTTCCTTCAATCAATTTAATTAATAAAAATGTAAGGTATGCATATGCCTTGGACAACTTTTTCTTTAATTTTTGATAGAATTTTAAAACTTTGAGATCAGGCACATAAAAACTAACATAAAAATACTTTACTGCAATAAAAAAATATATTAATAAATGAATTAGCGATTAATTTATTTAATTGTGCCAAACTGCGAGCAACTTAGTGACATTTGTAATTAGTTGTTTTACACAATTTTTACAGAAAAGAAAACTGTAAATATCAAGGCATTGATCAGATCATACTTTATCTAAGCTTTAATTCAAAGTAGTTATTTAATAATGATTATTTGAAATGGCTAACTTTAAATATGATTTTTTTTATTTAATTTTTAAAAATCTGTAAAAAATTATTTGTTACAATTGCTATAAAAAGTATGGCCACATGCCCTGATTCATACAGTTTAAAATAAACTTTTTTTTTTTTTAAATCGAAGCATATTAATTTGAAATATCTTGCTCGCAGTTCAAGCATGCTATGAAAAAACTCGTTCTTCAGAAAATGCGTTCAAGGCTTTCATTGTAAGACTGATGACCATAGAATTGCCTTAAAAGACTGCCTGTAAATTAAAAGCTATTTACAGTACATGAAATCTACTTGTACCATTTGAAAGATAAAGATTCAGATATTTTAATGCAAAAACATCCGATTACATATTTTGATCATTTTCCGCTTGATCCATTATTAATCTCCAATCTGCTTGATACATTATTAATTTATAATGCTCTTTGTTAATGATATTGGGGTTTTCTCAAACTGAAATGTTATTCGACATTATCAATTAAAATAGACGGACTCATGCACGCTTATTTAAACATAACGTAGATGGCGTTATTTACTGGTGACATCATAGATTTTCCAACTTTTCACATACCCATTTTGGTTTACAAAATTGGTAAGCAACTTATCATAGGCTATTGTTTAGAGTTTAGAGATCACTCCCGCCCTTGTAGATGGGGTGAAATAAAAGTTTCAAAAGAAAGATAAGTTTATTACTATTTAACACTCAATACATAAAAAGCATCCTTTTACATCCAAGTAGCCTGGAAATTAAAAGATAATGGTTTTTATTTCACTGGTGTACCTGGTACCCTGGTGTTTATAGTGAAATAAACACCAGGTGTAGCTTAAAAATAAATATATCCTTTTTACTAATAATAAATCATCTCTAAAAAACATATTACATAACCAGATATTCGATTATCCAAAAATAACTGATAACAAATTCATATTTCGGAATAAGTTGTATGTCTAGACGCTTCTTTGTAAATTTGAAAACTTATACTGTGTCTGTGACACTGAGATTTCTCCTTCAGTAATGGGCTTAGTTCCACGTATTTCGAAAGAAAGAGTCCCTTTTTTATTAACAGTAATTCCTAATATAACAATCATTCAAAATTAATAGTAACCAAACAACCAATTAATATTATATCCCCAAAAAACTGTTAACACAAATTCCATTATCACAGGATAAGCTCTAATCAGTCTGATCGTCCCTGTTAATTTATAAAACCTTCAATTTGACTCCAACATAGAGCTTTCACCACTGCGAGAAATTACTTTATAGATAAGTCCAATACTTTATATTAAAGGATAAATATTTCAACTTTTTTTAAATAATGTATCACGAAAGTCATGTCACAAGATTAACTCCGATTCCAGTTGCTTCTTGGCCCGTTAATTTATAAAACCTTCAATTTGACTCCAACATAGAGCTTTCACCATTGCGAGAAATTACTTTATAGATAACTCCAATACTTTATATTAAAGGATAAATTCAATTTTTTTTTTAAATAATGTATCACGAAAGTCAAGTCACAAGATTAACTCCAATTCCAGTTGCTTCTTGGCCCGTTAATTTCTAAAACCTTTACCTTGAATCTGTCCCCGAAATTCAGCTTTCACCGCACCCCCATCAGAAACTACCATACAGATAAGACCGATACAACAATTTAAAGAATAAATATTTAGATTTTTATTGATATTTCATCACATAAGTCATATCACAGGATGAGCTCCAGTCCAAGACGCTTCTTGACGCCGTTTATTTCTAAAACCTTCACCTTGACTCTGTCCCCGACATTGAGCTTTCTGCCCTTCATCTTGCTTGTGTGGATGAGCCCATTTGTGCCAACACCACAGTCCACGAATGCGCCGAATGCAGTGGTGTTGTTGACTCGGCCCGTCAATTCTTGGCCGGTCTGGAGGTCGGAGAAGGTCTGGATTGAGGTGCGGAACAGCGGCTGGTCGAATTCTGGTGGAGAAATTGTTTATTTAAACATAGTATAAAAGTTTAGAGGTTAATATGCAGAGGGGTTCATAATAAGTTGACAGTACATACTACATGCATGTACATTATATGTATGATCCCTGGTACATACACCATGCGAAAAAAGTGACCTATCAGCAAAAATCTAGTTTTTCAGAAAAATTGTCTGAAGTTTATATGTCCTTTACATCACAGAAAAAATAAGGATTCACTAACTGTGTTTCTACTATTCTACTAATTGAATTAAGATTTGCTCTAGTAAGTATATATTTAAATTATGAATATTTTAGCAAGCACTTACTTATAACTCAAGTATTTATCCGATAGGTCACTTTTCCGTGCCCAGTGCGATATCTGTAGCCTTTGTTGTTATAATTACAACTTTGAACTGCATTGCTCGGGGTCTTAGTGAGATTTGTTTGTAATGGGTAATTATGGTGCTAAACCTCTTCAACTATTTGTTAATCTTATAAAACTTTTTTGCAGAGAGAACTAAATGGTAAGTTTTACACTGAAATTAACATAAAGTCATTCATAGCATGCGAAGGAGAATCCAGTAAAAAATAAAAAATACCGTCAAACGGAACAACTGTGCAAATGGTACAATAGTTCAAGCGTGAAGACATACTCTCAGCAATATGACTCGCAAATCTCATTTTCATAAACCCTAAAAGTTTAACACCTACAGCTCAATTGGGGGAAACAAACCCAGGTACCCTTGCTCTAAAGTGAGCAAGGAAGAATTGAAATTGAAAAAATACTGAGATTCATGGTAAAGCAGGGCTTGAAAAATCTCAGAAATTTTACCCGTCCCCGAGGACGGCTCATCCAACAATGTACCCGTCTTCCTTTGAAATTAACCTGTCAAACCCTACTTAGATTAAAGCTCCTAAATATATATTTTTCTAGTATATTACAAACATTTATATAAATTTCACATTAAAAAATTTGTTACTAAGATTACTAATAATAACCTAATAGGTCTTTTATGAGCATTTGGCATAAAAGGAATTAACAGATCTCTAGATGAATGGGTCATTTACAGAAGTGAGGCACTAGACTCCTACAAGACAAAAAAATAAAAACGTATCAAGAATATTAACAAGAAAATAGGTGTCCACAAGGTCGTCGGATTCGAGAAATTGGTTGTCCTGGGGGAATTTTCAACCGCCAAAGACGTGAGGACGGGCGGTTTATTAAGTGGTAAAGCCATAATATATCAAAATAAGCATCATAAGAGGAGTACTATAACTAATTCATAAGGCAAGCAAATAATATAGGGTCTTGATTCAAATACTAACTGAAAGCATTGAGCAGAATAATTGGTGACATAGCAAATAAGAATCTTATAAGACAACTCTCATATTTGTAATCAGTCTAATCTTTTTCAAGTCATAAATAAAATTAAAACATAACAAATTCACTTACCTTTTCTGATATCATAGTCTTGAAGCTGTCTAAAGGCATCTACTATCAGTTGGATAACAGCCACAGGAACTGAAAATTGACTAGCGACACTTTCTAAATCTAAAAGAAATTAATACATTCGCATATTTGTGTTTGGTAAGAAACAGAGGATAATAGAAGAAATGGAAAGATACACAGAGGTATGCATGTTGCATATTTCAAATTCTTTTTGATTTGCTTTATACATTTTATATATTATTTTTTAATATTTTTTAGGGAACAATGGATGAACCTAATAAAACAAAGGATTTTATGTGTTTTTAGTATTTTGTATACAATTGAAAAGCTTAGTGGAACAATTTAATACGTAACAAAAAGGGAAAATGAAGAAATTGAGCTTTTAAGTTTTTCGTTTGCACTAAGATTTGTTAAAAACGGCACATACAAAAGATAAAAATTTTCTTGAAGTTTATGAAAAGGTGGGAATCCTGCTATAGTTAAAGGCGGGAGTAACAGGTTCATTGACACAAAAATCTAAATATTTATAAAAAAATATCGCTTAGCACTGTCACTGAGTCATCTTCCACTAAGTTCTTCAAATAAAATTTAAACTCCTAGTCTAAGTTTTTTAAACAAAAAAAATTTATTACTTACTAGTAAATTGCATGTATCTGTTTACTTTATTAACTAAACTTGGCTGACCAATATCTTGAGGGTCGGCTTTTAATTCTTCTAAAAATCTAAACCAGAATTTTGAAATAAATTATACAAAACTAACCAGAAATAAATAAAAACTACAATCAAACCGATTGCAGGAAGCATCTTTTTTCAATTTTGTTTAAAATAAAAGGAAATCATTTTTTTTAATTACATACCGATTTCAAGTGGTAGAGAGTAAAAGGGTTTTTAAAAAACTAACGGTGACATTGTAGCAAATGTCATGATAAAAAAACTGAATGTTTTTAAATAAAAAAATAATATGCTGCAAATGACAAAAAACCCCACTCTTTATGAATTAGGATAAGGAAAAAAAATATTTCCCCACTGTCGTAAACATAATCTTGAACCTAACGGCTTAACAAACACAGAAATTAATTCAATAACTATAAGCTTTGAGGTGGAATTGTTACTTTTAGGACACTTCATACTTTTATCAGTACAAGTTAACCACTAAGATATAAAAACTTCAAGCAAACTTATCAGAAAATTGTGAATATGTACTAGGGTTTAAATTTTACCGGTGATTTTACCAGTAACTCTAAATAATCAAAACAAATCTGGGAACATTATCTGAAAAACATGTGGGAAACATCTAGAGAATACCAAAGTAATAAAAGAGATTTTGAGAAATATATGTACCTCCGAGCAGTATCGTAGGACTCTGGGTGAATGATGGTTCGGTCTAAAGGATCAAGCACATATGTGGTTTTTGGTTTCTTTTTAGTTTGAGTTTCAGACACTGAACTGCAAAAGTTATGTCATGAAATAAACTATTACACAGAGCAATAATTAAGTTAGTTCTGTCACATACAAATTGAGAGTTACTGTGCAAGAGCTAATAATACTTTCTTGTAACACAGTAATTAGACTTCAGTTTAATTCATTACATTATACAATTACTACATCACAATATATTTAAAATTAGAAACAAAGTTCTCAATTAACAGGTACTTTCAGATTTTAGGGTAGTTAGTTAATGCAATTTTTTTTAAAAAAAAAAACTCTTGGTATTTCTTTAAGATAGCCTTAGAGTGTAACATTCTTGAAATTGAATACACTTTTGTAGTATGTTTTTTTTTATTGAAGACCCTTGTTTCTATTTTTTAATCTTTAGTGATATTCTGAATTTGCAAAAAAGCACAAGTTTTCTATATATATTTTAAATAAACTAACTTTTCTATAATATTTTAAATAAAATCTCTATTTACATATTTGTTACAGTGTTTACCAGAATCAAATATCTGTTGTGTTCATTTACATATTGACCACACAAAAATGTGCTGAGGTTGCTGGTAGCCTTATTTTAAAGCCTAAAATAAGGTTTGTAATTCATGTTAAATTAGATAAAGATACTCACTTATGAGTTTTAGAAAAACTTAAAGGTTGATTTTTTCGGGAGAGGGGAATACAATTTATAAATTCCCCTTGAATAATCATTAGCCCTATATTAACAACATAATTTCAACTTTTTTTTTAAATGTGCTGAGAAATTTAAAAAAACTTTAAAAATTCATTTTAATATTTAGCTAATTTCAGTTAAGTTGAATTAATTTTTACTACTAATTATTTTTAACCAAGTTGGGACTAAGTTATTTATTAACTAACAAACAAATTCAAATGGCATATACTTTTAGGACAAAATGAGTAAAAAATTCGGTCTTTACAAGGATTAAAGTGCAGATTAAGGGTTTTTAGGGATATAAAGCTTGTGAAAAGTCTGTGCTGTGCACATACATTTTAAATAAACAAAAAATAATCGAAAACAATTACCTAAGCATAGAACATGTTTCCGGTAAGATCTTCACAAAACCAGCACATTGTTCGAAAGACTTCTGACCAAGGCCTTTTATTTCCATCAATTGCTGGCGATTTACAAAGCAAGAGTTTTTTGTCCTGTACTCCAATATTTGTTTCACGCGGGCTGCATTCAAACCAGAAATTTTTCTGTAAAATGCACAAATTTTAAGCTTAAAATTTACCATGTTAACTAGTCTAAAAATATAATTATTAAAGTATGGAAGCGAAAGTCTTATTTCAAATGATACTATGGTTTAGCAGACAAAAGTTATGTACTGCCACTAATTTTTCAGGGTTAAAAATTGAACCAGAAATTTTTCTGTGAAATACACGTATGTAAGGCTTAAAATTTACCATATTAACTGGTCTAAAAGTATAATTATTAAAGTATGGATGTGAAAGTCTTCTTTCAAATGAAACTATTCTTTAGTATACGAATGTTATGTACTGCTAATAATTTTTCAGTTAAAAATTGTTTTCCACATTTTAGAAGGAAGTGAAGTGGATATATCTCACATTTGAGTACAAACAGTTCCCGTTGAATTAAATTTTGGTTAATTACTAGCTGTTAATATTACATAATAAAATTAAAGATTGTGTCAATTTTGAAAATTGAGTGTTCAATGTATTTGCATACACTTATAACACAGATAAATAAAATCAGAAAAATTTTGCAACAATAAATGAATTTTTATTCATAAATTAATTATATTTACTATCTATGAAAATGTAACAGAATGAACGATAGTAATTACTATTTTTATTAACATCTTAATAGATTTTTGAACACAATAAATACTATTGGTTAGTTATACTTTTAACATTGTTAAAGTTTAATAAATAGCAAGAATAAAAACAAATTGCTCATTGCAAACTCTAAAATAGAACACAGCAGAAGAAAAGACTGTGCATTGAGTAAAACCGAAACCAATGAAATAGGGAAAGTACAAGAAAGAAAACCGGAAGGCTACATCATCTGAAACAAGCCAGTTGAGCCACTCAGGGCAAGGTTATGTTAAAGAGCTTGATACTAATTATTAAAAAATGCAGACAAAATTTTCTCAGAATTCAGTAGAATATAAAACAATGAAACTGGTAGTATATTAAAGTCATAGTATTGAATACACAGCTGCATAAAACAGAAATGTTAGAAATTAAGTTTTATTAGCTTCAACCTTAAAATTATTTGTTAGTCTCATTACCTTAATAAAAGTTCCGAACATACATTTAAATCTACTCCAACAAAACTAACACATTCTTCTACAATTCCGTCTAAGGCTTTCTTCAATTGTGACTCAGATACATCATGCTGCAAAAAACATATAAATTATATTAGAAAATTTCATGTAAAAGGTAATATTTTATTTCATACTTAACCCTCTAATGCGTACTGTTGCCGTTTGACAACAAGTAACATAACCCACTTTATTCTATTAAAGTAGAATTCCCTCTCGACAAATTTGTTGTTTTTTTCATTGATTACATTCTATTTTGAAGTTTTAGTTACTAATAATCCTCATAGATGACAGTAGTAAAAGTGTATTAAAAATTAAAGAGTGAGGTTATTAACTGTTGCGAAATTACGTTTTTGGCAGTATTCAAAGTATAATAATATTAGTACTAAAATAAAAACAAATAAATTGTTTTGAAAAATTATAGTTCAGAGGGTTATTTTGAAATATATTTAGTAGTTTCCAAGTCATTCTTATCAAAATTGGAATTTTGTAGTTGGTTTTTGTCACATGGAAAAAAATTAAAATTATTTAAATTCTAATGCAGCTAATTTTTTTTCAGTATTTTTCCCATAATGTATGAGTATTAAAGATACATTTACATTTTTTGGGGAAGAAAATAAAAATTCATGCATTAGAGGGTAAAGTATGCCATTGCCAATTAGTAAGACTATTTTGGAAAGTTTTAATTACTTTAATTGATTGCAAATACAACTTCAAACATGGAGGACCAACAACAACCCAAATATAATTAAAACAACTTCAAATTATTGGGCACCTTAGTATAAAAAGTATGAGATCCTACGTTATAAAATTAGACACTGGACTTTCTTCTAACAAGAGTGCATAATTTATCTTTTAGTAGGACTTTACAAAAGCTTAAAACCTCATAAATAACTAAAATTTTAAACAATAAGTAACTATTTTTCGTAAAAAATTAATTATCGTAATGTTTCAATAACAGCAAACTAAGAAATAATTCTGAATCCTAGTTGAAAAAGGTCTGGAATCCTACATTATAAACATTTCAAATCAAAACTTCAACAAGAATGCAGAATTATATTCCTTGAACTTTTTAAAACCACACACAATAAAACATAACAAAAATTTGGCCAATAAATAAACTCTTATTTTTTTTAAATATTACTCAAAGTTTAAAATAGCACAAACATAAAAAAATACTGCTTGTTAAAAATCATAGGAAATAAAGCACATATTTTTTTTCTTAAACAGAAATTGTCTTCTATTTACCTGGTACATTCCCACTCCTAAATGCTTAGGTTCTATTTTCACATACTCAAGTAGAGGATCTTGAAGCCTTCTTGCGATAGAAACTAAACGAAACGGACTGCTATTAGATTGATTAGTTACAGAAGCCTCAAATTTATTTGATTATTACAATTACCTAATATGATTGAAATATAATGTGATAAAAGTATTGGAAAGGGGATCTAGAATCCGAAATGGAGATTTTGCAGTGTGGCAATTCTAAAAATCGCAACGTGCAAGTGCAATGGATAAGTGTTGCTTAACTTTTTTGGTTTTAAAACTACTGCTGAAAAATGGCAAGATATATAGTCTTTGGTGCACAAGGGTCGGATCCTAATTTTTCAGATTTTCAAGCCAATCACAATTCTTTAATCACCTTAAATTCCATATTACACTCCTTGTCAACCTAAGTTGGGTAAATAGAAATATGTTATGGAGAAGATCCTTCCTCACATGTAAAGAGTTCCATAAATTATT
Organism: Hylyphantes graminicola; assembly: GCA_023701765.1. Taxonomy (NCBI): domain Eukaryota; kingdom Metazoa; phylum Arthropoda; class Arachnida; order Araneae; family Linyphiidae; genus Hylyphantes; species Hylyphantes graminicola. Next base: position 17,218,654 of record CM043120.1, on the reverse strand, counting down.
TGTGAATCCATCCAGAAAACATGTTTAAAACATTAATTTCGTTTAAGGTCTAACAGATTTGAATATTATTTGAGAAAAATTGGCAAATTTTATCAGAATGAAAGTATATTTTGGCTAAATTGTATTTGGATCATTTTGTTTGTAAATAATATTACCTTACAAGAGTTTCCAACTAACGGAACAACCGTGCTTTTCCCTCTTCCTCTTTTATCTTTGTTTTTACCCAAGTTAGTTTGGCAAGGAGTGTAGATCATTGAATAAAAAAATAAACAATTAAAGTGTTATGCACCAGCACTTCGAAGATTTGGATCCATTCCTGGTAACTCTGCTTCAGCTTCTTTTGTGACACTGTAGATGGAAGCCCCATTCTCGTTGACAATACTGAAAAAAATTCATTTCAATTTTAAAGATGCTACTCGAAATGTATAGTAAGTAACAAAAAATTTACAAATTAGGTTTTTTTATATATATATTATATATTATAGATACATCTATACTACAATGTTTCTCTAATTAAAAAAGCCTATTTAAAAATTAAAGTATGGGGTTGTTTAGCTATAAATTTTTGACCAATATTTTGCTTTATGGACAGTGTAGAACATGAAATGTTGCAGGACAAAATATCTTTGCATAATAAATTGATAGTTTAACACAGTATATATTTTATTGAAAAGTGTCAAAAGTAAAAAACAGTTTTACCAATATTGTATTTTATATGGGTGGAAATAACCATTCCTTATCATATTTGAAAGCCAGACTTCTGTTTCTCTACAAGCAGTTCCATTTCCTATTGCAATAATTTCTGCTCTAAAACAGAATAAAAAAAAACTTAGTATTGGGAAAATGATAAATTTTTTCTGTAATTAAGAAAAATTAATTTTTATTGCTTATAAGTATTTTACTGTCTGTAAATGTAGTGCAAAATAATCACCACATAGGACAATCTTTAAAAATTACTCAATTTCTCATGAAAATTACTGTTCCTACTTTAAAAACTTTTTTACCATCTTAGACGCTTAAAAAATTTTGTAGCATCGGTAAAAAATATACATAAATCTTTCGTAATTATTCCATTGATCAATTCAAATTAATATTTCATTTATATTGCAACCTAAGAAAAGGCAACTTTTCTCCTCTCCCTTATATTAAAAAAAAATAGTTAGTACCCCTATCCCAGTCGGAGGAATTTTGTGCACTCCTTCCCCCTTCAGGTTTAAGCTTAACAACTTACAGATCTATAACTATTGACGCATTTATGAATTTTTTCTTGGGGATCACTGATATGACACATTTACAACCTAATCTTGTAGTTTTTAGATGCAGTTTGTCAAGTTCAGGCTGGTGTGCATTCGTGGGCAGGGTTAAGCCCCCCCCCCCCCCCCCCCCCCCCCAATTTGGCAAAAAAAGCTATCTTTTACTAATAATATATGTCTAAATTATCTTTTCTTTCATTTAATGAACATAAAACTTTCTTTTAAGCATAATCAAATATAGTAAAGGATCCAATTTTAAACCAAAATAGTATTTCAATGACCTGTAATACTAACTTATATTCGGTTATCATTGATAACACTTTTTCTTCATCAGTTGTTTGAAAACTCTGTTTTCGTTTACTATGTGGATAAATGACATCAGTACACAGAACCTCGCCTGAAAAATATTAGTTCAGAATATGTACTACAGACATGTAAAAGATTTACAAATTTTAATAAATCAATAAAACTAGTGAATGTGTGATCAACATTGCACAATGGCTGAATTTATAACACAGATGGCCAAGTTTATGAGCTTCAAATCACAGAAATTAAATCCTAAAAAGTTTATAGATATTAAGATTGTTCAGCATAACCAAAAAAAAATTTACACCATCATTTTTTTTCTACACCTCTGAATAAAAGTATAACTATTGTATAACTATTCCTAATCAGAAGGTAAAGTTGGCTTTGAGTTTGAACTCAACAAAAATCATTTATAAATTTTTGCGTTGTTTTCTAATTTTGAACACTTATAGTAATGGATTGGTTTTACACTGGACATCTTTTTTAGTTAAAACTTTGAAACACAATATATGTTTAGAAAACCTTGGACAATCATGTCAATAAATTTCTCAGCAAAAAAAAATACATTATCTATTTTTTATGGAATCATGAAAAAAGTTACTTATGTTCCATGATAAAAGTAAGTTTAAGGGCTTTTTTAGGGGCTTATAAACTAGCTTTTTAAAGCCTGTTTGAAAACTGTAAATCGGTACTAAGCAGAGTTTTGTTGAATTATCGCCACACCAGAGCTACATAAGGACTATTGTTGAAGACAATACTAAGCACCAAAAATTTACCTTTTGAAGAAACTGTCGCAATTTTACACCCATGGACAAAACCTGGGTCGATTCCTAGGACTGTCTTTCCTCTCACTGGCGGCGTAAGAAGAAGGCTGCGAACATTAGCTCCAAATACATTGATGGACTCTTTTTCAGCCTTTTTAGTCAATTCTGACCTGCAAACATATTTCTTATAATGAAAGAAATTTACCACATAATAGAAAAGCAGGAAATACATAACTCAAAACATGGAGGCTTTCCTAGACTGCTGACATAGGTATTTGTCAAGATAAAGAAAATTCACTAAACAATAAAACAGAGACAGATCTAGAACTTAAACATAGAGCTCTTTTTTGTCAATTCTGATATTCAAATATGAAATAGAATAAAATTTACTATAAGCTTCAGAAATGAAGGCAGATTGGACGTCCAACGATGATTTTATTATTTCATATTGAATATTTAAAGAATTAAAATGGAAGCCTTTACGGCTAGTAGAGAGGGTCGAGAGGCCGCCAAAGCACATTAAAATAATTAAGTCAAAATATGTCTTTAGATTTCTATTTTAAGTATAATTGATAAAATATTTCAAAATGCTGCCCCGTTTAACAAGTTATGAATAAATGCTGGGGTGCCCAGTCGGTTAAGAAAGAACTATCCAGTTTTGTCATAGTGGACAGAAAATTGTGATCAATACACAAAAATTAATGATTTTGATAAAATTTCATACCTAATCTGTCGAGTCATGTATGGTTCAATGAGCCTTTCGAAAGAATCTTCCACGCATTGCTTGATGAAATTCAAAGTTTCTGGGTCCAAGTGTTTCCCAGAAAAGAAACAATTCCAAATGTAATTGGTGATGTCATTTTTTACGTTGAAGGGAATTTGAATCTTCACTTTCAGTACTTTTTGCTTCTCTCCTCGATTTAAAGCCATTACCTGAAATATGTTTAAAGAATTTCATACATAGAAGTAACTAAATACAAGGGTGCTAAAAATAGATTAAAAACTATTTGTTAACTGATGATATAAGATAATGAAACAGTTTTCTATATAAATAAAATTGCATGTTAAAACAATGTTGTTTTTTTTTGTATTAAAACAAAAAGTTTGGCCAACAAGAAAGTTAAACTTTGAGATAGAAGACTTTTTAAAAATTTAAATGTTTGAATTTAGAATTGAATCTGCGAACATCACTGGAAAAGGCTGATATTTTTAAAAGTGCCAATTCAAATTATTTGGCCACTAATTAATAATTAATACTTATTCGGTTTGTTTGAATAAACATCTTCCTAGAGCATCTTAAAATCCGCATAAAACAAATAAATATTAATTTTTTTATTAAATTTTTTTTTATTCAATAATATTTCAAAAGTAAAAAAAATTTCAAAATCTGGTTTACTGGGAATGGAAGGCACACACTTTAACGATTGCTAAAGAAACACAAAATATCATCGGCGAAAAAATTAAGTATATTAAGTAACCATCAAGTTTTACTATTATACTATTCAAGCCTGTTCGATTAACAAGTATTAAGTATTTGTTGACTGCATATTACTCTTTAATATTTTGGTGTTTTTATACTTAAAACTTTGTAACTTTGCCATTCATAGATAGAAAAGTAACATTTACATACTTGATGTGATGCAATATGACTAATTGAAATATTGAGTTGGTAATAATTTTCATATTTAAAACTCTGTGTTGATTTTCCCTCAACAAAAGCTTGTCTGTCTGCTTTTTCTGCATTGGCTGATTTGGCACTCAGGACACGAATCTGTGAATTGCGAATCCTTATGGGAAAATAAAATAGATTATTTTAAAATAACAAAAAGCATTACACACTATACTACAAACCAGCTTTTTTATGATTTTGAGGCTTGAAGTTGATACTGTTTAACACAAGCTGAACTCAACATTTGACTTTTTGTGTTACGGAACCTCTTTTTTTACTAATAGTTGATATTGGGATTATTCCGAATTTTTTTCAAGACGGTGCTATTAGTTCAAAACTAGAGAAGTTCTTAAGTAGACAATGAAATGAAATGATCGGTTCTAAGTAAAAATGGCTAAATGATTAGGTTAATTACTATTTCTTTGACACTATTTGTAAATGGAAACAAGAATTTAATAAGAAAAATAATTTTATTATTCTAATACCTGTCTAGTATTAAGCTTACTTTTTTTTATGAAAAGTTAATACAAAGGCTCCTTTGAAAAGTACATTCCTGTAAATTAAAAAAAAAAAAATTAAAATATAAAACTTAACAGAATATTTAAAACACTTACTTTCCTCTTATGAAATCTAGTACTCTTGAATCTTTGGACACTTTATCAGCAATTATATGTTGGATACCAGACAAAATCTCTTGTTCACTTTGTAAACCTAAAAAAGAAAATTAAATTGATTTAAAAGTACATTTTAAGTTTTCAATAATAGTCTAAAGTAAGAAATTTCGTTTCTGTTAGCTCTCATTCTTCCATCAATTCTCATGCAAGGTCTAAGCAAGAATTATTATAGTTCCTTTTGCCTTCGATTTCAAATTTATCAATTAATGCTTTTCTTTGCATAAGGAATTACAAAAATTGATCTTTGGAACATATGTGAAACTTTTTTATCTTATTCTAACAGGTTTTTTATTTAAATTAAAAAGTTCAACTTTTTTTTATATGTTGTTGTTATGGTGTCCATGATAGATGAGACTATATAGGGCCAAAAGTATTGATGATAAGAGTTGCCAGGTCTTGGGCCTGCAGACTATAATAAATATCCTGTGGTGTTGCACCAAGGACAAAAAAGAGAGGCAGCAATTGCTTGACAGTCCATCAGGTGGTCTGGCGCGAATTGGACGTCTGGGCAATTTCTGCAGAATTTGTTTTTTTAATACGTCAGAATGAGATGAAAAAGCCTACGTTTTAAATTCAAAATTTAAAAAATGGTTATAATTTTGATCCACAAAAATGTAATAAACCTCTCAATGACCTCTCATTAGGATATGATTATTTTTTTCATCTAAACCAATAGCTTCTAGTTCTGCATGCAGTTTTAAAGGGTTTCAGAGAAGCATTAATTGCAAAAACTACAAAATTACCAAAAAATGCTAATAATTAGGCAGTAATGTGTAATTGCTTAAATTAATTGATATTAAACACATTTGTTGAAGTAAAGCTGAATACCTTTTTGTGGTTTAATAAGACTAGACAGATTGGCTTCTCTTAGGGATGACTTAGCTTCCAGCAGTCTCAAAGCAACCGTCTCCAGACCTAGTTCCTTAGATCTCTCTGCCAAAGTTCTTTTTCCTCCAGGTTTGAAAGGAGCATACTAAATAAAAGTAAATCATAAGTTACTGTACTATTTTGTGTTTGAAGAACTGCTCTTAGGACGAGAGATTCTTTTGTCTAGGACACCACAAACATACAAGTCAAAACGGTAGAATTCTGTAAGATCTAGCACAAACAATGTTAAACAGTCCCATTCTCAGCAAGTACTGACCAATTTGTTGCCAAGGCAACCAGGAATTTTATCATTCTTAAATTCACTACAATTTAATTCTGAAAGTCAGTCATTACGAAAAATATTTTTATGAGAAAGTCACTTCATTACAGTTACACAAAGAAACCCAACATATTTGTTATAAATTGCATAACAATGATATAATAAAAGATATAAAATATTTAAAGTAGCATTAGTCACCATAAATAAAAGAGTAAAATTGATGAAACTTGATGTTTAATAAAAATTAAATAACTGCTCACCAACAGTTCAACTTCTTCTAGAGATTTTGCACACAAAAATGATGTAGCAATTGTTTCATCAAACTTTTCATCCTTGATAGTTTTCAAAATAGTATCTACTTTTTTATGAACCAACCTGGAAATAATATCAATAACATTGATGGTTACATAAAAGTAAAGAAAATAAATAAAATAAAACTATAAAATTGCAATTTGGAACTTTGTCGAATGTAAGCATGCATACATGTGGCTTAACACTTACAAGAACTACTTTTGTTTTAGAAAATATACTACAAGATGAAAAAAAATTCAAGTAGCAAGTTCAGAAACCCCAACTAAAATTTGTATCAATAACTCAATCCTGAAGGTTAGGAATAAAAAGGCATACATTATAGAGACATCAGAAGATATCCAACATCAGTAATGTAATGTGCATGGAAAAGTGACATATATGACTTTTTGAATAAAAATACTCAAACATTCACAATTCGAAGGTCTAGCAATTAAAGGAAATCTTAAATGGATCACTAAAATATATGAGGCTTAAATGCAGATTCTTTTATTTCAATATTTAATGTGACGACCTGCCAACTATCTGGATTCAACCCAGCAAAACCATATTTTTAATAATTTTCCTAAAGTATAGTAGCAAATGTACTAACCCCCGGATTTTAGAGTAGGAAACATTAAACTTTCATATGACACCGGCAGTTTCAATTTTTTTTTAAACAATTCTTCATTTCCTTGTAAAACCTGGAAAGTTGGCAGGTCTAAAAATGCATTGGGAAGACATTTGGAAAGCATTTCATTGAACTTTTCTTAACCATTGCGCCACTTTTCTGCCAAAGGTACCATATGTCAGTGGTGACATCAGAGTTTTTGCTTGATTTCACGGTGACTTGGCAACTAAGTGCCCATAGCATTGCAATTGGCTAACAATTAGCTCATTTTTCTAATCAATTTCTGAACAAATACGAAACATCGTAACTCGAGTATTTATATAAAAAAAAATAATTCATGTCCAAACTCACTTGACCTCTTCATAAGACTCCTGTATCTCCCTCAACTTTTCGGCCTGTAGCCCTCCTGTGACCTGTTTCCGGTACCTCACAATAAAAGGAATGGTGCAGTCCTGTTTCAGGAGGTCAATCACATTCTCAGCAACTTGTATCGGTACTTGGCTCGATTCGGCAACTGCTTGGGCATCACTCCAGGGCTGACCACCAATCGACTTTCTTGCCTGGTAGGAATTCATTCGAAAAAGTTATCAGATATCAAAATGCTTAACTTTGGTTTCAATTTCATTCAAAATCCCCAAGGTGATAAATGATAATAAAACACTCATGTATGAATAGTATGGTGAAGATTTATTTTTGGATTTCAAATAAGAAATGGTCTAGTATTATTTCACACATTCATTTACCTTATTTGTGAGCCACTTATATTTGTTATAGTATAAACACTTAGTTATAGGAATAAATAAAATACACAAAAGCAACTTTTTGGCATATACTTAAATTGTGAATTTACTAGCAGGTAAACAAATAAAACATACAATTACAACAAATTTAAATATTTTTGTATTCTATAAGTACAACCTTCATTATCTTTTGTAGGAGCCGGCCCATCGGCACAGTGGTTAGTGCACTAGCCTTTGGAGCTGCTGGGCTCGGGTTCGAATCCCGGTAAAGGCATGGATGTTTGTGCTTGTCAATAAATGTTGTTATATGTCTATGTGTTTGTGTCGTCCTTCTTTGCGTAACTCTTGTGACTGTCTCTTCTTGCGAGCTGGGTAATGGGCTATAAAGCCTACACTCTCCCTTCTAGAGGGTGCATTCACTGTCATTTGTCATCTTTTGTAGGATATAAACTTCTTTATGTCTTTAAAATTAACATGTTTCAGTGAATAAATACTTACCCGAGCTACAGCACCAGAAACAATTTTTTCAAGCTCAGCATCACTTTTAGTAGAACGAGGTTGGGAGGTAGTTGCTTCACCGTTGTTTCCAAATTCCTGTGGAACATTCAAAAGAATTAAGAATTTTGTTAATTTTAATTATACAGTACGGAAATAACGTGCATGAAAAATGAAAATCACACGACAGAGCATGTGAATTTAAAAACAGAAATCCAAAAAAATCCACACAAAAAACAAATTAGCAAAAAGTAATTAAAATAAAATATGAAAGAATGGAGCAGTGGAAAAGACCAAAAAATTTGGTACTTAGTTCAATTGGAAATTGATATTAAACCTAACTTGATCAAGACAGTATTTTATGTCACGATGTTTCAGACCCACAAATCCATTCACATTGCATTCATTAAAAATAAGGGACTTTAAATAAAAAATTTAGAAACTGTTTCTGGAACAATACAGAAATGAAAGTTATTTAAGGAATATGGGGTTATATTACTTTTGAAATCAATAAAAATCCTATTGAGAAACATAAACCACTTTCTAAGGCGTTTTGAGAAGAAGAATTGTAAGCAAATTATTGTCCCTACATAATGTCAGTGTTTTAATAAGAAACAAATTGTTTGTTTTTTCAACACAAGGTCATGAATACTTGACCATAAAAATATTCCAACTTTCTAATTCCAAATAGTCCAACTTGACCTGAACCAGAACTACAAAAGTAACAAGACACTTTTCCAAAAACCAGAACTGTCATTCATTATGAGGCAAATGTTGAAGTCAGTGTGAAAATTTCTAGGCAGCAAAATAAATAAATCAGGAAGCATTATTGGGCTGCATATTTTTCTTCAGCAGGAAATATTCCTCATGTATAGCCTTTATGATTAAAATACAAACCTGCTTTCCCTACCCCCAAATTTTTTTCTCTAGGAAATGACATGGGTAATCTTTGCTTTCCCCCACCCTAGTTGGGTTTGGAGAGCAGTTGCGATTGACCTAGCAGCAAAGCCTCAAGCAAGGTACGTTTAGAGCAGTGACACTCATGACGTTTCTTGGAAAACTGCACAAGGTGGCGGGAGAAGCCAGGCTTGCATTACTTTGTAATAATAGTATGGCCTATAATTTAGGATTGCACTGGTGTTGGCCGATATTTGAAAACAACATTTAATTAAACTTCAAATTTTTAATAAAATGTTTCATTTATATAGACCAAGAAAGGAGGAAACAACTTTTATGGGGGAGTTAAATGTTGTCGAAAATTTAATATCTTGTGTATAGCAACTAAATTTCTCGGTACAACAGCCCGCTAGTGGGACAAGGCCTGCAATTCCCATTTCAGCTTACATGACCAAGGGCTCTGAGGTGCCAGGCATATGTCCCGATTAGGTGATCAACCTCAAGCAGAAGTGCAAAACCCCTGTGCTTAGTTCCCAAGCATGCTTTGATCTCATTTTATCGACCCACTTAAGTGCATGAAAGGATGATTCAACTGCACCCAATACTGGCAATGCAAAGCATTTCACTAAACCACTGGAGATCATATGAATGAATAACATTTATAAATAAGTTCAAAAATTAAACATTGTAAATAGTAAAAAGAATTTCTTTAAGGATAAGAATAAAAAACTTACATCAAGTATTGGAATTTCATAATCTGTACAATTTTCTGCCTTTACCAAATCTTCATTTTCACTTTTAATCGTTTTTTTCCTAACAGCTTTCTGTTTGGGCTCTTTTGGCACTTTAGGCTTCGGTACCCTTGGAACTTTAGCCTTTGGTTCTTTTGGTGCTTTTGGAACCTTAGGCTTAGGAACTTTAGGTTCTTTTGGGATCTTAGCTTTTGGTTCTTTCTAGAAAAAAACAACAACGAAGAACAATAAAACAAGCATTTATCATCTATGAAATAATGTATTTTTTACTTTCCTTTTTACAAAACAAAACAGTTTTACACACAATTTAAAAATAAAATAAATAAAAGATATATTTTAAAACCTTTCTCAAGCTTTAAAAAAAAGAAGCTAAACAAAAAATTTAAGAACTTTTAAGGACTTCTCCTCGAACTAAATGATGTTTTTAAGGCTCAGGTTACACCCTTATGGCAATCAAAGAGAAAAGCGATAAAGGCGACACATGTTTTTTTTTAATTATCCAAATACAAATTTTAATCAAAACAAACACACTACTTTGACTGTGTGTGCTGAAATAATGTTGCACTAGAGCTACCTGAGTGCTATTAGTGACAGGTGTTGTAGTTTAGAAACTCAGTCAAGTGACGAGTGATAAATAAGTACTCACTCAATACAATTATTAGGAAAAATATCATATGCAGTGTCAGGACTTTTAAGCATATTTAACATCCACTTCCTCTATAGAGGCATTATTCATAGAATTTTATGCTGCACGGACTGTTTCCAAGTCAACAGTTATTTTGACAATGCCCAGGTCTGAAACTGGGACCTTTTGCATGCAATGCCAGCTCTTTACTGACTAAGCTCCTCAGCCCAACTTAACTCTGAAAAAAAAAGATCCCCATTCCACCTTTTATTCAATTTTTCCCCTTCATTTAAATTAAACTCTATCTGTACCTTAACTTTTGCCGCAGTCTTTTTCTTCTTAGGAGAGGGCACATATTCATCGCTGGCATCCTCTTCACTGGAGATAATTTCGATGTCACTAAAGTTTTGTTCAGTTTTCACCACCGTTGTTCGTTTTCTTTTCAGAGGTAGATCCATCTATGAAAAATAAGCATAAACAGTCAAACCTCTTTAACGTGAACTCGCTTAACACAAAATTTCACTTAAACCCTTTCAGTCCCAAAAATTTACTACACTACAGAAACATCTGATATTCACAAAATAAGCTTATTTTAGGTCAAAAATAAGAGTTCCATAAGAAAAAAAATCATTTAAATTTTTGATATGGTTTTTGAAATAATGCCAAAATTTTTTAACGGTGGAAAACAACAAAATAAAAAATATATATTACCTAAAAACACTTTGAGTTATATATTTTAAGGTATCTGACCATATTATTAAAAAAAAATAGTAATTATTTTAACCGAAAAAGTTTAAATTGTGTTTTAAATATGTGGAACTGAAGTGAGCTTTTCAAAAATCAGGTGAAACGCTAGTTAGCTATTTTCTAAATGGAAAAAATAGTAGTTCTGACTTCTATTGAGATTATTGTAAAATATTGTCGAATGGGGGACATTCACGCCATATCCACCTGAGCTTCAATTCCAAATCACTGTGGGGAAAAAAGCAGTCGAACAGGTTTAAGCAGTAGGAAAACATAAGCATGTGTTTCGATAGCTGTATAGAATAACAGTAGCCCGTGGGTCAAGAGCTGATGCATAACAAACCGCGTGACATCACATGAATGTTCCCCATGGAACGAAGTGTGAAGAATTGAATGATGCATGCGTGTTTGGATGTCGTAATGGGACATAAACATTTGGGGGGAAAATATTGAAAGTGATGATGCCAAATGGCATCACTGGAACTTAAAGGGTTAAGATGAACTGAAAGCATTTCTCTGGCCTCATAAAGCTTTGAGCCAAATCCTTAAAAATCTCTTTACTCGAAATACTGCTTAACGTAAACAAAATATTGAGAATTTGACTTTCTTCCTTGGTAATTCGAAGAACAAATTAATTTCGATATCACTAAAATTTTGTTCAGTTTTCATTTCACGACCGTTGTTCGTTTTTTTTCAGAGGTAGACCTATCTATCAAAAATAAGCATATATAGTCAAACCTCTTTAACGCAAACTCGCTTAACACAAACTTTTGCTTAAGAAGAACTGAAAGCATTTCCCTGGCCTTATAAAGCTTTAAGCTAATGCTAAAAAATACCTTAAAGCAAAACCGCTTTCATCAAAATCCTGCTTAACCTGAACAAAAAATTGAGGTTAGGTTAGGTTTGAATTATAGTCACACTAGAGCTGCACGAGGGCTAGAGATTTTAGAGCCACTGTCAAGGGACGAGCCAACACCTGAGTAGGCACTCAACGCAACCGTTAAGGGCGACATCGTACACAGCGTTAGGACTTTGAAGGATATTTACCGTGCACTCACTTACACAGGGTAAGGGAGTGCACATTAAATTTGTCAAAGTCGGACATTTTTGGGTGCACAGGCCGTTTATAGGTCGGCAGTTATTTTGGCGATGCCCAGACCCAAACCTGGGACCTTTCGTATGCTAGGCGAGTGCCTAAGTGACTGTGGGCTCCAACAGCTCCACAAAAAATTGAGAATTTGACTTTTTTCCTTAGTAATTCAAAGAACAAATTGAACCAAACATTAACAAAAATGCTGCAAATATTATAAGAATAAATTGTCTTCTACTTCTGAGAAAATCGTGATCTCCCATGATTGGTCAGTTTAAATTCAATTGCTATTCCACTACAGTTTTAATAATTTTTCAATAATATGTACTACTCCAAAGGAAATATATTAATTGGAATTGCATACATGTATTATTAGTATAGAACATTATAAAATTTGAATGATTTTGAGATATTATTATTATTTTGAACTATTCACTGGTTCAATGTAAAAAAAAATCTGAGTTAACATGAAATATTTTTCTGCTCCCTTCAAGTTCATGTTAACAGGGTTCGGCTGTATATATCTGTCTAAGTTCAGGTGATTAGTTAAACAAAGCTTGCATTAGATCTACACATGGATTATTGACGACAGTCGAGGGCCATTTTAAAGTTGAAACACTACCGGATATTATCCTATAATTTTAAGCTAATGTTGTTGGCAAAGAAGAAGACAAATATAAGAGAGAGAGAAGAAACTTTATTTAAACAATTATATTGCCCTCCAAGGGGCTGAAGCCTGTCCCAGCAACTCAAGAAACAAACACTAATACAAAAATAAGGCGCTAAGTGGCACGAAGAACTGTATAACATATTGCTTAAAGGTCAGGGTAAATCGTATCCAACAAAAACATTGTGTTTAATTTTAAGATAATGGCATTGAATAATTTAACAAGCAAAATAAATAAAATCATCCTTTACTCACACAAAATGCAGAATATGTGCTCCTTTTGGGATATATTTAAATCACGGTTACATTACTAGCAAAAACCAAGAAACATATTTAGTTTTTTCAATAAGAGTGTAATTTATAAACCAGATAATACAATTATTTTCTTTGCGTCTTGATTTTGGTAAGTGCAACATATAGATGAATCCACGGTATATCTATGATAGGATCAGATTTACTGTACGGTAACCATTGGCTCGTTTTTTATATTTTTTTGTGGCAACCTGTGTGACTTTGACTGATGATTCGAATTTCTTGACTTCACAACTTAACGTATTCCGGCAACCCTATCTGACCTTTATTTGCTATTTGTGGTTGGGTTTTTGTTCTGGATAGTCGTCAGAATACGGATTTTCGGCTTCATTTCGGAAAATTCGCCAATGCGGTTACCATACAGCAAATTTCTACCCTATGATATAATTGTAGGTCAGCACTCTGCAATCTTGCAAATTTAAATTGCGCTATACCCATCGAATTGGATAAAATACGAAATGGAATGTTTACCACATTCGGGCATTTTCGTTGCTTGGCAAGATATCGCAAATTTCCAAATCGAGACCAGCCATTCTATCATCGCTGTTCTTGTTCGGCGATTTTTGAAGCTTTTCAACTAATATGAAGTTAATGACGATTCGAACTCTACATAAAATATATTTAAAAAAAAACTATAATGCTCGTTCAATATACAATATAGTTGTTATATAAATTTCAATATAAAACTATACTTACGGTGTTAAACAAGTTGGACTGAGATTTCGCTTACTTGTACTTGAACAAATCAAAGATTATAATTAATAAGTTTTTATATTCAATTCTAAAATTTTCTAAATTAGCATACTTTTAAAGACACATTGTTCGAAAATCGGGAAAAAACGAAAAAACAAAACATTAAGCAATGATCATTTTACTTACTGGTGTTTAGTTTATAAATAGATTTATGGTAGCTTCAAAGACGTCCTGTATATTAGAAAAGTAAAATAAGGATTTTTTAATAAGGCTTTATTGGAGAAAAATCTATTGAATATGAATAGTACAAATAGAAAAAAAGGTTTTAAATAATAATCACATCGATTATACAGCGTTGTTTTTAATTGTAACTGGATTGAATTGCCTTCCCATTTTTGATGCTGCCATCTAGTAGCGTTTCTGACCACTATACCTGACCCTACATAAATTCGTACAGTTCTTTTTCCACATATTTTTCACAGGCAATGAATTCATTATCCTAAAGGCACTTGATATTTATATCACACTAATGTCTTTATATGGTTACAGTCCAGTCAGCCGAATGCCATAAAAGCAAAATCTCGCCAAATTTCATGGCAACATATTCACCATTATGGCGATAATGTTTTCAACGTAGATTTTTCTCCTATCCAGCACTTCAGGAAGACTAACAATTTGTCTCGCTTAGTACCCTAAAAGAGCAAAAGTTTTCGAGAAAAAAACATCATATACGGCCCGTTCAAAGAAAGCTGAAAGGTTATCACAAAGGGCTTGGGGTTGTTGGAGTTCAATCGTTTCCGGCTGCCTATTTCTAGCCTCCTTACAAAATACAAATTCCTTATTTAAGCTAAAAATATTCCACCATGTCTTCAATACTTACCAGTTGTAAACACCAATTAAATTAAAATCGGAAACATAATTAGAATAGCAGAATCAATAAATAAAGTAACATAATGATATTCAAATAACTTTTCTACAAATTAAATAAACGTGCTCTTACGTGTTTATACTTAATTTCAATTTATATCTTTTTTAATTCTGAACGCGCTGAAATTTCTTTTACATGGACTTGTTATAACACTTTGTTACAGAAAACAAAACAACCAATGAAATCGCAGTATGGAGAGAGTGACATCATAAGAAATATTCCCATAGAAATAAAAATTATAAATCTTACAATGCTATTTCTATGGAGAAATCTCCTCACGTTTTGTCCTAATCTAATTCCTATCTAATCTAACCTATTACTAAAGGGTCTTTTTAAGTTAAAAGTTTTGTTGTTGGAACGGATAATGTCCAAAAGTTTATATCATCAGGAGAGCCCATGCCTAATCTACATCACACCCTTATTGTCATGAGAAAAAAAAAGGTTTTCATAAACCTGTAACCTATATCTAAACTAATCACGTAGAAAAAAAACTTCAGCCATTCACCATAATGATAATAGCGACATCAGTGTAATTAATATCCAGAGGCAAGCCATTTTGGGAGAAAAAAAACATGGATTTGAAAAAAAAATCCAGCCGTTATTGTATGCGTCTTAGCGAAAAAAAAAAAAGTAAAATCCAAAAGATTCCAATTACAATATGTGAGCAAATAACATGTAACGAAGCATATTTCTAATGCAATAGTGCGCGCGATGTCGCCCTTGAATGGTTGGTTTGGTTTTGAATTATCGTAGTTACTTGAGCTGCACGAGGGTCAATGGCGACGGACGTCGTATTTTGGAACCACAGTCAGGTGACGAGCCGACACCTGAATAGGCACCCAACGCAACCCTTAAACGGTTGAGTTGGATGCCTACTAAGGTGTCGGCTCGTCACTTGACTGTGGTTATAAATTTCGACGCCCGTCGCCAGTAGCCATCGTGTTGCTGTAGTGTGACAATATTTCAAGCTAACCTATTCTAATGCAATGGTGCGTACGATGTCGCTCTTAACAGTGGAGTTGGGTGCTTTCTGGAAGCGCGTTTTTATGAGCCATCGAATCCCTGGAATGCCAAAATCCCCATTAGGGGAAAAAGAGGTTGATCAGAATTTCTTACCCAAATGATAGTCTGTGGCCGAACCCATGGTATGAAACATCAAACCCCCCTTCATTGGAAGGTTTGCGAAGCCCCCCAATGAACCCTGCAATTCCGGTTCTGTCTGAGAGAAAATCTCAAGAAGGAAAAATTGCCGAGTTCGCTCTTCAATCCACGGATTTGATTGCTCATGCAAACACGCCTACAGAAATTATCGGTGAACACGTTAAGGTTTAATCAGCGTCGCACTAGAGATAAACGAGAACTAGTGAATGCAGACCTATCAAATTTTCGCCGGTAAAGTTACCCGATAAACAGGATTTCGTAAATATAATAATGGTAAAACAGTATAATAATGGTAATAAGTATTAAGTTGAGACGCGCGCAACCAATTTATTTCAGAATAAGTTGCATATTTGCCTGGAAATGTTATTAGCCCATAGTTCTAACACTACGCTATGTGCCTTCGTTACTTTAAATCTACTCCAATAGCTCATGGCCCTGCTTCGACTCTACGAGAAACTGGCAGCGGGTGTGAATCCAATCAGCGAACAAGAGCGACGTTATAAAAGAGAGAAGCACCCTTTCAGAGTACCGCCTTAGTGGCAAATAAATCGAGCGTTGATAAATTGTTTAAGATTTTAGAAAGTTGTGCGTCGTTTTTTGACTTGTTGTGTAAAAAGTAGTGCGTAATATTGGAGGCGTTTGTGTTGATCGGAGGGTTTTTTCTCTCCTTTTTCTTGGATGTGTCTTAGAGGTTTTCCTCTATTTTGGATTTGAGACAGTAAGTGCCTTTTTAATTTGTACTTGGTATACTTTTGTAGCTTACTATCTGTGTATACCCGTATCATATAGATAGATTTGATCGTATAGTTAGGTGATCACTTCGTTGCAAGAGTGTTTAGTGTAATTATTCAATTGTTATTGCTCAATCGTGTCTTGTGATGTTCCTTATCGATTTACATAAAATTTTTGGAAAAAGGTTGATTTGTTGTAGAACTAATATTTTTGATACAATTACATCAATTTTTGGACGTGTTTATTATAGGAACGATTAGTGATGTACTAGATCTATTCATTACACTTGCTTATACTTATTTCTCTCAACTGCAATACCTCTCCTGTTTGTTATTGTTTGTTATTTGATTCGTGTACACTCTTCAACTGTACAACGATCGATTTTAACTCGATCTGAGTTAATTTTCGCTCCTCCAGTGTCGAAAATGCATTTCCCCTATAGGAGTGGGTC
This sequence comes from Hylyphantes graminicola, assembly GCA_023701765.1. Lineage (NCBI taxonomy): Eukaryota > Metazoa > Arthropoda > Arachnida > Araneae > Linyphiidae > Hylyphantes > Hylyphantes graminicola. Next base: position 17,201,635 of record CM043120.1, on the reverse strand, counting down.
CTTTGTTTGTTAAACCTCCCCCAGGATCACTTCAAACGAGTGATTTTAACTCAGTCTGAGTTAATATTCACTAATTCCCAGTGTCGAAAATGCACTTCTCCTACAGGAGTGGATTTCACTCTTTTATTTTTAAGAGTATGTTTATTTTGCTTTAATAAGAGTTAACAATTTCATGTTTGAATACGTGTTTCCCGTTAAAGTATCTGCAAACATACGAATTGTTAAAACAGTTAATTTCCTATTTTGGTATACGAATGATGAATACAGTATGATTTGCAGCTGTTAAGGGAAAATTTGTATTAGTATAAGTCATATTAGAATAAGAAATATCAATTAAGTCTTTACTGAATTTTTTCTATCGATACAAGAGCGGGGAGGTGCTCAGCAATGGGTTCGCAGCGTCTCTAATAACCACGCGACGGCCCTGTTCATAAGGCAAAAAATATTTGTTTTAATTATTACTTTGAATAAAAGTCGATTTTTCACACCCCGATCAACCCCGTGGGTTACATAGCAACTAATATTTCTACTTTAACACAAAACATTTCAATTGATTTGAAAATATAAACAGTTTATTTTGAACTTTTTAAAAAAAAAAAGCCCTTAATTTTGGAAATTCCGCATTTTGTTTGCTGTTTTAATTTTAAAAAAATAATAACTTGTTATTGTTATTGAGGTTTTGTTTAACTTTAACGTGTCCCATTCTAATAAGCAATTCGTTCATTCAATAACATTTATTTTTCGGATCTTTAGTGGTTTTATGTCGCTAAATTTTTAAAATGATCTGTGTTAAATTGACTAATAATAGCGATAAGACAAAAAGAAGTTGCATCTATTTGAGAAATGTAACTGACATTATTTGAAACTACACATGTTTTTAATTTATTAATTTGTTTGGGTAAATTAACTTTACTATTCATGGATCTGTATATAAGCTAAAGGAGAAGGATCTCTGAATTTTGAGTTTAAAAACGACGGATTTAACGTGCACCAGAAAAGTATACAGCTGTATTTTGAAGTTTTTTTTATTTTGTCCAACGCGATTTGTTTACAAGTTAGCTAAAATGAGGGCAGTACCCAGCCTTGATGGCGGTAAATGTGCAACAGGGCAAAATAGTTTCTTCCATTAAACAATTAGATCCCTAAACGTTATTTACCAAAAAATGAAATTCGTAGTTAATTATTAAATATTTTAAAAACGAAAAACAAATTTTAGTTAATTTCTTTCGAAATGAACTATCATTCATATCGTATTGAAATATCTGAATTTTGCTACTGAAACTTTACAAAACTTTTGTGCTAACACGTGCTTTTCTGGAAACAATCAGGCCTGCTTATTAAAAACAGTACAACTAACCCTCCTAACGGAGAATCCCGTATTTGAATCCTTTACATAAAACTAATCCTCTTAAATGAGAATCCCGCATTTGAATCCTTCCCGTATTGGGGCTGGGGAGCCCAGTAGGTTAGGCACTCGCCTAGCATATGCGAAAGGTCCCAGGTTCAGGTCCGGGCATCGCCAAAATAACTGCCGACCTATAAACGACCCGTGCAGCCAAAACTGTCGGATGACTGTGGTTCTAAAATACGACGCCCGTCGCCAATAGCCCTCGTGCAGCTCTAGTGCGACGATAATTCAAACCTAACCTAACCAAAACTGTCGGACGAAAAATACCCCGTGTAAGGGGGTGCACTGCACGTTAAATGTCCTTCAAAGTCCTAACGCTGCGTAGGATGTCACCCTTAACGGTTGCGTTGGGTGCCTATTCAGGTGTTGGCTCGTAACATGACTGTGGTTCTAAAATACGACGCCCGTCGCCAATAGCCCTCGTGTAGCTCTAGCCCTTACTAAAATTCTGAGGTATTTTTAAGGTATTTATAAGGTTTCTCTTCATAGGTATTTTGGAGGTATTTTAGAGGTATTGAGTTGAGGTATTTTCAGCTACTAAATGGTGCAGAAAAAAACCTCTGATGTATTAGAAAAAAACCTCTGTTGAAGGTATCTCACAAATACATAGAGGTATTATTTAGAAACCTTCAACAGAGGTTTTTTTGTAATACATCAGAGGTTTTTTTCTGCACCATTTAGTAGCTGAAAATACCTCAATCCAATACCTCGAAAATACCTAAAATATACCTCTGATGAAAAACCTCAAAGGTTTTCCGAAAATACCTTCGAATGAGGTATTTTAAATAAACCAAAAAGGTTTTCCAAAATACCTTTCAATGAGGTATTTTAAACAAACCTAAAGGTTTTCTTAAAATACCTTGCAATAGTTGAGGAGTAAAATGTTATTGTCTTGCCCATGGAAATGCCAGTGCCCCGAATACGTTAGTCGCCTTTTAACACAAGTAAATACACAGATACGACCATAGAGACACGTTACATATATGAACAAGACAACAATAGATGATTTTACTTACCGGGAATCGAACCGAGGACTGACAAGCTGGGATTCAGACGCTCTAACCACTACACTAGACTGGGATGGTTTTGTATATTAGTGTTAGACATTTAAGGGTTGCACATGTTTTTAAATAAAGTATACGACCTGTACTCACGAAAGCTTACTAAAATATACAGAAGAGAGTTATTTTACCATTGAAATATGTAATACATTTTAAAGATATTAATTAGTTATGATTAAAACCATTTTTTAAAGTTCTTACTCGTTAGTGCTGCCATCTATTGTTTATTAATAATTACTACAATTTTGCTTTAATTATAACTAATTAATATTTTAAAAATTATACTTTTTAATTATGTAAATAACATTCTTTTGTATTTTTTGTAAGTTTTCGTAGGTACATGTCATCAGAGAGGTATTTTTTTGTCGTTATTTAAAAACAGAGCGCAACGTTTTCCCATTAGAAGTTAAATAATTGTAATTTTTTATAAAACTTTGTGCTTTCAAACTTTTCTTCTATACTTTTAAGGAACTTTGAAAAGATGTTTTTAGAAAATATATAAATAGCTTAAACAGTTATTAATACATCTTAATAAGAGTATTTGATTGTATCTTATTAAAAATGTTTAAATCTCATGCAAAATTGTTTGATAGCATCCATATTAAATTTTGAGTCATATTCTTTGGTTCCTACTAAAAATGAATAGAAAAAGACCAAGAGCCCAAGATATTTGTATTTAAAAATAATGAAAAGAAAATGGGAGATACTTTATCTTTAATACATTTGAACCACAAAATATTGCATAGTGGCTTTTAAAGTCTATTGTAAATGTTACTTAATTAGCCAGTAAGAATCTTATAACTTTCACTCTATTGCATTATTAGAGTTGTAAGTATGGATATCAGGGCCATAAAATATGTAACATATTATTTGTATGTATGTGAAATAACTTTTAAAGAGAAATTAATTTGCATTCACATAAAGTTTCTACCAAAATGATGTTTATAAAACTATAGTTTCTAAAAATACATTAATTTAATTTCATAAAAAAATCTTCGCAATGACTTCGATAATAGTTTTAAAAAATAGTACTGCTTCAATACCATGCTATCCCTACAATTGTTATTTTTATAATTACGTGAAAAAAAGCCGACTTTTACATTATAATTTCAATATCAGACGCGTGCACAAAGCTAGACTTTTTGAAACAGTGAAAAAAAGTACTTTTTTTCACCCAAAAGCAGTGAAAAAAAGACTTTGTCGCACTCTTTTTATAAGATGCCAACATTTCAAGTAAAATTTCGATTTGATAATACTCATAAAATCCAAAGATTTATCGATCTGCTGTATTTAAAAATATTATGCGCGTGAATTATTTTTGAATCAATGAATTTTTTTTCTCGCGATGGGAATATTTCTTAAGTCACGCCCTTCGAACTGCGAGTTCATTGGTTGCTTTCTTTGACAAAATGTTGAAACACGCTTATTGGTTTTTTATAGCGTCACGCGCTCCGAACTGCGAGATCATTGGTTGTTTTCCTTGACATCTCTTAGTCTATTTTAGTCTAATTAGCACGTGAATTATTTTTGAACCAATGAGATTTGATTTTTTTCACGCAATTATAAAAAATAGTGTATGAAACACGTGCGAAAAGTAAACTTTTTAAAACACGTGTCTTTATTTCACTCGCTCGTACCTCGCTCGTGAAATAAAATCCACTTGTTTTAAAAAGCATTACTTCTCGCACTAGTTGCATAATAGATATTTATGCAACTAGTGCGAAAAGTAATGCTTTTTAAAACAAGTGGATTTTATTTCACGAGCGAGGTACGAGCGAGTGAAATAAAGACACGTGTTTTAAAAAGTTTACTTTTCGCACGTGTTTCATACACTATTTTTTATAATTGCGTGAAAAAAATCAAATCTCATTGGTTCAAAAATAATTCACGTGCTAATTAGACTAAAATAGCTAAGAGATGTCAAGGAAAACAACCAATGAACTCGCAGTTCGGAGCGCGTGACGCTATAAAAAACCAATAAGCGTGTTTCAACCATAGAGATCTTAATAAAAGTATTAGAGTGGAGATCACGTGACCTATCTATGCTAACGACGGGACGAGCCTGGGAGCCGCCATCTTGAGTCCGAGACCAACTTTTTTAAGTCGAAATTGCTTAGAAAAAAATTAATTTAATTCTAAAATATTAAAAAAATACCATAAAAATACTAGCTGCATTTTGGAATATTTTTAGTGACTTTAAAAGAACTTTTAACGCTTTTCTAGTATTTTTATAATATTTATTTTGTAATTTTAGAATGAAATTTTACTTTTTGCCCCTAGCATTCTTTTTCTTTATGTGATGGCGACACTGGCAACTTGCAGCCATCGCCGTCACATTAAAAGAAGAATACGTGAAAAATAAAATTTCATTCTAAAATTACAAAATAAATATTATAAAAATAATAGAAAAGCGTTAAAAGTTCTTTTAAAGTCACTAAAAATATTCCAAAATGCAGCTAGTATTTTTATGGTATTTTTTTAATATTTTCGAATTAAATTAATTTTTTTCTAAGCAATTTCGACTTAAAAAAATTGGTCTCGGACTCAAGATGGCGGCTCCCAGGCTCGTCCCGTCGTTAGCATAGATAGGTCACGTGATCTCCACTCTAATACTTTTATTAAGATCTCTATGGTTTCAACATTTTGTCAATGAAAGCAACCAATGAACTCGCAGTTCGAAGGGCGTGACTTAAGAAATATTCCCATCGCGAGAAAAAAAATTCATTGATTCAAAAATAATTCACGCGCATAATATTTTTAAATACAGCAGATCGATAAATCTTTGGATTTTATGAGTATTATCAAATCGAAATTTTACTTGAAATGTTGGCATCTTATAAAAAGAGTGCGACAAAGTCTTTTTTTCACTGCTTTTGGGTGAAAAAAAGTACTTTTTTTCACTGTTTCAAAAAGTCTCGCTTTGTGCACGCGTCTGATATTGAAATTATAATGTAAAAGACGGCTTTTTTTCACGCAATTATAAAAAGTACTTTTTTTCACTGTTTCAAAAAGTCTAGCTTTGTGCACGCGTCTGATATTGAAATTATATTGTAAAAGTCGGCTTTTTTTCACGCAATTATAAAAATATCTATTATGCAACAAGTGTGAAAAGTAACAGTTTTTAAAACTAGTGGATTACCTCGCTCGTGAAATAACGACACGTGTTTTAAAAAGTTTACTTTTCGCACGTGGTTCATACAATATTTTTTATAATTGTGTGAAAAAAATCATTGGTCCAAAAATATTTCACGCGCATTACTATCTTTAAAAAAAAGCAGATCGATAAATATCTGGATTTTATTAAAATTATGAAATAGAACTTTTAGCTTGAAATGTTGGCATCTTGTGAAAATAGTGAAAAAAGCTTTTTATTCACTGCTTTATTGGGTGACAAAAAGTACTTTTTTTCACTGTTTCAAAAAGTCTAACTTTTTGCACGCGTCTGATATTGAAATTATAATGTAAAAGTCGGATTTTTTCACGCAATTATAAATATATTTTTCAGAATACTTAAATAAAACCTCAAAATACCTGTAGTATTAAAGAGGTATTCCTCTGAATACCTTAAAATACCATAAGTATTTATTAGAAACCTCGCTAAACTATATGAATACCAAATGATTCCGAGGTTTACAAGTTTTAAAAAATAAAACCTCAAATTACATGTAGTATTCAGGAGGTATTCATCTATATACCTTAAAATACCATAAGTATTTATTAGAAACCTCGATAAACTATATGAATACCAAATGATTCCGAGGTATATAGGCTTTAAAAAATAAAACCTCAAAATACCTGTAGTATTCAGGAGGTATTAATTTAAATACCTTAAAATACCAAAGGTATTTATTGGAAACCTATATAAACAATATGAATACCAAATGATTCCGAGGTATATAGGCTTTAAAAAATAAAACCTCAAAATACCTGAAGTATTCAGGAGGTATTAATTTAAATACCTTAAAATACCATAGGTATTTATTAGAAACCTCGCGAAACTTGTTAAATACCTAAAACTTCAGAGGTTTCTCTAGGTATTTAAAAATAAAACCTTAAAAATACCTTCGGTCAGGTATTATTCCAAGAGGTATTATTACTGAAAACCTCAAAAATACCTTTTAATACCATGAATACCTAGTTTAAACCTCCAAAAAACCTCTAAAATACCTTAAATTTTAGTAAGGGAGTGCGACGATAATTCAAACCTATAACCTTCCCGTATTTGAGTCCTTCACTCTCAGAAATAACACTCATTTTTGACGATTCATGAATCCTCAAGCCTCATTTCGTTAATTTTGAGGATTGTTTCGTCAAACTATCTCGTGACTTTTGAGAAAACGCGAATCCTCACTTTTACGATCGTGATTTGACGATTCTGTATCTTGATTTTGAGGAAACAGAATATCATTGTTGTACTCGCATGCTCAAAAAGGACGAAATATTTCTTTAGCTTAGACGACATTCAAATCCTCATAAAAATGACGATTCAAATATCCTCATTTTGAGGAAACGAAAACTCTGAGCATTTGCCAGTAACGGAATCGTCAAAATTAAGGAAAATTTCGTCGTTTTTGAGCATTCATTTTTAAGAGTGTTTACATCAAAGTATCAGCCTGATGAAATGTATGTTCTTTTTTTGTGTGCAGAAAATGGCTCAGCAGTTAAATGTGAGCCCAGTCAGACTGGCACAGGGACGGACTGGCGTGTACGTCGGACCCCGGCGAGTAGCAGCTTTCCCTGCATTATTTGGAAGCGGCAGTATAGATGAAATGGTGGAAAGGGTGCGAAAGAAAAATGCAAAGAATGTCCCACCCCACAACTGTCCTTACTACTGCCCATTTTGCCCACACTGCCAAAAGATGTACGTGAACAACATTCTGCATACCTATTTGTCTGTCTTGCATTTCATGATTCTTCGAGCCATTGGGGAACATTCATGTGATGTCACGCGGTTTGTTGCCCTACAGCTCCCGAGCCACGTGCTAATAATGTTATCATACACGGCTCTCAAATCACGTGCTAACTTAATCCTACTGCTCAAACCTGTCTAACCGCTTGTTTTCCACAGCGATTTGGAATTGAAGCTTATTTAGGTGAATAGTTCCGTGAATGTCCCCATAAAATTTCTAAAACTCTTCCCTCTGCTGAGGGATACTTTTTGGTTAAAGTGTAAGCTTGTTTTCACTGCGTTACATTTAAAGTTTTGGCTCGTTATACTCGTTTTAATATTTGAAGATATTTATTGTGGAACTATAGGGTTTATAAAGGCCCTAATTTTTTTTTTTGAATGAATGGAATAAAGTCATTAAACTATAAATATGAGATGGTCCCTTTACTGGTTTTTACGTCGGTATCCTTTCTGGTGGCTGAAAAAATGCCGTTAGCTGAAACAAAGTTGCATTTGTGTGAACTAAATCCCTTTTTATTTTTAAAAATCCTTATACTATGGAACCATTCTTGGTAGAAAAATCTAAAATTTTGCTGTAATTTAGATTTTATAGAATATTTGTACTGTTTCTCCTCGCGAGTCCTATTAAACTTAAACTTATAATTTGTTTTTCAGTAAACATCTTCTTCAGAACGACTTGGTAGATCTGCCTTTAGGGCCGGAGGCCTATTATGACAAATTGCGGAGAAAGGCGGAAAAAGAGGCGCGGCGTCAAGAAGAGCAGCGTAGAGCTCGAGAGGCGGAGGAACAGGCGGTGGAAGCTGCGAGGAGAGTACTGCCAGCAGAGGTTGATTTGGATTTAAGAGCGGTAGTGGGTGATATTTTGGCAGATGTGGCTGCTGCACAAGACCTCCTGGCAGGAAACGGTGATGAGGCCCAGAACCAGGCGGCAGGAAACGATGGTGAGGAGGCAAAAAACCAAGCGGCAGCTAATGTGGAGGAAGCGGCCGAAAACCAGGCGGCAGCGAATGTGGAGGAAGCGGCCGAAAACCAGGCGGCAGCGAATGTGGAGGAAGCGGCCGAAAACCAGGCGGCAGCGAATGTGGAGGATCCAGCCGCAGACCTCCCGGTAGAACAAGTGGAGCAGGGGGCCGAGAACAATTCCGGACGAATTGTGCCTCGTAACATTAGTGAAAATCTTCACACCCCCGACTCGTCTTTTGCATTGCATACCAATGTCCCTCAAAACAGCCCGAGGGTGACTATAGACTTTGAATCCGACTATTTGGCCACTCCGACGATCATTAACCAGGTCCCGGACATTGCTCCTCCTCCTCGCAAAGTAAGCTTGGTTTTCTTAATAGATCATGCATTACAGTTAAATTCGGCCCAATTATCGGCTTGGTACTCAACCAAATTCGAGTTCAGATTTAAATTTAATTACTTTTAAAATATGTTATAATTTTAAAAGGGCTTCTACCTGAGCCCTGGGGTTAACATGTTTCAGGTCTAATATAATTTATTCGATAAAACTAAGAAGGACACAAACAACTAAACTAGCAATATCAGATCAGATGCCTGTTTGGTTTTTGTTTTACTTGTAGTAGCGCGTGTTTAATTTATGATATACAAATTTTTAAAAGAATTTGAAACTTGAAACTCAACACTTAATTGTGTCATTATCGTTCGCGCAAACGACTTTATTTTGAATAATAAATTATGTAGAATACAAGTGAACCAAGTCCACTTTTTGTCAGTTTCGAGTAAGCAGTGCTATTGTATGCACTAACCGTGTTGAATTTCAGTGTAATAATGAAAAAAGTTCTAGTTCGGATAATATTCGCTAGGCAGTGGCAATTAGAAAATGTTAAGAGGTAATTTTGTTTTAAAGCATGACCTTTTAATTCTCTGTAGTTCAAAGATGTATTTTATGTTCGTGGTTCACTTGTATGGTTCACCTTTACTGTACGGTAACCATTGGCGCGATTTTCCGATTTGGCGATAAATAGTTTTTGGTGGCAACCTGTCTGACCTGACCGAAACGCACAATGGTTAGATAAGGTTGCCGGAAAACGTCATCGTTGTGAAGAGAGCATGACGTCAAAAGTCGCCAGAATACGGACTTCTGGCGCGATTTCGGAAAGTTCGCCAATGGTTACCGTACAGTAAATTTCTACCCACTTGTATTCCGAGCCCTTTATTTAGGTTATTGCCAGGGCCGGATTTCTAAATAGGCAAAGTATGTTGTAGATAAGTAGCGAATTTTTGGAGGCTGCAAATTTTACGTCAGTTTTCAAAAAATTAAACTATCTGATTTTCTATTTCTATATTTTAAAATTATATTGTATTTCGAATAAACCCTCCAAATTTTCCCTCTTGTATTTGTTGTGGTAATTTTAAACAGCACATACCTCCTTATTTTACAACTAACCAGCAATATATTTTCTTAAGTGGGAGAATGCTGTGTTAGGGGTGGTAAATTGATCGTAGCCTACAGGCGGCATATCTTTAAGTCCATCCCTGGTTATTGCAATTGCTTTGTGCCTAGTTAAAACTTCTAATATCCCTTGAAGCTGAAATCAATGCCTGCTTAGCAATGATCATCCTATTTTAACATGTTTAATATTTTTTTTTATGAAGTTAACGGATAATTATTTCAATTTTCAGCGCTGTCACAAGGATTGCAGATGCTGTGACCAGAAGTGTCCGTGCTCTCAAAATCCCAGCAATGTGCCTGTATTACAGGCACAATGCATTTGCATATGCCACAAGAAGTAAGAACTATGTTAAATTTAAATGTTAAATATTTTGTTGTTCCAAGATATCAGTATTTTACGAGAAACCTTAATTAAAATATTAAATAATATAAAATTTTCCCATATAAATCGTTTGTGAATGAGGCCTTAAAATATAGCACACAATATTTTGAATGTTCATTATTTGTTTACTAGGAAAGCGATGCTGTTACTTTTTTGCTTAAAGAGCTAATTGGTATTAAATTCTATTTTTTTCAATTAATAATGCAATTTGGAGTTTCTTGTGTTTTTTACTCAATACTAGCAGTATGGTCCCGCCTTACTGGGAACCCGTTAACTTCGTATTGCTTAATTTTAGAGGCATGCTTACTTGTGAAAATACACTCAAAATCAAAACAAAATTACGTCACCTGACTGCGGTTCTAAAATACGACGCCCATCGCCAATAGCCCTCGTGTAGCTCTAGTGCGACGATTATTCAAACCAAATCAAAACAAAATTAAATTCGTGTTGGCGCATGCACACTTAAAAAAGCAAACACTAATAGAGGATGAAGCAGCCTTAGGGCGAGCGCATATCTCAACCAAACTCAATCAATCAAACTAATAGAGGATGGCGTCAAGTCCCCGCTTCGGCCCGGTCCATGTATTTTCAAGCCCTGTTATGGTCCCGCAATTAACTAATTATATTAATTAAAAATCACAATCAAATATGAAAAAACTAAGCCTCAGGTGCGCACGTAGGTATTAAAAGGAACCTATATTAAAAATTTTGAATTTTTTAGAGCAGTCTAAGTAGGTTTTTTGCGATCCACAGACATACACAGACAGACTCTTTCTTTTATTATTATAGATTCTGGAAAATATCAGGTTTTTTCAAATATGTTTTGTTGATACTTATAAGAAGCTTGCATTATTTAAGGTGATGTTTTCCGAACATTGCAAAATGTCAAGGCAAGAAGGTTTATAGGATTTGGCTCGTTCAATTAAATTCTTCAAACTGTAAATAAATTAAACAATCAATATATTTATTTAATTTGCAAACAATAAAAATAGCTAATTTTTAGTGCTGAAACTGCAACTGAATGCTTGGTTCGTCTATTTGTTCAAGCTTGTAAATCTTGTGCGGAGGTAGTTATAGGTTACTGTTGCTAATACACTTGTGTTTCTACGAGAATTCCATGATGATGCCAAATGGCATCACTGGGACTGAATGGGTTAAATGGTTAGTGCAACTTTGCAGTACAACATAAATATGTTATACGCTAATGGCTTTACATTCTTTGATGCATATCGATAAATGGAGCCATATTTCCAAGGAAGCTTCATTTTAAATATGATAATTGTAAATTGGCAGCACTTGTAAATTTACAGCTTAATTTTTATATATGAGCAACCAAATTTTAGTTTTATCCAAACCAAATGAACTTAAATGTTTAAAAAACACAAACTCCGTACTTTTTTTGTACAAAGCAAATATATTAAGAAAGATACTGTATTGAGGATAGCGCTGCAAGTGATACACGAGCCTCTTGGTGGAATATTCTAAAATGAAGAGTACATGGGAAGAACCACTTGATTTTTTAGGAGACTTGCCTTATGTGTCTGCTTGGTGGACATTGATTTTTGCTTTTGGTTCTTCATTTGAGGTGCAAACGAGTGACTCGTGTCTACTGATCTCTGACGTAAACCAGGGTTGCAGCGAAAGAAAAACAAAGCGAGTAACCCGTTTTTTTTTATACCAGTTTAGCCGATTTCACACTATCATTGCCAAAGAGGTCTATTGAGGAAAGCCTTCTACGAGATCAAGTGGCTTTTCCCTTGTACTCTTCAAATGATTAATACCTCTGGGGGTGCCAGATCAGGGGGTTATCAGCCTTTGATCTGGATCAAAATTCCGATGCGTCAGTGAGAATGGATGTGTGAAAGGGACCTTCCTGTAAAACGGATGTGTCATGCTGACGGGCAACAGTCGGACTTCCTCCCTTGTGGCGCTCAATAAAAACGGAAGCCGCCCTCTTCGCCTTAAATCGGGTAGCCCTCTACTCCGGGCTCGGTAACCAAGTGGCATTAGAAACAACAACTCTTCAAATGTGTTTCATCAGTTTGATATTTTGGTGTTTATGATGCTGTGAATGTTCAGTTTTGTTAATGATTTTTCTTCTTTCAGGAAGAGTAAGACTCCCTCCCCAAAGAAAAGGAAGGTGGCGGAAGGGGGGGAATGCGCGGCCCGAGGACAAGATTCATACATGCTTCCCGGCGTGGCAGGCAACTCTAGATGGCCTGACAGAGACCCCCGGGGGGCAGATGGGGGATCTTTCACTGACATCCCGGAGAAGAGGTAAGATTCTGAAATGGGGGAATCATCTTCTCAATTTAAAATGTGTCTATACAGGGTGTGAAACTAAGAAAATTTTACATTAGACAACCAGTCTAGTAGGAACTTACAGGTATTAGACATTGAAAAATTTAGCTAGGCCAAAGAAATTAAATAAGTCAATTTTACTATCTAAAATTTAATGTATTAACTAATTTTGACAGCAACACTCATTAATCAGTTGTTTGACTCTTCTGTGAAAGTACTGAATAACAATCACTTTCATGTAATTCAGACTATTCTGCAGAAGTACTCTCGCAGTTAGATTCAAAAGCTCCTCTACGTAAATATGGCTTTGTGTTTGGCCTTTTTCTTTTTACATCTCTTTTCCAAAATTGAAGGGCTTGTTCTGGATCAAATAGACTGATTTCTGGAGAGTGAAGTCTAATTTTCATCAATTGGGTGATGATTTGGGTCAAAATTTGTCAGTCAAAAGTTTGGCGGTCAAAATTTTTGCTAGACCGTCAGTCTAGCGAGTTGGAAATTGGTATCGGCCTTTACGAAAAAACATTGGCATTGTCTAGAGGTCTAGTGCTAATTTCGCTCCCTGCTATAGTACAGGATGACGGCCCGTGCAGCCAAAAATGTCTGACGAATAATACCCCATGTAAGGGAGTGTACGTGAAATATCCTTCAAAGTCCTAAAGCTGCTTATGATGTCGCCCTTAACGGTTGCGTTGGCTGCCTATTCAGGCGTTGGCACCTGACTGTAGTTCTAAAATACAACGCCCGTCGCCAATAGCCCTCGTGTAGCTCATGTGCAACGATAATTCAAACCTAACTAATACAGGATGATGTTTGGAACCTTTTTAAGGCATTAAATGTTGAGTTTCTGTTTGAGATGTTTGTCGCCTACTCGAAACACAGTTGCTTTGGGTGCCTATTCAGGTGCCGTCTCGTCACTTGACTGTGGTTCTAAAATACGATGCACGTCACCATTGCCAATAGCCCTCGTTTAGCTCTAGTGCAACGATAATTCGAAACAACCTACTCGATACAAAGTCTATATATGACCGCCCGGTCGGTCAAAAACATCGGGGGAAAAGGAAGATGGTATTAATATATTACTAGATCTGTATTGAAATTAGATTTATTTTCCCATTTTTTCCTGGTCTCTGATGATTTGGACTTGGTTCAGAGTGCTATGCATGCATTGCCTGACTATACATTAAGTGCCACACGGACAATGAACATATTTTTAAAAAAGGCCTCAAAATCAATTTTTTCAAGACATTAAGCAACTTTGATCATTTAACTAGTTTTTTTTTCTTTATTTGGTACCTAACTGCAGTCCCCGAGTATTTGCAGCACAAGGCTACAAGATATTTAGAATTACGGCTGTCGATCATCATACTGTTTTATTTTTGAATTTGAACTATTGTCCTTATCTTGATTTAGCTTTAAGTTTGAACTTGAATATAAATTCAAAATCCTATTAAATTCATTATTTGCAACTCGTTTCATATAATTAGGTCCTTTTTAAAGTAGTAGACATCCGTTACATTCACAATTAAATTCCGTAAAAGGTGAAACACCCTTTATGGCACTTAAAATGTGGAGCGTTATCAACATGTCTTTAAGGTTGCGACGTTCCTTTGTTGTTGCATCGGTTAATTTTATCTCTTGACCTTGGTAAAAAATTCATTGTCTAGGTTTTAAATTTTAATGCATCAAAATCTTAAAATTAAATTCCATTTGGTTTAGTTTTTAATATTTTATAATAATTTGTGTGAATTTTCAAAGCTATTCCTAATAACAAGATGTTTTTTTTTAAGGGACGGTTCTGAAAAGCAGTCAAGCTCTAAAAAGCAACCCAGAGCTGATAACAAGGCTAGTGCCGAAAAGAGGGCTAGTACGGAAAATAATTCTAGTGCCGAGAAGAGGGTTAGTACAGAAAATAAGGCTAGTGCCGAGAAAAGGGCTAGTACGGAGAAGAGGGCTAGTACCGAAAAGAGGACAAGCATGGAGAAGAGGTCTAGTGCCGAAAAGAGATCTAGTGCCGAGAGGAGGGCTAGTACGGAAAATAAGGCTAGTGCCGAGAAGAGGGCTGGTGCCGAGAAAAGGACTAGTACGGAGAAGAGGGCTAGTGCCGAGAAGAGGGCTAGTGCCGAGAAGAGGACTAGTACGGAGAAGAGGTCTAGTGCCGAAAAGAGATCTAGTGCCGAGAGGAGGGCTAGTACGGAAAATAAGGCGAGGGCCGAAACCACCAGGACAAAGGGCATTAGTAAGTATATTTGCAATTGCTGAGTTGTCTGAAAGTAATTCATACTAATTTGGAAATGAATAATTGTTTGAGCATCAATTACTTTGGCCTTAACCCTTTCAGTCCCAGTGATGCCATTTGGCATCATCACTTTCAATATTTTTTTTCAAAATGTTTATGTCTCGCTATGACATCCAAACACACACCATTCGATTCTTCACACTTTGTTCTATCAGACATAATTTTACTTTAATCTCAATAGAAGTCAGAAGTACTATTTTTTTCATTTAGAAAATAGTCAACAAGCGTTTCTCCTGATTTTTGATAAGTTCACTTGAGTTCCACATATTTAAAACTCAATTTAAACTATTTCGGTTAAAATAATTACTTAATTTTTTTTAATAATATGGTCAGATACCTTAAAATATATAACTCTAAGTGTTTTTAGGTAATATATATATTTTTTATTTTGTTGTTTTCCACGGTTAGAGAATTTTGGCATTGTTTCAAAAACCATATAAAAAATTTAAATGGATTTTTTTTCTTATGGAATTCGTATATTTGACCTTAAATAAGCTTATTTTGTGAATATCAAATGTTTCTGTAGTGTAGTAAATTTTTGGGACTGAAAGGGTTAAAAGGTCTTTGCAATTTATTATAGAAAATAATTATTTGTTAATACCGTGTAATATTCAACTAAAATGAGTTCAATACATATTCAGCATCCTCTCAGAAATAGATTAGGTTATTTTTTTAATATTCGGCACATTTTAACGGTGTTATAGTTATTGATACTATCAGTTTCGCATCTGTTTCAACATTACCCCAAAGAATGTTCTTTCTGGCTCTCAATCTTGCGAGTTATCTTAATTGAAGATATTAGAAAAAAACTTATGCAAATGGGCATTGCACCGTGAAAAGAGCATTTTTACACTGACAACTGTTTTAGTCGTTATCCTCATCAGACCTTTTAAAATAATTGCTTTAAATATCTGATCTAGTATATTATTCTTTACATAAATTAAGGCAAAATGTCCTAATCCATTTTGTTTATTTAAATTGGTTTTAAAAAAATCATGTGATCTAATTAAACATTTCTTTGCAGAACGCCAGAGAGTATTAGAAGAGGGCGAATTAAATAAAAAGTAAGTTTTCCATCTGTACTTTTGATTATTCAAGTAAGAAAATTTATCTCTCCATAAAAGTTAAATTTATAGATTACAAGTTTTAAGATGAATGTATAAGTTATTAACAAGTTCAAAGTTTTTAACTTTAAATTACTTAAATATAATTTTCTACTTCGACATTTTCCTATTTTGATATATCTAAGCTAAAGTTTTCATTTATACTGCCAGGTTCAAAGTTTTTTCAACATAAATGTACAATATAAAAGAAACAATTACTACAATAGGTGTCAATCGGATGTCTCAACCAGTTAAAATCTTTGAGATAAAGAATCGGATAAAAAGATAACATCAGTGTCCATTTATAGTGTTAATGAAATTATTTTTCATGTTTCAAATTTACTGTCTGCATTATCTAAAGATCAGTCTAGCATTTTTGTATTGATTTTTAATAATTTTATACACTTTGATATTGGATATAATTAAATTGGATATGGAGAGAGACAAATGTAACGTTAAAAGTTCTTTTATTTTTTAACCCGTAACTGGTAATATCCGTCTGATAGACAGTTTTCCACGATTGACGCTAGTTCCAATTAGTCTGATAGTCTAGTCTGATACTCTTAGTCTGATAGACGGATGTTACTGGGAGTGTTTGTCAGCGAGATGTTACCAGTTGCGGGTTAAATAACAATTGATTTTTTTTTTTAGTATGAGCTTCAAAAGGTTTGCCCCAGAAGCAGTGGCCCATAGTCTCGGCGACATGAGTTTCGAAAATACATTCAACGGGACCAAGGTACCGATGGCCCTAAGGTGCCTTGGATTTAAAAGAATCCCGGATGTGGCGTAAGTTTTGGAATTTGCAGTTTAAGTAGCGTGAATCTAATCATTAATTTTTATGTGTTTTACTCTGTGTAATACTACACTGCTCAAAACAATTAGGGGAGCACTTTTTAATTCCAACTTTAACTTCACTCCCAACTTTTTAATTTTTATTCTATAAATCTAAAATTTGTTAAATAGGTTCACTATGCATTCGAAATGAAATAATAAAAAACAGGAGAAAAAATCTCAGGTTTTTAATACTTAAATTTAAAGGGGGGAAAGGGAATAATAACTTTTTAATAAATTATAACAATAATTTTTTTAAAACTTTTTTTGTTAAAAATAGTTGAAATATATTTGTAAACATCTAAAAATGCAAGCATGAAAAATTTAGGGTAAATTTATTTTCTAAAACTGTTTTAAAGTTAAATTTATTTTACCATATTTTTCATATTTTCATTAATATAAAAAAATATATTAAATTCTTCAAAATACTTTATTCTTCCATCTAACGATACATAAGTGGCGAATTTAACTTAGTCAGAAAAATCACAAGCTGATGACTCCCAATGGAATCATTGGGAGCGAAAGGGTTTAAAACATGTGCTCCCCTAATTGTTTTGAGCAGTGTAATTCCTTTTTAATTCAAAGTCGCACCAATTGATTTTATATATCGTTAGCATACTCAATTATCAACATCAAATCGACTTTCAGCAATGCTATTACATGTCTCGATTTTTGGTAACAAAATATCAAATACTTAATGAGGCATACTTTAAGAGCTTATATGCACTCTTATGGTAAATCCTATCAATTTTGTTTTGTTGTTAAAAAGTAATGAATTATATAAAGATAACTTTAATTAAATCAATTTTTAAACTGGCAAAGAAATGTATTAAAAACCAGTTTCTGAATATTTTAAAGCATTAATTACTACTCGATTAAAAAAAAATTAAATTTTAGCTTGCATTCTATCTGGTAGCTTCTTCATCTGGTTCTGACTAAGAAATAGTTTTACTGATCAAACTTTTATGATTTAAACTATGAATGTTCTTAATTTGATTTTAACTTTTCAGGGAAAACAGCAATTTTCCAAGGAGAAGCAAACGGCTTGCCCGTAACACATAAGGGTACCACTATAAAATGAAGAGCGCCACTATAAACATAAAGTGGAGGACTGCCGCCTCGATAATAAAGTGGAGGACTGCCGCCTCGAAAATAAAGTGGAGGACTGCCGCCTCGAAAATAAAGTGGAGGACTGCCGCCTCGAAAATAAAGTGGAGGACTGCCGCCTCGAAAATAAAGTGGAGGACTGCCGCCTCGAAAATAAAGTGGAGGACTGCCGCCTCGAAAATAAAGTGGAGGACTGCCGCCTCGAAAATAAAGTGGAGGACTGCCGCCTCGAAAATAAAGTGGAGGACTGCCGCCTCGAAAAAAAAGTCTGGACGATAGCAATGGTCTAATCTTGTTAGTATTCAACCAAAAGGTTATGAAACTGCATCTACATAGCCAACAAACAAAGGCTCAAATTAAAAGCTGTACTATTCCTGTAGTACTGGAAGAGGATTGGCTACAGCACTAGTTTTCGCTGCTCATTATAACAAACAAGACCTAGTGTGAAGTCTATGCTAGAACAATTACATAGTTGATGTCTAAAAAGACACTTGTGTATCGACCAATTGGTACAGAGGAAAGTCTGCCATTGGACATTCAGCGAACAAAAAAAAATGCTGATTTATGGCTCCCAAGTGTTTTGTTTCATCCAACAAAAAGAAAAATGTCCGACGGTATTGATCTAAACTGATTCATCCATTGCTAGGATCTAGTCTATGGGAGAACTTGACCTTGCTTTACAAGTTGTGAAGATGAGAAAGACTAAGTGATGACAGAATAATGTGAAGGTAATTTTTATTAACTTAAGCTGTGTGTGTACTTAAGTTAATCTTTTAAACTTTCATCTAAAAAAAATTGCAAATTAATTGCATAATAGTTGATAGGTGTGCGTAACGCATTCGACAACTTCATTAATTTTGAAATAGCCTTCAAATATAAAAAACCACCTTCAATATTCAAATATAAATATTCTCAATTTTTTTGATTTGTTAAATTCTGTAGACATCAAATTCCTTGTAAAAAGTTATGTTTAAAAGGGTTTTGAGATTGATCAATATTGAAATTATAAGTAAAATTAAGATGAATGAACCTCTTAGAACCTTATTGAATTGCGCCCAAAATTAATGCGCGCTAGACTTGGCATCACTCATGGAGTTTTTCAAAACCAAATATTTTATTTCTATTGCATAAAACTATTTTCCCAATTAAAATATTATATACTAATCAATTAAGCAAACATTTTCCTATTATTATAAGATTTTTTAAAAATTATGAATCATTTATAATGTCAAATAATTCATAAATGTCATATCCTCTAAATTCTTTGATAGGCACCCATTATTTCATTCATGCTCAAGTTTTTTTGTCAAGTTGTGAAAAATTATGATGCTTAGTTTCCTGGATAAATTTACAGAAGCCTTGGCTATATTCTAAAAAGTTTTATTTCCTTGTACATAATATTAAGAGAATTGCTAATTTTTGACGTCGCTATTCCGAGTGCCGAAGATTGAGAAACTAGTTCGGACGCATTCGGTACCCTAAAAATGTGGTCAGCCGTGAACGAGTGTTTCCGAATAGGTTTCGAGACCAGTTACCTTCACTTTCGGAATAACGTCACTTAGAACTATGGCGTCACAAATTTTGTCCCCGAGCGTGTTTGGGAGAGCTCCTTTTGCCTTAGTATTTGAGTAGGCTGTGACTGCTTCCAAAACAGTTTATAAAGTATCTAACAGAACTATTGCAATAACTGATTTGTAAATTAAGACAAATATTATATAAATTTGTGATTTGCAATAGTGAATTACGATTGACAAATGTTCTATGTTTCAATATTTCTCTAGGTTTTGGAACGTTATTATTCCTGAACAAAGCCTCTTCTGGGCCACTCGTCGAAAACCTCTTTGGCACTCATCAAAAGCCTCTTTACCACTCGTCAAAAGCCTCTTCTGGGCCACATGTCGAAAGCCTCTTCTCAAGGGCCACTCTTCTGAAGCCTCTTCCTCTCAAGGGCTGATCAAAGATAGCCTCATCCTCTCAAGGGCGGCACCCGTCAAAAGCCTCTTCCTCTCAAGGGCTACATCAAAAATAGCCTCTTCTCAAGGGCCACTCTTCTGAAGCCTCTTCCTCTCAAGGGCTGATCAAAGATAGCCTCATCCTCTCAAGGGCGGCACCCGTCAAAAGCCTCTTCCTCTCAAGGGCTGCATCAAGGATAGCCTCTTCCTCTCAAGGGCGGCACCCGTCAAGCCTCTTCCTCTCAAGGGCGGCACCCGTCAAGCCTCTTCCTCTCAAGGGCGGCACCCGTCAAGCCTCTTCCTCTCAAGGGCGGCACCCGTCAAGCCTCTTCCTCTCAAGGGCGGCACCCGTTGAAAGCCTCTTCCTCTCAAGGGCGGCACCCGTCGAAAGCCTCTTCCTCTCAAGGGCTGCATCAAAGATAGCCTCTTCCTCTCAAGGGCGGCACCCGTCGAAAGCCTCTTCCTCTCAAGGGCGGCACCCGTCGAAAGCCTCTTCCTCTCAAGGGCGGCACCCGTCGAAAGCCTCTTCCTCTCAAGGGCGGCACCCGTCGAAAGCCTCTTCCTCTCAAGGGCGGCACCCGTCGAAAGCCTCTTCCTCTCAAGGGCGGCACCCGTCGAAAGCCTCTTCCTCTCAAGGGCGGCACCCGTCGAAAGCCTCTTCCTCTCAAGGGCGGCACCCGTCGAAAGCCTCTTCCTCTCAAGGGCGGCACCCGTCGAAAGCCTCTTCCTCTCAAGGGCGGCACCCGTCGAAAGCCTCTTCCTCTCAAGGGCGGCACCCGTCGAAAGCCTCTTCCTCTCAAGGGCGGCACCCGTCGAAAGCCTCTTCCTCTCAAGGGCGGCACCCGTCGAAAGCCTCTTCCTCTCAAGGGCGGCACCCGTCGAAAGCCTCTTCCTCTCAAGGGCGGCACCCGTCGAAAGCCTCTTCCTCTCAAGGGCGGCACCCGTCGAAAGCCTCTTCCTCTCAAGTGCTGCATCAAAGATAGCCTCTTCCTCTCAAGGGCGGCACCCGTCGAAAGCCTCTTCCTCTCAAGGGCTGCATCAAAGATAGCCTCTTCCTCTCACCCGAATCGACCAATTGGTACATAGGAAAGTGGTCATTGGACATGCAGCGAACAAAAAAAAATGCTGATTTCTGACTCCCAAGTGTTTTGTTTCATCCAACAAAAAAGAAAAATGTCTGATGGAATTGATCTAAACTGATTCATCAATTGCTAGGATCTAGTCTATGGGAGAACTTGACCTGTACTTTACAACGTGTGAAGATGAGGAAGACTATCTAAGTGAAGATAGAATAATGTGAAGGTAATTTTTTATTAACTCAAGCTGTGTACTTAATTTAATCTTTTAAACATTCACAAAAAAAAAAATTGCATAATTAATAGTTGATAGGTATGCGTAACACATTCGAAAATCTCATTAATTTTGAAATAACCTTCGAATATAGTGTTCTAAATTTTTTGATTTGTTAAATTTCGTAGACATCAAATCATCTTGTTAAAATTTATGTTTAAAAGGGTTTTGAGATTAATCAATATTGTAATTATAAGTAATTAAGATAAATGAACCTTAAAGCAACCTAATATTGATATCTGCGTTTGGGGTTGTGTGCAGCATGTAAAATAAGCGGTATCACATTACGAAACGAGCACCAAAATGAAAACTTGCTATAGCGATGTAGCTTTGTATCGCAACTAAATGCGATACAAAGCTAAATCGTTTTAGAACTATGGCGATCCGGAAGACGCAGATCGCCATAGTTTCGCTACTTTCGGATCCCCGCATTTCCTGACATTTGAACCCCCGAGTTTCGCGACTTTCGGATTGCCATAGTTTCGCAATTTTCGGATCCCCAGAGTTCTGTGACATTTGAACCTCCAGAGTTTCACGACTTTCGGATTGCCGTAGTTTCGCAATTTTCGGATCCTTAAATTTTTTTTCAAAAGTGCTATGAATTAATTTAAAAAAAAACTGCTATACACACAAAAAAGTTTTTTACACGCTGGTTGTTTGGAATAACATTGTATTAAAATTGAAGCTTTTTAGAACCTTTTGGATCGGAGTACATAGTTTACGTAAAAAATTTTCTCTTGCATTGATGCTTGACTCTTGTGATTCATGAACAATGAACAATGATAATTTTTCTGGGTGGTTCTATTTCTATGCTTGGGTCATTCTATATAGTCTTTTGTATGGGTCTTTCGGTCTTTATGACCCAACTTTGGTACAAAAAAATTATCTTCTGCTTCCTTAGTAAAGAAATCATCGAATCTATCAGCACTCTCCTACTCTTGTTTAAACATAAACGCCGACTACTCCCAGAGGCGATTCTCATGGCTACCCCTCAAAGTTTAATTTTTGTTCATTTTCCGAGTTAGAATGCTTTTACGTTTTAATCGTATGATCAATATAAAATATATAATATCACTAATTTTTTGTGAATGAAGCAAAATATTTATGCGTTATATAATTACATTGTGGCATAAATAAATAAATATTAAAATTGTATTTGATTTCAGGTTTGCACCAGGTTGAATTCTATTAAACTCTGTTGATGAAGAGTTGGTGCAACTTATATTGCCGCGTAATTTTGGCCTGAAAGAATAAAAAAAATCGGCCTTAAATCTGCGGCATGGAAGAATCTGTCCTGGCTCTTCGGACCGAACCCCCTCTTTCCTGTGGTTCTAGTTCCCGAAAAGAGGAAGATGTTAGAATTACACTTCAATTTGAATACCTAAGGTATCTTTCCTTTTCATATTAGGTTTATGACATAAAATAGAACTAATTGAATTGTGCCCAAAATTAATGCGCGCTAGACTTGGCATCACTCGTGGAGTTTTTCAAAACCTAATATTTTATTTCTATTGCATAAAAATATTTTCCCAATTAAAATATTATATACTAATCAATTAAGCAAACATTTTCCTATTATTATAAGATTTTTTAAAAATTATTAATCATTTATAATGGCAAATATTTCATAAATGACATACCCTCTAAATTCTTTGATAGGCACCCTTTAATTCATCCATGCTCAATTTTTTTTTGTCAAGTTGTGAAAAGTTATGATGCTTAGTTTTCTGGATAAATTTACAGAAGCCTTAGCTATATTCTAAAAAGTTTTGTTTCCTTGTACATAATATTAAGAGAAATGCTAATTTTTGACGTCGCTATTCCGAGTGCCGAAGATTGAGAAACTAGTTCGGACGCATTCGGTACCCTAAAAATGTGGTCAGCCGTGAACAAGTGTTTCCGAATAGGTTTAGAGACCAGTAATCTTCACTTTCGGAACAACGTCACTTGGAACTATGACGTCAAAAATTCCGTCCCCGTGCGTGTTTAGGAGAGCTCCTTTTGCCTTGGTATTTGAGTAGGCTGTGATTGCACCCAAATCAGTTTATTTTGTATCTAACAGAACTATTGCAATAACTGATTTGCAAATTAAGACAATTATTATATAAATTTGTGTGATTTGCAATAGTGAATTACGATTGATTGACAATAAATGTTCTATGTTTCAATATTTTTCTAGGTTTTGGAACATTATTATTCCTGAACAAAGCCTCTTCTGGGCCACTCGTCGAAAACCTCTTTGGCACTCATCAAAAGCCTCTTTGCCACTCGTCAAAAGCCTCTTCTGGGCCACATGTCGAAAGCCTCTTCTCAAGGGCCACTCTTCTCAAGGGCGGCACCCGTCGAAAGCCTCTTCCTCTCAAGGGCTGCATCAAAGATAGCCTCTTCCTCTCAAGGGCTGCATCAAAGATAGCCTCTTCCTCTCAAGGGCTGCATCAAAGATAGCCTCTTCCTCTCAAGGGCTGCATCAAAGATAGCCTCTTCCTCTCAAGGGCTGCATCAAAGATAGCCTCTTCCTCTCAAGGGCGGCACCCTTCGAAAGCCTCTTCCTCTCAAGGGCGGCACCCTTCGAAAGCCTCTTCCTCTCAAGGGCGGCACCCGTCGAAAGCCTCTTCCTCTCAAGGGCGGCACCCGTCGAAAGCCTCTTCCTCTCAAGGGCTGCATCAAAGAGCCTCTTCCTCTCAAGGGCGGCACCCGTGGAAAGCCTCTTCCTCTCAAGGGCGGCACCGGTCAGAATCCTCTTCCTATCAAGGGCGGCATCAAAGATAGCCTTCCTCTCAAGGGCGGCACCGGTCAAAAGCCTCTTCCTCTCAAGGGCAGCACCCGTCGAAAGCCTCTTCCTCTCAAGGGCAGCACCGGTCAGAATCCTCTTCCTATCAAGGGCTGCATCAAAGATAGCCTCTTCCTCTCAAGGGCGGCACCCGTCGAAAGCCTCTTCCTCTCAAGGGCGGCACCCTTCGAAAGCCTCTTCCTCTCAAGGGCGGCACCCTTCGAAAGCCTCTTCCTCTCAAGGGCGGCACCCGTGGAAAGCCTCTTCCTCTCAAGGGCGGCACCGGTCAGAATCCTCTTCCTATCAAGGGCGGCATCAAAGATAGCCTTCCTCTCAAGGGCGGCACCGGTCAAAAGCCTCTTCCTCTCAAGGGCAGCACCCGTGGAAAGCCTCTTCCTCTCAAGGGCGGCACCGGTCAGAATCCTCTTCCTATCAAGGGCTGCATCAAAGATAGCCTCTTCCTCTCAAGGGCGGCACCCGTCGAAAGCCTCTTCCTCTCAAGGGCGGCACCCTTCGAAAGCCTCTTCCTCTCAAGGGCGGCACCCTTCGAAAGCCTCTTCCTCTCAAGGGCGGCACCCGTCGAAAGCCTCTTCCTCTCAAGGGCTGCATCAAAGAGCCTCTTCCTCTCAAGGGCGGCACCCGTGGAAAGCCTCTTCCTCTCAAGGGCGGCACCGGTCAGAATCCTCTTCCTATCAAGGGCTGCATCAAAGATAGCCTCTTCCTCTCAAGGGCAGCACCCGTCGAAAGCCTCTTCCTCTCAAGGGCAGCACCCGTCGAAAGCCTCTTCCTCTCAAGGGCAGCACCCGTCGAAAGCCTCTTCCTCTCAAGGGCTGCACCCGTCGAAAGCCTCTTCCTCTCAAGGGCAGCACCCGTCGAAAGCCTCTTCCTCTCAAGGGCAGCACCCGTCGAAAGCCTCTTCCTCTCAAGGGCAGCACCCGTCGAAAGCCTCTTCCTCTCAAGGGCGGCACCCGTCGAAAGCCTCTTCCTCTCAAGGGCGGCACCGGTCAAAAGCCTCTTCCTCTCACCCGAATCGACCAATTGGTACATAGGAAAGTGGTCATTGGACATGCAGCGAACAAAAAAAAATGCTGATTTCTGACTCCCAAGTGTTTTGTTTCATCCAACAAAAAGAAAAATGTCTGATGGAATTGATCTAAACTGATTCATCAATTGCTAGGATCTAGTCTATGGGAGAACTTGACCTGTACTTTACAACTTGTGAAGATGAGGAAGACTGTCTAAGTGAAGATAGAATAATGTGAAGGTAATTTTTTATTAACTCAAGCTGTGTACTTAATTTAATCTTTTAAACATTCACAAAAAAAATTGCATAATAGTTGATAGGTATGCGTAACACATTCGAAAATCTCATTAATTTTGAAATAACCTTCAAATGTATTGTTTAAAATTTTTTGATTTGTTAAATTTCGTAGACATCAAAGCATCTTGTTAAAATTTATGTTTAAAAGGGTTTTGAGATTAATCAATATTGTAATTATAAGTAATTAAGATAAATGAACCTTAAAGCAACCTAATATTGATATCTGCGTTTGGGGTTGTGTGCAGCATGTAAAATAAGCGGTATCACATTACGAAACGAGCACCAAAATGAAAACTTGCTATAGCGATGTAGCTTTGTATCGCAACTAAATGCGATACAAAGCTAAATCGTTTTAGAACTATGGCGATCCGGAAGACGCAGATCGCCATAGTTTCGCTACTTTCGGATGCCCGCATTTCCTGACATTTGAACCCCCGAGTTTCGCGACTTTCGGATTGCCATAGTTTCGCAATTTTCGGATCCCCAGAGTTCTGTGACATTTGAACCTCCAGAGTTTCACGACTTTCGGATCGCCGTAGTTTCGCAATTTTCGGATCCTTAAATTTTTTTTCAAAAGTGCTATGAATTTAAAAAAAAACTGCTATACACATAAAAAAGTTTTTTACACGCTGGTTGTTTGGAGTAACATTGTATTAAAATTGAAGCTTTTTAGAACCTTTTGGATCGGAGTACATAGTTTACGTAAAATTTTTTCTCTTGCATTGATAGTACTCTTGTGATTCATGAACAATGATAATTTTTCTGGGTGGTTCTATTTCTATGCTTGGGTCATTCTATATAGTCATATGTATGGGTCTTTCGGTCTTTATGACCCAACTTTGGTATAAAAAAATTATCTTCTGCTTCCTTAGTAAAGAAATCATCGAATCTATCAGCACTCTCCTACTCTTGTTTAAACATAAACGCTGACTACTCCCAGAGGCAATTCTCATGGCTACCTCAAAGTTTAATTTTTTTTCATTTCCCAAGTTAGAATGCTTTTACGTTTTAATTGTATGATCAATATAATATATAATATCACTAATTTTTTGTGAATGAAGCAAAATATGTATGCATTATATAATTACATTGTGGCATAAATAAATATTAAAATTGTATTTGATTTCAGGTTTGCACCAGGTTGAATTTTATTAAACTCTCTGTTGATGAAGAGTTCGTGGAACTTGTATTACCGTGTAATTTTGGCCTTAAAAAATAAAAAAAAAAATTGGCCTTAAATGTGCGGCATGGAAGAATCTGTCCTGGCTCTTCGGACCGAGCCCCACTTTCCTGTGGTTCTAGTTCCCGAAAAGAGGAAGACGTTAGAATTACACTTCAATTTGAATACCTAAGGTATCTTTCCTTTTCATATTAGGTTTATGACATAAAATAGAACTAATTGAATTGTGCCCAAAATTAATGCGCGCTAGACTTGGCATCACTCGTGGAGTTTTTCAAAACCGAATATTTTATTTCTATTGCATAAAAATATTTTCCCAATTAAAATATTATATACTAATCAATTAAGCAAACATTTTCCTATTATTATAAGATTTTTTAAAAATTATTAATCATTTATAATGGCAAATATTTCATAAATGACATACCCTCTAAATTCTTTGATAGGCACCCTTTAATTCATCCATGCTCAATTTTTTTTTGTCAAGTTGTGAAAAGTTATGATGCTTAGTTTTCTGGATAAATTTACAGAAGCCTTAGCTATATTCTAAAAAGTTTTGTTTCCTTGTACATAATATTAAGAGAAATGCTAATTTTTGACGTCGCTATTCCGAGTGCCGAAGATTGAGAAACTAGTTCGGACGCATTCGGTACCCTAAAAATGTGGTCAGCCGTGAACAAGTGTTTCCGAATAGGTTTAGAGACCAGTTATCTTCACTTTCGGAACAACGTCACTTGGAACTATGACGTCAAAAATTCCGTCCCCGTGCGTGTTTAGGAGAGCTCCTTTTGCCTTGGTATTTGAGTAGGCTGTGATTGCACCCAAATCAGTTTATTTTGTATCTAACAGAACTATTGCAATAACTGATTTGCAAATTAAGACAATTATTATATAAATTTGTGTGATTTGCAATAGTGAATTACGATTGATTGACAATAAATGTTCTATGTTTCAATATTTTTCTAGGTTTTGGAACATTATTATTCCTGAACAAAGCCTCTTCTGGGCCACTCGTCGAAAACCTCTTTGGCACTCATCAAAAGCCTCTTTGCCACTCGTCAAAAGCCTCTTCTGGGCCACATGTCGAAAGCCTCTTCTCAAGGGCCACTCTTCTCAAGGGCGGCACCCGTCGAAAGCCTCTTCCTCTCAAGGGCTGCATCAAAGATAGCCTCTTCCTCTCAAGGGCTGCATCAAAGATAGCCTCTTCCTCTCAAGGGCGGCACCGGTCAAAAGCCTCTTCCTCTCAAGGGCTGCATCAAAGATAGCCTCTTCCTCTCAAGGGCTGCATCAAAGATAGCCTCTTCCTCTCAAGGGCGGCACCGGTCGAAAGCCTC
Source organism: Hylyphantes graminicola (assembly GCA_023701765.1). Lineage (NCBI taxonomy): Eukaryota > Metazoa > Arthropoda > Arachnida > Araneae > Linyphiidae > Hylyphantes > Hylyphantes graminicola. The sequence continues at coordinate 17,173,914 of CM043120.1, read as the reverse complement.
TTCCTCTCAAGTGCTGCATCAAAGATAGCCTCTTCCTCTCAAGGGCTGCATCAAAGATAGCCTCTTCCTCTCAAGGGCTGCATCAAAGATAGCCTCTTCCTCTCAAAGGCGGCACCCGTCGAAAGACTCTTCCTCTCAAGGGCGGCACCGGTCGAAAGCCTCTTCCTCTCAAGTGCTGCATCAAAGATAGCCTCTTCCTCTCAAGGGCTGCATCAAAGATAGCCTCTTCCTCTCAAAGGCGGCACCCGTCGAAAGCCTCTTCCTCTCAAGGGCGGCACCCGTCGAAAGCCTCTTCCTCTCAAGTGCTGCATCAAAGATAGCCTCTTCCTCTCAAGGGCTGCATCAAAGATAGCCTCTTCCTCTCAAGGGCTGCATCAAAGATAGCCTCTTCCTCTCAAGGGCTGCATCAAAGATAGCCTCTTCCTCTCAAAGGCGGCACCCGTCGAAAGACTCTTCCTCTCAAGGGCGGCACCGGTCGAAAGCCTCTTCCTCTCAAGGGCGGCACCGGTCGAAAGCCTCTTCCTCTCAAGTGCTGCATCAAAGATAGCCTCTTCCTCTCAAGGGCTGCATCAAAGATAGCCTCTTCCTCTCAAGGGCTGCATCAAAGATAGCCTCTTCCTCTCAAAGGCGGCACCCGTCGAAAGACTCTTCCTCTCAAGGGCGGCACCGGTCGAAAGCCTCTTCCTCTCAAGTGCTGCATCAAAGATAGCCTCTTCCTCTCAAGGGCTGCATCAAAGATAGCCTCTTCCTCTCAAAGGCGGCACCCGTCGAAAGCCTCTTCCTCTCAAGGGCGGCACCCGTCGAAAGCCTCTTCCTCTCAAGGGCTGCATCAAAGATAGCCTCTTCCTCTCAAGGGCTGCATCAAAGATAGCCTCTTCCTCTCACCCGAATCGACCAATTGGTACATAGGAAAGTGGTCATTGGACATGCAGCGAACAAAAAAAATGCTGATTTCTGACTCCCAAGTGTTTTGTTTCATCCAACAAAAAGAAAAATGTCTGATGGAATTGATCTAAACTGATTCATCAATTGCTAGGATCTAGTCTATGGGAGAACTTGACCTGTACTTTACAACGTGTGAAGATGAGGAAGACTATCTAAGTGAAGATAGAATAATGTGAAGGTAATTTTTTATTAACTCAAGCTGTGTACTTAATTTAATCTTTTAAACATTCACAAAAAAAAATTGCATAATTAATAGTTGATAGGTATGCGTAACACATTCGAAAATCTCATTAATTTTGAAATAACCTTCGAATATAGTGTTCTAAATTTTTTGATTTGTTAAATTTCGTAGACATCAAATCATCTTGTTAAAATTTATGTTTAAAAGGGTTTTGAGATTAATCAATATTGTAATTATAAGTAATTAAGATAAATGAACCTTAAAGCAACCTAATATTGATATCTGCGTTTGGGGTTGTGTGCAGCATGTAAAATAAGCGGTATCACATTACGAAACGAGCACCAAAATGAAAACTTGCTATAGCCAGAGATCATTCTAGGCGTTTTTCACGGGGCGCGGCGCCCTGCCCGCCTTTTTTTAATATAAATCCCGCCCTAAATGCCCTTATTTGTTAAATAAATCCCGCCCTAAATGCCCTTATTTGCAAAATAAATCCCGCCCTAAATGCAGGGCGTTTAGAGTTGGTCCCTTAGTCCCTTAAAGTCCCTTTTTTTATTTTCGGTCCCTTTTAGTCCCTTTTTTTCAAATTTGGTACCTTAAGTCCCTTTTTTAAAAAAAATATTACCATGTGACTAGTGCGCACCATTTTTTTCGATATTCTTTGTTACTCAGGAATGGGGCTTGTTCATATTCTTTAGCATGACAATAAGTTACCATGCAATGAGAAATAGTTTAATACAGTCCTGCACAAAAATTTAGACACAGACGCAATTCATGAAAAAATCGGCAATGTTACTATTTTCCGGTAGTTTTTTTTTTTTTTTAAAATATAGCCTCTTCCTCTCAAGGGCGGCACCAACATGTCAAAGATAGCCTTTCCTCTCAACTGCATCAAAGATACCTCTTCCTCTCACAAAGATCTCTTCCTCTCAAGGGCGGCAAAAGCCTCAACTGATTAAAGATAGCCTCTTCCCTCTCAAGGGCTGCATCAAAGATACAAACTCTAAAGCGGCACACCTCTTCCTCTTTCATCCCCCTCTCCCCAGATAGCCTCTTCCTTTCTTTTCATCAAAATCCTCTCACCCCCCGAAAGCCTCTTCCTTAAATCAAAATTTCTTTTTCAACAAATCCCTAATCCTTTCTCTCACCCAATCGACCAATTTTTATAGGAAAGTGATAGAAAATTTTTTTCCCCCAATTTTTTTTCAAACAAAAAATCTCTTTACCAAACTAAATTCCAAAAAAATGGAGAACTTTTTCTTTACAACTTTGAGAACTATCTAACAAATAGAAAATGAAAATTTTTTATATAAGGTGTACTTAATCTTTTTACAACCACAAAAAAATTGCATATAAAATATTAATTTTTTAATTTTTTAAAATAAATTAATAAAAATTTCTTTCCAAAATAAAATCTAAAAAGCGTTGAGTGTTAAAAATAAGTTAATTAAATATGATTTAAAAACCTATTTTTTATCTTTTTTTGTGTGCAGCATAAATAAGCATTTGTATTCCCGGATTTGTTTAGCAAAATAAAAAAAAAAAAAATTAGTCTTTTTTCAAAATTTCAAATCAGAAACCAAATTTCTATTATTTTATTTTTAAATTTTTAATATTCTTCAGGCGCACATCATTTGCATTTAATATAAGATCAATATGAGTTTTTCTTATTAAAAAAATAAATTTTGATGACTTTTATTTAGTTATACAACAAAGCACAAATATTTACACAGAAAATTTATGAATAATTGATTGTTTGTAATAATTTTTTAGCTGTTTTTGAATTTTGCACAAATTTGATAGCTACTTGAATAGAAGATACATCACAAGTGATCAAATAAAACAAATTTTTAGTTTTTTGTCATATATCAGGGCATCTTATGTTCGTGTTGATTACCTTAAAGCAAAAATTTTCCTTTGATTCATCTCAATCTACTTCCTGAGGTTTACGAAAATTGATTGACATGGGTTAATTTTTTCTGAGAGTTTTCTTTTTTTTTTATTTGCTGTCCTCTCCTGATGATTCCTTCATCAGACCGTTTTTGGTGGATGTTTGAAAATGTCATTTTTTATTTTTTTTTTCTTTATTGTTACCTCTGAATTTTAATGTCCATATCCTTAAAAGTTCTTCGTACGAAAATTCTGTTGACTTCAGAATGGTTCTAAGCATTGAATTCTAAGCATTGAAAATTACCTTCAACCTTTTAAAGCAACTTAAAAATCCTCTCCTTTGACGCAATCACTTTCTGTAAAGAATTTGCAGAAAACTGAAACTTGAGCCTATACTTTTGTGAAAAGGAAAGTTATGACCTTTTTAATTTGTTAATGGAAGTCAAATGTATTTATATTTGTTGGTAAAAATTTTGACCTTATAATTTTTCATGCTGCCTAAAGAATATATGTTTAAAAAAAACTACTGAAAAATAGTAACATTGCAGATTTTTTCATGATTTGCTTCTGTGCCTAAACTTTTGTGCAGGACTGCACACTGATAATGTTCTTACACCGTCTTCTGTTTTTCTTGCGTTTCTTTTAGTCTGGTTTAAAAAGAAAAGAAGGGGTTTTGCCTTAAGGGGACAGGGGAGGCAAATTATTTTTTTTTTTAAAGTTACAGACCGAAATGGATGAAAAAAATTTTATAGCTCAGGGACATAAAATGTAAAGAAAATACAAAATAATAAAAGAAAAATATGCAATAGTTTTTTTTAATAAAAAAAAACTTTTTTAACTGTTTTTAAAAATGCTCCTTGCGATTCAATTTTTTTCTAAAATGTCTAATTTTTTTATATAAGATATTTAAATATATGTTAACAAAACTGTGCATGGATTTTTTATTTGTCCTATTGGTTAATTAATTAGAATTAAAAATTTATGTTACTTGGAAATTTTTGATTTTTTTCGTGATATGCTAAAAGTAAAACTGAGTAAAATATTAAAAAATGTTATCAGATTTCAAAATCCATGCATAATTATGTTTGAAAGATTATCAATAACAATTTTCCACCATTTCAAAGCAATACACAAATTTTTGAATCGCAAGGAACAATTCGAATGTGCGACAAACCACTAAAAACACTCATGGAGAAAAAGCCAAGTAAAGAAGGAAATAACTTCCACTTAACTTCCGATTTTCGAATTTTGGTGTTTACGAAAACTCCAACTGTATTTTGAATTCTTTTCGGATCGTTAAAAGTAAGATATGTTCTTAAAGGTAAAAGTTCAAGCTATAACTTTTTATTAAAATACCAAAATCGATATTTTTGACATTTTTTGCCTCCCCAGTCCCCTTAATAAACAGTTTGCTCATTTCCAACACGTCTTAAACACTTGTCGATTTTTTTAAGTGGTCCCTTAGGTCCCTTTTTTTAAAACTTTAGGTCCCTAAGTCCCTTTTTTTAGGGGTCCAAGCTGCAAAACACCCTGTAAATGCCCTTTTTTACAAAATAAATCCCGCCCTCGTTGCCGATTTTCTTTAAAAAAAATTCCGCGTTTTCCCGAGTTTTTCAAAAATTACGCTAATCCAACTTTCTTTTTCAAAAATTTATTTAACCCAGGTTACGTTATATTATACTTTAAAGCCCGTTTTTCTAAACTTAATCTTTAAAAAATACCAAAGATAATCGATTTTAGAATCAGATAGACGATCGAGAATTTTGAGCAAAAATCATGCCTTGAACAAAGGGGGTCAGCAAACGGTTTAACACTAGGACCTAAACTTTTTCACAACACAATCTAAAAAAAATCGTTTCCTTCATTCTCGGTCTATATCGGTGAAAACTAAACTTAAATTTTGATAAATAACAAGTTTAAATACTGGATTTTAATAATAAAGTAAAAATTTTAATAAAAATTTTTAGGATGAATTAGGATAATATTACACTAAGATGTCTTAAAATATCGATCAACGGGTGCAATCCCCCATTGAAAGAGGATCATCTGTAGATCTTTTGTAGCTCCGGTTCAGGCCTAATTGGACCAACCAGAATATTTTCTTCTGATCTATCGTTTTGAGTTGTGACCTTGTGATCACAAGAGTAGCTTGAATGTTAAGATTTTTTTTTTTTACTTTTGAAACTTAGTAGGCTTTTTTTTATTTTGTGATCATAAGGGTATACTGGGGTTTCAAGATTGGTTTTAGGTTTTTTTTTTTATGAGAGTGTTGGCTTATACACGCTTAATATATTCAAATTTTTGTTAGTAATTACTAGTTCTTGAATTTTTCTGGAAAACATTCTAGAATAGTAGAGCTCCAATTATCTAAGCAATTAGAATTGGAACCTAACCACGTTCATATAATTGGAAATTTGGTTAATTGGAGAAAAGATATATTTTAATCAATTGCTCAATGTATTGCTGGGCTGTGAGATAATGAAGTTTTAATTTCGGTTTAACCAAATCCGAATTATAAGATTTTGTTTGGGTTATAGCTTTTGTTTCAGTTTGAGTAATATATTTTTATAATAGGTTTTTTTTTCAACTTATGTTAGAATCTTGGACCAAACTTTATATGCGATTTATAACTTATACTCGGCCTATTTTTTTTTCTGTTCATCTCTGTTGAATGTCATGCCTAGTAATTTTTTTTGTGGGCACAAAAAACAATACTAGACATGACATTGAATAAAGAGGAACACTAACAGTTAGGCCAAGCTTAATTTTTCTGGCATTCTTATTAGTGATGCAACGGATACCACTTTGGCCGGATACCGGATACCGAATATCCGGCCTAACTTTGGGCCGAATATCCGGCCGGATATCCGGCCATTTTAGACTTCAAAAGTATAAAATGTCAAATTGCGTAAACACTTTATCAATCGTAGCAGTTTTACTTTGGATGACGTAGTATAACTCACCAATAACCATCGCAGTATAACTAACCAGTCACTAACTTCCCAATCTCAGCAAAACTAGTGAACAAGTGCCTTTCTTCACCAGCTAGCAGCATATACAGTGCGGGACTGTTTTCAGAAGCTGGACTCATTTACGAAAAAAAGCCAACCATATTCTACCAAAGAACGCAGAACTATTACTTTTTTTACACCATAATTTACGCATCTTGAAACAAATCTAATATGCTTTGTTTGTTATTAACATAATGTATTGTGTTGTTGTCGTTGCTTATCTCCTAGGTTTAGCAGAGCAAAACCAGGTCCATGATGTTAGTCACTAGCAAAAAGTCCAGGATCATGACTGGATTTTCTAACATAATTCATTAACATAATGTGAAATATCAATCCAATAAATTTAAAAGTTTAACAATTAAAACAACAAAAAAAGTTTTGGAGAAAATGTCAGATTTAACAGGCCGGATAGTACTGCCGGATAGTTGTGATATCCGGCTACTGCCAACTATCCGGCCTAATGGCCGGATAGGCCGGATGCAGTATGTTGGCCGGATATCCGTTGCATCCCTAATTCTTATAATTAGCTACTCTTTGAATAATTGGAGTTTTACTAAACTTGGGAAAAGTGTATGAACCATGCTTTTTAATTAAAATGCTAGAGCAGAATGCAAACAAAATCCATGTTTGTTTGATTAGTAGCATTAATGATTTCCACCACTTAGCTCAAGGAGATCTGTTTGCAGTTCTGGCTCGTTGTTAGGCATAAGTGCCTCATTATGTTCCTTCACTTACTAGAAGATGTTTCATAAAATGATGGAGTAGTAAACTAATAAATATTTTATTTGGTATGCGAGTGTATTTTCTAAAAACCCGAAACAATATTTATTGCATTTTAGATGCCCTAAACTTTTTGCAAATTCCCTTAGACTATGTGCCCTAAACTTTTTGCAAGTGCCCTTTTTATGTTTAAAGCACCCTGCCCTTTTTTAATTCTAGAATGAACTCTGCTATAGCGATGTAGCTTTGTATCGCAACTAAATGCGATACAAAGCCTAAATCGTTTTAGAACTATGGCGATCCGGAAGACGCAGATCGCCATAGTTTCGCTACTTTCGGATCCCCGCATTTCCTGACATTTGAACCTAGTCCAGTCAAATGGGGAAAAATAGGGGAAAGTTTTGGTGTAGTTTTTTTTAAAGTTTTATTATATGTTTTCGAGGTCGCTGATCACGAATCTGAACTTTTCCACCTCGTATCTTTTCCGGAAATTGAGTTATAAGCAAAAAACATGAAAAAAATCGGACTTTTTCCAGTTTTTTCATTGTAACGCAAGAACTATCAAATTTAGAGAAAAAAAGTTAATTATGAATTTGAAGAAAATAAAATTTTCTATAACTTTTGTATATACAACATCTTTGTAAGAGTAATAGTTAAATGGCTAGCACGCGCCAAAAAGCAGGCAAAATGACGCACCCCGATGCGACCTTGATCATTCGCCCTAGGAATGGATCTTAACCTCCTCACAGCTATTTCTGCTACCAGGAAGTTTATTTTATTTCAGATTTTCTCACCAAAAAGATGCAATTTACACCAATTATAGTTTAATTTAATTAGAAAGAAGTACAATATCAGTAACTGTGGAATAATACATTTATTTTTTTAAAAAATAAGTTTTTTACAATTACAATACAAATATACAAGAGGTTAAATTCTGTTACGTCTTTTTCTTCAGGACCAGAGTTATCGATGAATTACGCCCGTTCTATGATAAAAAAAATAGTTTGAGTTATGCTTTTTCCTTACTTTAATTTAAAATAAATTTGAGTTCAGAAGTAATAGTACTTAACTGTTAAAAAGCTGGATCAAGGAATGTAGAATCCAGTTGTTCTTCCTTAATTTCTGATTCCATGTGATCTTCATACACAGTTTTGAAATTTTGATAGACACTTTCGCAGTTCAAGCACAAGCTGGAACATTTAAGACCTGCCTTTCTGCACCCACAATTTTTTCTGCAGCCTTTTTTGCATCTGCAGAAAACCAACTTTAGAACAGCTTCAGGTGCTGGAGGAAGTAAAGTTGTTACTTTGATAAGACCATTCTTTGTCCTTCTCCATCCCCAGTCCTCTGGATTTAGTTCAATACCACGCCACTGCTGAACTTGATAAAATACTCGTAAAGAGTGCTGCCTTGCTGCTGCGGAAGAGCAGCAATGTTCGTCTTGGTTTTAAATGCGGCTTTTATGTAGTAAATGTACCTCAAGTGATTGAGAGAAGGTGCTTTTTTACCATTGTATCCATATATTGAGACCAGAAAATGCTCACCAGCATCAGCAACCATGTCTTGAGTAGAGTTGGAGGCGTAAAATATTTGGCTTGCCTCTGCAAGATCAGGATTCTTAGTAAGAGTCTTGTGAAGAATTTTAATTTTTTTTTCATGTAAAGAGATGACGTGGTATCACAACCACTCATTGCATGAAGGAAGAAAATATTTTTCTGCAATTTTATTCTCTGCTGCATCTGTTGGGGAAAAGGCTACTGATGGTGATTGGCCCTTTCCTGGCTTTAAAAGGAACACATTGTCAAACTTACAGAGGCCTACCAAGATCACTAATAAATCCACATATTCACCAACCATAACAACAGTCTCGTGTTTTGGAGCTAAAGATATGGTGGTGTTCAGCACAATTAGTGTATCTGCATCTTCTTTAGCTTGCTTGCAGATCATTCCTGCTGCAGAAATTTTTGTCATTAATAAATCAATTAAACGCAGTTTGTTTCTTGGATTAGAAAGGAATTTTTCTTTAGACATTGTTGGTACCATTTTTTCTTCAAATATGATGTCAGCGGAAGAAAGTTTTCTAGCCCTTTTTATTCGCTCAGCACTTTTGGTTCCACCTTCTGCCAAATCTGGATAGCCATCAAACACAACTACGTACAGCATGTGATTGATAGTTTGATCTGACATATTCTATGTAGTTTTCGCAGATAGCATCAAACGATTGATCTACGGGACAGGCTACTCTGTGTAATAAAAATCCACCATCAATGACGTATTGAAATTTTTCATTGAACTTCATATTTTCAATGTGTTAAAATGTTTTGTACAAAGTGGATTTTTGTCCTTTTCTTAAACAACCATTGTCGAATAGGGATAGAGAGTAAGGTCCTAAGTTTTAACCACTTTCCGTTTCTAAATGGGAATAGTATATCTTATTAGATAAGGGTAGCGTCAACTAAACTACTTATATACTTACTGGTTAATTGAAACAGGTACTTAGGGTAACACTAATTTTTAAAGCGTGTGATTTATTTTGGTGCCCTTCGGAGAAAAACATGTGTTAATAATACCGTCGCGCCTCATTTCCGCTGTCGAAAAACCGAATACATTGACCAAAATTGGTCTTTTAAAGACTGTAATACAGAAATTTCTTTATTTAAGGTGCAATATGTACAGCAAATGCCCGTTATTAGGTATACCATTGACACCGATAGATATCATAAGTATAAAGCGGCATTAAAGTGAAAAAGGAAATAAAGGAATAATGGAAAGGACAGTGTTTGGTGTCAAGTCCAGATAGCTAGGGGGGGCGCGATATTTTACCTGTTTTCGACGCGCTATAGCTGCTAAACTATTCATCTTAGAACAATCTTGTATGCACAAAAATTATAGGAAATTTTATTGTCTTCAAATTAATAATTGACTTTTTTTCTCTAAAATTGACAGTTTTTGCGTTATAATGAAAAAACTGAAAAAAGTCCGATTTTTTTCTTGTTTTTTGCTTATAACTCAATTTCCGGAAAAGATACGAGGTGGAAAAGTTCAGATTCGTGATCAGCGACCTCGAAAACATAAAGTAAAACTTTAAAAAAAACTACACCAAAACTTTCCCAAATCAGCCCCTTTTATGGACGAATTGACTGGCCTAACCCCCGAGTTTCGCGACTTTCGGATTGCCATAGTTTCGCAATTTTCGGATCCCCAGAGTTCTGTGACATTTGAACCTCCAGAGTTTCACGACTTTCGGATCGCCGTAGTTTCGCAATTTTCGGATCCTTAAATTTTTTTTCAAAAGTGCTATGAAATAATTTTAAAAAAACTGCTATACACACAAAAAAGTTTTTTACACGCTGGTTGTTTGGAATAACATTGTATTAAAATTGAAGCTTTTTAGAACCTTTTGGATCGGAGTACATAGTTTACGTAAATTTTTTTCTCTTGCATTGTTAGTACTCTTGTGATTCATGAACAATGATAATTTTTCTGGGTTCTATTTCTATGCTTGGGTCATTCTATATAGTCTTTTGTATGGGTCTTTCGGTCTTTATGACCCAACTTTGGTACAAAAAAATTATCTTCTGCTTCCTTAGTAAAGAAATCATCGAATCTATCAGCACTCTCCTACTCTTGTTTAAACATAAACGCCGACTACTCCCAGAGGCGATTCTCATGGCTACCCCTCAAAGTTTAATTTTTGTTCATTTTCCGAGTTAGAATGCTTTTACGTTTTAATCGTATGATCAATATAAAATATATAATATCACTAATTTTTTGTGAATGAAGCAAAATATTTATGCGTTATATAATTACATTGTGGCATAAATAAATAAATATTAAAATTGTATTTGATTTCAGGTTTGCACCAGGTTGAATTCTATTAAACTCTGTTGATGAAGAGTTGGTGCAACTTATATTGCCGTGTAATTTTGGCCTGATAGAATAAAAAAAAAATCGGCCTTAAATCTGCGGCATGGAAGAATCTGTCCTGGCTCTTCGGACCGAACCCCCTCTTTCCTGTGGTTCTAGTTCCCGAAAAGAGGAAGACGTTAGAATTACACTTCAATTTGAATACCTAAGGTATCTTTCCTTTTCATATTAGGTTTATGACATAAAATAGAACTAATTGAATTGTGCCCAAAATTAATGCGCGCTAGACTTGGCATCACTAGTGGAGTTTTTCAAAACATAATATTTTATTTCTATTGCATAAAAATATTTTCCCAATTAAAATATTATATACTAATCAATTAAGCAAACATTTTCCTATTATTATAAGATTTTTTAAAAATTATGAATCATTTATAATAGCAAATAATTCATAAATGTCATACCCCCTAAATTCTTTGATAGGCACCCTTTATTTCATCCATGCTCAAGTTTTTTTGTCAATTTGTTAAAAATTATGATGCATAGTTTTCTGGATAAATTTACAGAAGCCTTAGCTATATTCTAAAAAATTTTATTTCCTTGTACATAATATTAAGAGAAATGCTAATATTTGACGTCGCTATTCCGAGTGCCGAAGATTGAGAAACTAGTTCGGACGCATTCGGTACCCTAAAAATGTGGTCAGCCGTGAACGAGTGTTTCCGAATAGGTTTAGAGACCAGTTATCTTCACTTTCCGAACAACGTCACTTGGAACAATGTCGTCAAAAATTCAGTCCCCGAGCGTGTTTAGGAGAGCTCCTTTTGCCTTAGTATTTGAGTAGGCCGTGATTGCACCCAAAACAGTTTATTTAGTATCTAACGGAACTATTGCAATAACTGATTTGCAAATTAAGACAAATAATATATAAATTTGTGATTTCCAATAGTGAATTACGATTGATTGACAATAAATGTTCTATGTTTCAATATTTTTCTAGGTTTTGGAACATTATTCCGGAACAAAACCTCTTCTGGGCCACTCGTCGAAAACCTCTTTGCCACTCATCAAAAGCCTCTCCTCAATAGCCACTCTTCTGAAGCCTCTTCCTCTCAAGGCGGCACCCGTCGAAAGCCTCTTCCTCTCAGTGCGGCCTTAAATCTGCAGCATGGAAGAATCTGTCATAGTTCTTTGGACCGAGCCCCTCTTTCCTGTGGTACTAGTTCCCGAAAAGAGGAAGACGTTAAAATTACACTTCAATTTGAACACCTAAGGTATCTTTCCTTTTCATATTAGGTTTATGACATAAAATAGAACTCATTGAATTGTGCCCAAAATTAATGCGCGCTAGACTTGGCATCACTCATGGAGTTTTTCAAAACCGAATATTTTATTTATATTGCATAAAACTATTTTCCCTATTAAAATATTATATACTAATCAATTTAGCAAAAATTTTCCCATTATAAGATTTTTTTAAAATTATGAATCATTTATAATGGCAAATAATTCATAAATGTCATACCCTCTAAATTCTTTGATAGGCACCCATTATTTCATTCATGCTCAAGTTTTTTTTTGTCAATTTGTGAAAAATTATGATGCTTAGTCTTCTGGATAATTTTACAGAAGCCTTAGCTATATTCTAAAAAGTTTTATTTCCTTGTACATAATATTAAGAGAAATGCTAATATTTGACGTCACTATTCTGAGTGCCGAAGATTGAGAAACTAGTTGGGACGCATTCGGTACCCTAAAAATGTGGTCAGCCGTGAACTAGTGTTTCCGAATAGGTTTCGAGACCAGTTATCCTCACTTTCGGAACAATGTCACTTGGAACTATGAAGTCAAAAATTCCGTCCCCGAGCGTGTTTAGGAGAGCTCCTTTTGCCTTAGTATTTGAGTAGGCCGTGATTGCACCCAAAACAGTTTATTTTGTATCTAACAGAACTATTGCAATAACTGATTTGTAAATTAAGACAATTATTATATAAATTTGTAAAATTTTCTATAGTGATCCGATGGTACTGTTTGAAAGATTCTGTTCAAGAAATTGTCACTTGACCACGATTTAAAAAATACGAGAATCGCCGCCAATAACCCTTATGTAGCTCTAGTACAACGTTACTGCAAGCAAAATCCTTAAAAAAAACATTTGCCCGTTGTGAAGCATTGGTTCCAACCATTACTCATATGTAGCCCTTGTGCGATGTTAATCCTACCTCCAAACAACCAATGGCTCTTTATAAAACATGGTGCTGGTTGCCAGCTCAGGTTGACACATTAAATTAGTAATATCGTGTGCTAAATCCCACACATGAAAACCTTTAACGTATCTGAAGGCAAATAACTATTTGAATTGTTGACGACGACGTTTAATCGCCGCTGGTATATCAGCGTATGGAGAGCATTGCAACTGCTTATGAAAAAGGGCGCCAATCAGTTTACGCCCAACCCCGGGTAAAATCTTCGAATTTCGGATTTTTCCTGTTATATGCATGCTCTATTCTATAAGTGTTCCAATTTTCGTAACTCTATAACAAGCCGTTGTACCTAAACATTATGATCGCCCGTCAGTGAGTCAGTCAGTGAGGGACATATTTGTCGTTTTTCTGGTTCATTTATCTCTGGCTTAAATGAATTTCGAACGCTGGAACTTTTTTTCTAGGTTAAGTCTCACTAGGACACCCAGAAAAAAGTCTAAACTCGAATCTAAAGTGCGTAGAAGAAAAGAACTGGGTCTCCAAAATTATGCCGAAATGGTCCCAGTAAAGGATAGTCAGTGCCGCCTTCGTTATGAACTTGGCGATGCACTGCCGTGCATCCAGATATTTTATCTGGGTGGTTCTATTTCTATGCTTGGGTCATTCTATATGGTCATTTGTATGGATCTTTATGACCCAACTTTTGTACAAAAAATTTATCTTCTGCTTCCTTAGTAAAGAAATCATCGAATCTATCAGCTCTCTCCTACTCTTGTTTAAACATAAACGCCGACTACTCCCAGAGGCAATTCTCATGGCTACCTCAAAGTTTAATTTTTTTTCATTTCCGGAGTTCGAATGCTTTTACGTTTTAATCGTATGATCAATATAAAATATAATATCGCTAGTTTTTTGTGAATTTATGAAGCAAAATATTTATGCGTTATATAATTACATTGTGGCATAAATAAATATTAAAATTGTATTTGATTTCAGGTGTGCACCTGGTTGAATTCTATTAAACTCTGTTGATGAAGAGTTGGTGCAACTTATATTGCCGTGTAATTTTGGCCTGAAAGAATAAAAAAAATCTGCCTTAAATCTGCGGCATGGAAGAATCTGTCCTGGCTCTTCGGACCGAACCCCTCTTTCCTGTGGTTCTAGTTCCCGAAAAGAGGAAGACGTTAGAATTACACTTCAATTTGAATACCTAAGGTATCTTTCCTTTTCATATTAGGTTTATGACTAAAATAGAACTCGTTGAATTGTGCCCAAAATTAATGAGCGCTAGACTTACTTGGCATCACTCGTGGGGTTTTTTCAAAACCGGGTATTTTATTTCTATTGTATAAAAGTATTTTCTCAGTTAAATTTATGAACTAAATCAATTAAGCAAACTTATCTCTATTTAAATATTTTTTTCAAAATTTTGATTCATTTAGTATTTCAAATAATAAATGTCATACCCTCTAAATTCTTCAATAGGCATCTTTCATTTCATCCATGCTTAAGTTTTTTTTTTGTTAAGTTGTGGAAAGTTATGATGCATAGTTTATTGGATTAATTTACAGAAACCTTTATGATATTTTTTAAAAATTTTATTTCCTTGTACATAATATTAAGAAATGCTGGTAAGAGGGCACAAAATTGAAACACCCATAAAGAAAAGGGGGAATTTTGAGCACTGATGGTTCTTAGGACTCCAGGCTCTAATTGTGCTTGTTTAGCAATGATTCAAGTCCCTACCCTCGTGTAGGCTATAATGCAAAGAAAATTATACACAGCTCATTTCAAATCGCAGGATCTCTAAGGATGAACTGTACAAAGATATTTTAAGACCTGTGAATATTGTAACTTGTAATAAACCGGCTTTTAAATCTTATCATTTAGAGTCCAAAAATTAAAGACTGTATCCATTTAGCATTATTTGTGCAGTTTTAATCTCCATCCTGATTACATAATGAAAAAATTGCCTTTCTACCATTTTGCATGTCTTTTAATCAGTGCCGCCTAAATTATCAAAATTTCACTGGAATTTCAGCAAATTTTTGACTTAAAAATTCAAGTTTGTCACCGATTTATTTTGGTATGATAATTTCTATCAAAATCAAATTTTTTGTCTCAAAGTGACTAATTTCCTGGGGGTTCAGTACCCCAAAATCGGTGAAAAAATCAAAGCAAATATTATTTGCTTAAAATACTATTACAACCTTTATTATAATGTCACAAAGTATCAAGACGATTGGAAAAATGTTTTTGAAATTAAAAGCCATTTTTATGTCAAGGCTTCCTAAGGAAATGGGTTAACAATAAAAACTTTAAACAGGTTTTTCTCAGAACTTGATTTTTTGAACTTTGATGTACCTTTTCTCAAACTATGCTATATTTTATCGTAAACTTTTTTATATGATGAATACATAGTATAGATTAATCTGAGGTTATAAATTTTATTGAAACTAAAGTGAAAAAAATTTTATGGGGCAAAAGTGAAATTTCATGATTTTTGGGTACTTTAAAACTTATTTTATTTAAAAAATCTATCAGTTATTTAAAAAAAAATTTAACCTCAGATTAATATATAAGGTTGGTATAACACATACAGAAAATTTTAAGATGATCTGATCAGTAGTTATTGTGAAAAGGCACATTGCAATTGGCCAATTTAACATTACCGATATACAACATACTGAACCCCCTTAAAGTAAAAGAACATTTTCTACTAAGTCTAGATCTTGGTTAAGATTTACCATCTAGTGATTATGTCTTGGTACGAAATGACAAGGTATGGTGTTTTCCATGTGTTGAGTGGCAGAAGACACGTTAGTTAACAGACTTTTGTGGTTATCGTTAATTTCCATTTCTGCCTGTACTTAGGGAAATTTTTAAATGTAAAATAAATACCTAATATTTTTTCATTGTTATGAGTCCAGATCTAATAAATTATTACTCTCAGAATGAGATCTGCCACACAGTTCTCTTAAAAGTAGAGTGTATGACCTTCATTATTCAAAATATAAAATATGGGGGGGGGGAATCTTTGGAAAATGTTTAATTTATAATGAAGTTGATTTTACCATTATGTTATTGCATCTCTTATTTTTTAAAAAATGCATCATCCAATTATTCAATTATTTATTGAGAAGCAAACGTGTGACATTTTATTGTCTACTTTTAAAATTAAGTGGATGCAATTCCTATGAACTTTTAATTAAATAAATTATAAATAATGAACATTAAGATGAAAGATAAATTTAGAATGGAGGTATCAAATTGATAACAATAACAGTAATGAAAGAAAGGAGTTACAGTACAGCTGATTTGTACACAATCTAAAGACCTTATAGCAATTTTATTTCGATTGCTTTCTTTTGATTACTAAAGTCACTTGAATAGCTTGTAATAAAATGATTTAGTCTCTTATATAAGTTTCTTTTTTCTTCAGGTACAATTTCTTTGGAAAAGAATCTTAAGCTTCTCTTTCCGATTTCTACCTTACACAAGTGATGGAAGCTATTTATAAAAATTCTACTTAAGGTATGGGAAAGCTTTGTACTTAGATTTTAGGATGTACAGCAACCCCTCTTTATATCGCGCTTCCCAGGAGGCCAGCAAAAAAATGCGGTGCAGAATGCGTGATATAATGAGCAACTCGTTAAATATTATACTTTCGATGTATTAATGATCTCGGCTAAGTTTTTAAACTCTAACACTAGATGTATTTGAAAGATAAAATTAAATCATATTAAAAATTATAACTAACACCCCGGCACTACAGTCCATGCTGGACCATGGCCTCTCTAACAATACGACTCCAAAGCCGCCTGTTTTTGGTCTTCGCTTTCCAATTCTTAATTTTCATGTATTTCAGATCTCTCCACATCATTAAATGATATAACTATACTTAAAAACGAACACAAAATTTAGAAATTACTTATTAATTACTATAAACATTTGACACTATTGTACAGGTAAAATAATACAAATTTCACTTATTTTCTATTGCAAAACCCATTTAAAGGTAACTTTGATTTTTATCGTAAAACCATTTTGCCGGTAAATTTCTTGGTGGAAAAAGTGGGAGACATTATACAAGGCGCGATATATCCGAATGCGCCACGTAACGAGGCGCTATATAGCAAGGGGTTACTGTACTGATCTATTTAGTTTTTTTTTTTGGCTTTAAAAAATATATACATAACATGAATGTATATTAGGAGTCAATAGTTGTTTTACTCTTGAGAAATGTAAATATCAAAATTAATTTATCAAGTAATATATGCTGTACTTAATTCTCTCTCGGTTATGTGTTTATTCGATTATAATGGCTTGGATTTCAAATCATTGTCCTTGTAGTATAACCACTTATACACTGCTCATAACAGTTTGGGGAGCAATTAGAGTACTTTTGATTACCCTTTCAGTCTCAAATTTCTTTTTATTCTAAAATTTGAAATAAATTTATGCATTCAGAATTAAATGGTAAATAGGGGAAACTTTATTTTTACATAAAGTTTAAGAGGAAAATTTGGATGTTATTTTTTGAATAAATTATAACAACATTTCCAAAACTTTATTTGTTACAAATTGTTCAGATCAATTTTTCAAAATGTAAGCATGATGAATTTAGGGTCAATAATTTTTTATTAATATATTATTGATAAATAACATATTAATATATATTAAAATTGTTTCACAGTGAATTTTATTTTACCATGTTTTTATATTCATTTAATTTAAACAAACATTTTTTTTTTCAAGAAACATGATTCTTATATCTACAGAAAATAAGTGAGCTTAACTAAGCGAGAGAAAAAATCGCTAGCTGAGAATTCCAAAGGGAATCGTTGGGGGTGAAGGGGTTTAAACCATGTGTTCCCCTAAATGTTTTGAGCAGTGTATTTTCATATAATTCGTGTATATATTTACATTCTATAAAATGTATAAATAGCTACAAAGAATAGTTAGTCTATGAGAGATACAAAATTGTCAAAATTTGATCCAAGCATAAATTCCTCAAAGTCTGCATTTCTCTTTATATGTATGCATGTAGCTTGAACATTATAGCTGTTTACTTGTTATTTTAAAAATCAAAACTTGTGTAACTCTTGCTATAATATTGTTGGAGTTGTATAATTTTATTGCTATTTATTGGGTAATTTTAGAGTAGCATTGCCCTTGGTAATTTTTGTACACATTATGCGGAATATAAAAGTATTTTAATTTTAGAATGTGTATTTTTAAAAATACTAGGTTATAATTACTATTAGTTGAATTAGATGTTATTTTAAAAAATGTAGTTTCAAATTCTTTGACAATAACTTTTAATTTCATTTCACATATTCATAATGAAGGAATGTTTTTTATAGGTTTTTACTGCATTAAAGTCTTCCCAAGTTATCCTGTTCATCATCATTATCCAAGTGTGCCAAGCCTGCATTGAAGGACAGTTTCTGGAGCTAAAGAAATGGAGCTCTTGCTTCTAAAGATGTACTGACGCCTCCTTGATGTTCTCAATGTGTCTCTGCAGGAAATTTACTTGTAGCTGATTTATGGACAAATTTTATGGTAAAATACTGGAAGACTTCCTTACATGCCAAAACTGTTTCGACTTGTAATATGTGTTAATTATCTTGTGTTGTTCGCTACTTCAAGCCCTTTAAAAATACTTTTCATTTACTCTTTCTATAGACCTTTTCAAACAGTTATATCTTTAGAAGTGAAAAGGTTAGCCTAATAGAAGCTGAGTGGCCCCTCGATTAAGTGGAATTTAAAGCTTTGAGCAGTAAAAATGCACCTACTTTTGGGAGTTATGAATAAATAAATGAGCTCTGGCAATTTTCAGTGGTTATAGTCAACTCTAACATTTGCTTTAATGCAAACTGTCTTAAATTACTTAAATACTTAGTGAACAAGTACACTTTCCTTTAGAAAAAGTTTATGTCTTCCTATTGTACAATTGATAAACAAGCTGCTTTGCTATGATTTTAGAGCTTGAACATTCTAGTTTATAATACAAAAGTTAGTATTAAAGATATCATGAAATGTTGTAAATGAAATTTTAAAAACACTTTTCTTCTGCAAATTAATTACTCACAACAAAACGAGTAACCCCAATCATCGATCAACAAACCACTAATTTTCTCTTGAACTAAAATTAATGGAAAGCTTATTTCAAGGCATAAAGCTTTCTTTTCTCTACATCTATTGAGTTAAATGCTGTAAACTTCAGAATTAGCATTTTCAACTTTGAAATTAAATGGATTTTTCCCATTTGGTTACTTGCACTGATTTCAAACGGTGTAATGCGTCGGGCAATTCAAATTATAGTGGCAAATCAACTAAACCAAACTTCAAAAACAAAATATATCATTTTTTTTTATTGCAATGCAGTTGTGACTTTGCAGAGGAAAACAATTATTTATATTTTAAGATGTCTAAGGTCAATAATTTATAATAATTGGGTAATTATCTATTGCTTCTTGAAATAAATGAAAGATCAAGAGAAAATACATTACTTCGTGATATATATTTATTATTAACATCCAAAAAATTTGACCCTTTATTGAACTAAGTAAAACTACTTTTTTTAATGATGAATTTCTGAAATGTCTCGTATTTGAAGAAATAAAATCAGTCGGGTTCTCGTAACGAGTTTGCTTCAAAAAAAAAAAAAAAAAAACGGGAAAAGTGTGAATCAAGTTTGCATATGCTAGGACCAGGGTAGTAGCATAATTAAGAGTTCTTTTTCATTTCGGCCTGGTACCAAACAAATTCAGTGTGAAGATTGATTTTTTTTTTAGTCTTTGCACGCCTCTTGAATATGTTGTGATCTGGGAGCAGCTTCTTGCAAATTGATACATGTCTTTTCCATTACCTAAGAACTTAAGAAATGGATTGAATTTTCGCTGAATAAAGTTTCCAAAATATGAAACTAGTATTAAACGCAAGACTTTCCAATTTGGTGAAGTATGTTATGTGAACTTCAATTACAAAAATCTATATCTCTTTACCTTAAATGGTAACAAGCGAGTTCTATTTCGATGCAAAGTCACAACTTGTGTAATAAACTATCCAATTTCAAATTAAATGGATTGACCTTTCACTGAATAAATGATTTTAATCTTAAGACTTTCCAATTTTTTGAAGCATGTTATACGAACTTCAATTACAAAAATCTTTCTTGCACTCTTGTTTGTACCTTAATCAGTAACAAGCGAGTTCTATTTCGATGCGAAGTCAATACTCGTGTAATAAACTATCAAGTTTCAAATAAAATCATTATCTCATATTTCATTTGAACAACCAGCCTTCGTTAGACTTGTATAATTAAAGGAAATAAGATTTGGAAAATTTGATATTTTAAATTTGTACAAGTGACCATCAGAAAGTTAATTATTACATGCTGTAGTATGTTTTTCTTGCAACTTTAAATGTTCCCTAAAAACACCTTTTATTTGCTGACATGCTGCTAAAAATGTTACAAACTGTTATTGAAGAAAACATGGTTTTAAATATTTCTTCAGCTTTTATTGTAGAAGGTTTAGTATTTTCTTTAGTATAGTTTACATGATAATTAAAGTTGCAACCATTCAAATTGATGAAATTTTTAAAACAACCACCTGTAATTCAGAGGCTTGGAAGCAGTGAACAACTAATTTTACTTGTACTTGTATATATAGACAAGTCATTAGTGCTAAAGCTATTTTTTGAAAAATGTGTTAACAATGATAAGTTTATAATTAAACTGAGTTTTGAAATTGATTTCATTATAAATATGAATGAGTATTTATTGTTATTAATATGTCATAATCCCAGTTCGGATTGATTTATACAAACTAATTCTGGGATATTTTTTAGAAAGTTGAGCTTGTAATTACATCAAATTGTTCTGATGCAATGCCTATTTTTTTTAATTCATGAGCAATTGCAGGGTTTCCACGGGTCTTTGAAAGTCCTTGATTTTGATTTTCAATTACATGAGTAACCCCTTAGTACTCCTTAATTTTGACAAACAATCGTTGAAAAGTCCTTGATTTTCTTCGTTCCTGGCATTCAAATTTCAAGAAGTCATTTCTTAACAGTGCCAAGTAGGAGCCAAACGGCATGCATAGCACTTCGGCATTCTACAAAACAATGCTTACTAACCAGTTACATTTTCGCCAGAAATATGATAATGGCTGGTCTGTGAATTATGCCTGCCGTACCCCATACTTCTAATCACGAATAAGAAAATTAATGTAAAAAAAAGGTAAGGGGTCGTGGTTAATTCATATAATTATATTCGCATGAGATAACCAAATTTATTATTTAATTTTATAAAAAAAACTGCAAATCGGTCGATTTTTTAATCGCTAAAATAATCAACGCATTATGATTAAGGTTCCTTGAAAAATTTTTGGGAGTCCATAAAAACTCCTTGATTTTTATTTTGAAATAAGAGTGGGAACCCTGAATTGGTACTTGCAAATTGTTTAAGTAGTTTTTCTTTAGTAAAAATGCTTCAAGTGCAAAGTTGTTTACTTTGTTGTAGTGCCTACTCCTATAAGGCAAAGTTGCAGATATTGTCACTTGTTAACTGTTCAAATTTCATAGGACAGTCATCAATAACCCTCACCTAGTTTCCTGATAATTTGAATATACTAGGGAAATACATTTTAATGGACTTGAGATTTTTCTAATATATTGTGACTTTTTGATTGGCGAATTTTTTGAACAAATCTTATTAACAAATGACTAAACGAAACGATATGCTTTCCCCAACTTAAAATATAGCATTATTTAATAAAATCACATCAAGCTTTATTTCTCAATTCCTCTTATTATTATCTTATTATTTAATAATTATTAATTATTAATTAATTATTAATTATTTATTAATTATTATTATACTTAATTATCTTATTATTTAATTGAAGTAGATATTCAAAGTTTATGTGGATTAAAAGTAAATTCAGTGTCATCCATATTATCCTTATGTTAAGTTAAATTAACCAGTCTTGCACCAGCAACAAAATCTCTGCGCAATCACATTGCTACGTTGCCCTACTTAAGAAATTTTAATGGCTAGTTTATATTTTATTATTTCCTGGCATTTACCAGTGATCCCTTGAAACTGAACCCTTTATGCATAAGTTCTTGCTTGATCAAACTGTGCCAACTCTAATTTGTCAAGGTTAGTGTTTGTTGATTTTATGATGTTTCGCATTGCTATCTATGGGGTGTACGTAAAGTCTGTAGCTTGTTTTCCCATGGTGATTCACCATCCAATTTGGATTATTACTTGCATTAGAAAAAATACTTGGCTGAAAATATTTTCTTTAACTTGCTTTATACTAGGCATGAGGTCCAAGGTAATTTTTCGGCAAAATATAATTCCTTTAGTCGAAAGTATCTGAACAAAATGTGTTACAGTGCAAAGCTTTTCACGACTCAATCTCTCGCACACTCACAATGCAAAAATCTTAAAATTGCGACAAATAACTGCAGTATTTTGTCAATTTTTGAAGATTTATGCAAATAAGTTTGAGAACTTTCTGAAATGAGACAATTGCACTTTCAACCCAAAAAGCTAGCATTTGTGTTAAAAGTGTAATGATCATTTCGGTATTAAAGCAATCCTACATAGAAGTAGTACACCTCTTCTGCTATTTCAATGGCACAACAACCCCTTAAATGCGCTTGCCTTCCTCAAAAGTCCTTTCCAGTCCATCCTATTCATGGTTAATGATTGAATTTACTTATTTCCTAGACGAAAAATGTAAATTATAGACTTGAAAGATATGAAAGTCTTCATGTAGATAATTATTCATTCTACTTAACTTATTCATTCTACTTAACTTGATTTGTTTCCTTCAGGAAAAAAAAGGATAGCACTGATTTGATCAAGCAAGTAATTTTTAGCCTTTTCATACTTAACTTAGATTAAATTAGTTCTTCAATTTGCTTTGAGTGAGATTTTTATTCATTAAACTTTGCATCTTAAGTCAAGTTTCGTTTATAACAACCTTTTTTACTCGACGGGATTCTGACTTAGAGGCGTTCAGTCATAATCCCACGGATTCGCACTACTGGTCTCTCAACCAAGCACATAGACCAAGTGTCCGAACCTGCGTTTCCTCTTGTACTATGCAGGATTACTATCGCAACCACGAGTCATCAGTAGGTTTAAATCTAACC
The DNA here is from genome assembly GCA_023701765.1 of Hylyphantes graminicola. Classification (NCBI taxonomy): domain Eukaryota; kingdom Metazoa; phylum Arthropoda; class Arachnida; order Araneae; family Linyphiidae; genus Hylyphantes; species Hylyphantes graminicola. The sequence continues at coordinate 17,150,920 of CM043120.1, read as the reverse complement.
CGAGTTAACTAAAACTAATTGGGAGTTTAATACACACCCATCTTTTGAAAATTGGGAAAGAAACACCTTGGTCTGTAATTTTTTTTGTTGCATTAAAGATTAATGCGTTTTAAAGATTAATATGTTTTTTTTTGCATTAAAGATCAATGCATTTTATTTTCATTAATTAAAATGAAATTGTGAAGTATTTAATGTTACATATGAATTGTATTATGGTCATAAGTTTGACTTTTTTTTGTTGGAACAAATGTTGTGATTTGTGTTAAGAATATATATTTTTTATGAAAATAAAAATTGTTTCTTTTTAATTCTAGTTTGTCAATCATTGTCAATTAATTGTTTCATGACTGCTGATAAAAGGTATTTGTCAATCAATGTGTTAACAAAGAGTATTGTTTTAGTTTGTGCAACAAAATAGAATGTTTAACTTGGTTTTTGGGTTTTGCTTAACAGGAATAAGTGTAAATGGCTTTGTAATGTATGCCATTTGTCCAACTAAGTTTTAAAAAAACTGCTTTGCTTTATGCGAATTCTGAAAAATAAACTTCCACTTAATTCTATAGGCATGGTCTTTACCTTTCAGCTAAGGATTTCCAAATCTATGCCTTTATTTAGATTTTTTTATTATAAAATTGTATTCTGAGCACCTCAAAATTTAAAATGCAAATGGATCGCCTTCTGAAATGAGTGATTTGAAGATTTGTGTGTTGCATTTGTTTTGAAACTCATTCCCAAGACTTAGAAGCAATGCTATTCAGATAAAGTACTTCAAAGATATGGGTAAGTCAAATTTTTGCAATTTTAGTTTAGTGTGCTATTGATGTTAGTAACCGTTTGCATTTCCTTAAGGTTTCTTTGCTATAAATTTTCTTTCGTCTAAACGTCAGCTATATGAACATTGATGTACATAATTTACGAACTGTACAGAAATTATTGGACATTTGAACTTGGGTAAATCTTGTTTCTAGCATTATGTCATAAGATGTAAATAAACCTTTCAATCGTACATCTATGTTCTCGTCACTAGACATTTTGAGTTAGGGCACTTCGCATCAAGTTCCATTTAAGGTTACATTCGAATTAAAAAACAATTTACTGCTCAACTTCTTTGGATATTAAACTAAATTTATTTATTGCTTGGCCTTCAGACATATAGGAAGCATTGATAAGCCATTCTGTGTCGTTAGATCTCTGGGGGAAAAAATCCTTCATGTACTTTTAAAGGTTATGTAAAAAAAGTAATTTTTAAATTTCAATGTCTATTTGGTGCAAGGCATTTCATTTTAAATGGTTGTTGTGGTACTAATCTTTCAAAACTTTTTTGTTCTTCTAATTCACAAAAATAACTTAGCATTTTTTTTTGTGTGTAATTAGTATTAAATTGTAATTTTTTTAATACCCAATTCTTTTGAAATTTATTGCTGAAAACTTTAACTTTTAAGCTAAAAGTCGTGCGTGACCTACATTGTCTTTATAGAGAAATGAACAACTAATAACTGCAATAAAAGGCTAAAAAAAATTTAGGTCTCTTTCTATCGAACCATTTTAGTTTAAAGGTATAAAATAAATTTTATAAACCTTGGATCGTCCTTGCAAAATAATGCCTCGTCTTCAATAAGGTGGTTATGTAAAATTTTGCTGATTTTAGTTTATTAAATCTCCTATTAGAGTTTATTTGCATTGGATAATGATTGTCCGTTATAACGACTATGCGCAACAATACTGCTAATTGAACCTCCCATAAGTCTCGGTAATACATCGTTTATTATGTATGTTTTGTAGCATTACGACGAGTTGTATATTACTCAATCTTTCACCAATGTTCCAAAGTAAATTAAATTGTAAAAGGATCCGTTCACAGAAAATTAGCACTAAACTTTGTTAACCATTTGAAAATTGTGTTATTATACTAAGCCTTCATGACCCTAGGAACAGCTAGATCTGGTCCATGTATTCTTACAAAGTCAATAACAAGAAGTGGAGATTTAAGGTCTTATAAATCTAGACCTAGGCAATCTAGGATATGCTCCTGAGAGGCTGGCTTTAGTTGACACTTGTTGCAAGTTGGAAAATTTTTGCAGTCGGAGCCAAGTCATTTGCTCATTTCTTTCTGCTGCTAAGTCTTGAAATTGCCTTAATATCTGGTCAATTTCCCTCTAGTTCAAGAATGCAGCCAGACCGCTTTCTACTATACCAGTGGTGGGCCTGAGCAGGGGGAAAGCCCTATTTGTTTGCAGTTTCTTTTCGATATAAATGCATAGACTAGTCATAGTCTATGTAAGGCCTCTTTTTGCCAACATGTCGGCAATTTCATTACCTGACACATTGTGAGGGTATCACTTGAACGTGCCCTCCACGTATTTGGGACGGGTATTCTATTTTTTTCTAGTATTTGTAAACTACTTGGTCGCTGACTTATTCCAATTTTGTGGGTTCTGAATAGCACTACTACTATCACTAAATATCGAAATGTCTTCAGAGCCAGTGTCACTCGGGACGGTTTCCAGTCCAACGTTAGAGATGAAACAATATCGATGAGCTCGCTCCTAAAGACCAAGCAGTTGTTTGGATTACGTCTAGGAAGTTTTAACTTTAAGGAGTAGTTTTCGATAAAAATTAAATTTTTGGTCTGATGAAAATTGTTCTTGCTTTACATCCTTAATGATTCGTTTAGCATTTTTTTTATGTAATTAACAGTCCGTTCTACACATTTAAATGCGAAATGTTTTACGAATGAAGTCATTTTGTCTATTTTTATGTCTGATTGCTGCAATCAAACGCTGGAAAAGAATATTAAAGCATCTTCTATCGAACAATTTCAGTTTTTAAAGTTTAAAATAAATTCCGTCGTAACAAGATCGTAAAAAAATTCATTTAAATGGATGCCAAACGTGTGAGTAACAGATATCTGATTGAGCAGCTGCAAACCCATGGAGAATCTGTAACACTTCAACGACCGTCAGATAATTTGCCCCAAAATTGTGTGTCCATTGTCCAATATCGTTACATATTTCACAACTAACCATTGATATTTGACCGTCCCTCCTCCCTACTAATCCACTATTTTCTATTTAAAAAACGCGTATGAAATGTAGTATTTAGAGTTTATCTGTTCCTGTTACGAAGACCCGTGTCCAAGAAACATTCGAGTTAATTCCTACATTGTTTTCGATAAATTGCTGTGCTAAAATATATTAATTAGGGCTACGAATTCCAAATAATTCGGATTTTTTTTTCATGTATGGTAAATACACTGTTTATATTCTTTTATCGTAGACGGCAAAACTTGAACCAATGTTTCTAATGAACTCGCTCATAAGCTATTTCGAAGCACCACCGGAGCCGTAAAAGTCCTTTGCTTAGTATCACATGCGTATTTTGTTTTTTCTTTACAAGGTGGTAACAGAACCTGGAAATCATGGAATTCTCAGGGAACTTTTTAATTCTGGAAATACCAGGGAATTCTCATGGAATTTTTCAAATTTTGAAAAATATCAGGGAATTTTTTTTCATTTTGGATTACTTAAACAGAAGGTTTAGGTTCTTGGGATCACTGCTAACGGACACTTGATAAAAAAAATATTCTGGTTGATCCGATTTGCCTAAAGGACCAATCTTGGTGGAAGGATGAATCTCTCACGAATCATGTTATAACATGATTCTCTGATCATACGATTCCTCTAAATTCAGATTTTCGTAAATGTAGAAAAGTTTGGTTGGCTAACCTATAATCCGGAAAGTCTTAATTCCCGCGATGCCTGTATTAAATTTTCTGTACTGCATTGAATTGTGTGTATTGTATGTTTTCTAGGTTATTGTACAATCATGGAATTTTTGTGAAAGTATCATGGAAATATCTTTAATACTCCTACATTATGAGAAAAATACTGAAAAAAATTAAACTGCATTAGAATTTAAATAATTTCAATTTTCAAATTTTTTTTCTATGGGACTAAAACCAATTAGAAAATTTCAATTTTGATGATAATGACAAGAAAACTGCTAAATATATTTCAATGACCTTTAACTACAATTAATTCTTCAAAACAATTTACTTGTATTTAGTACTAATATTATTATACTTTGAATACTGCCAAAAACGTAATTTCACAACAGTTAATAACCTTACTCTTTAATTTTGAATACACTTTTACTACTGTCATCTATAAGGGTTATTAGTAACTGTAACTGTTTTTAGTCAAAACTAGTAAAAATAAATACTATTTTCAAACTAACCGTATTAATATAAATCTTTGAAGATTTTCTTTCTAAACTTAATACCATCGTTACTAAAATAAATATTATGAAATATTCCGTAACCTTTTGAGCATTTTTTTAAAAATAGTTAATCATCATTCATCGCAAAAGCTGAATGAATGTTTTCTATCATATGTTCGTTAAAAAATTTAATCCAATACAAAATGAACTAGGAATTTTAACAACTAAACTAATTAATAATACATTTTAAATTTGTATTTGCGATTTATAACTCTATTAATTAGTAAACCAATTTTTTAAGTGTGTGCAATATTATATTTATTTATGAAGAAAAGTGTTTTTGCAATATCGCCTAGTATCGTATACCATGCAATTATTATGCTCCCCATATTTCCTAATTAGTATTTACCTTCATTTTAATTAACTTTTTAAATAAGAATATTACCAATTTTTAAGCAATCTTTTGACATTGCATAACAATTTATACGAATAAAATAAATGAATAAATCTTTACCTCTGATGGATTTTTTTTAACCCTTTCAGTCCCAATGACAATTTGGCATCATTATTTTAGAAAAAAATTCTGATCATCTGTAACCATTTATGATTTCAAAAAGCACATCATTCGATTCTTCAAACTTTTTTCTATTAGAAAATATTTTTTATTAATCCCAATAGATGTCAGCCCTATTAATTTTTTTGAATTACGATCCGAAACATGATGCCAAATGGCATCACTGGGTCTGAAAGGGTTAAAATGTAGCTAGGCAGACTGCAACTTAGGTAGTTTTTGTCGTATTCAAATAGTAGTTAAAGAAACGCGATGTTTCACTATTTCGTCAGTCAATGAATAACGAAAGATGGAAAAGCTCGATACGCTCGCCTATTTCTGGTTGGAAAAAGGCACTGTAAAAATAGTTTATTTTAGCTCTAGTGTGGTTAATCCAACGAAATAAAACCAGTCTTATGGTATTATAGAGTTTTTCCTTAGAATTTGACATTTCATTTGTAGTTGATGTAATTATATGCTTCAATCTGTTATGTTATTCCATTCAAAAGATTTTAATTCATGTCTTATCGATGCCATTTGAAGAGTAAAGGGAAGAACCGCTTGATTTCTTTAGAGTATTTCCGTAATTGTGTGTGCTTGGCGGACATCGGCTACCGGAAAACGATTTTTCTTTCGGTTCTTCATTCGCGATACAAACTTGTGACTAGTGTCCACTGATCTCTGGCGTGAATCAGGGTTGCCGCGAAAGAAAAACTAAGCGAGTAACCGGTTTCTTTACACCAGTTTAGGCGATTTCTCGCTATCATCGCCAAAGAGTCCTATTGAGGAAATCCTTCTACGAAATCAAGCGGTTTTTTCCCTGTACTCTTCATTTCTTTGTTTAATTATTTACAATAAAGTAAATCAGTTTCAATCCTAAATTGATTCATCCTTTAAAATGGAGCTATTTTCCTTGTTATTGCTTAGGTTAAACTGAGGTGGTATTGCTTACAGGGTTGGCACGTTATTTACCGTATAAGGTTTTTACCGGTGATTACCATGGTTTTTTGATAAAAACAAGTTTTTTTTCCACCTACTGAATTAACATTACATTTATTACCGAAAATAAGAAACGAAAACAAATGTAAGTAGGTATGTTTTTTTTTCTTTGTTGATGATTAATTCTAGTTTTCTTTGTATTATGGTATTGATATGTTTGAAAAACAAATATTTTATGCAAATTAGAATATTATTTCTTCAAACATACTAATACCACAATAAGACAAAATTTAGAAAAATCAAGAACACCGTTTATCGTTTATATTCCTCATGTGTTTTTATCTATTTCAGTACACTCTTAAAACGAGTGACCACTCCTATAGGCGAAGTGTATTTTCGACAGTGGATGAGTGAAAATTAACTCAGAGTTAAAATTGCTCGTTTGTTTTAAGAGTAAGTTTCGATTCTAGAACATGGATCCGGCCAAGTGGTTAATTATTACAGAATGCTGACTTTTTAAGACTGGTAACATATAGCAATTAAGAAGTAAAGTGTATTTTGTATTTGAGCATGCGTAAAAGTGTTTTCTTTACAGGGGGAAGGGGATATACTAAAGTTTATTTGGGGCATTTTGGACGGGCTGCTTAAAACGGTAACCGCTTTTGTTAAAACCCTCCACCACCCTGGCCTTATACAAGATGAAATGGTATTTACAATGCAGGTAGAAAGGGGAGATGTTTGAAAAGTTACCTTAAATAAGAGGTTTTATAAAAGCTCTTAAATTTAAAAGAAATGCCCAGCCAAAAATATATTATATCGTTTTATAAAAATGTGTAATAGCCATTTTAATTTACTAGGAAGCATATTCAATTATACAAACATTTGTGTCTAAAAGTGTGTGAAAACATAAGTGTAAATTATAAATAGATTGTTAAATTAAATTTTTCATCACGCATACAAAATATGGTTTTTACCAGTAAAAACCCAACCCTGATTGCTTAGGTTGGTAATGCTTAAATTAAAATGAATTGGTATGACGAATGTGGTGTAAATCAAATCTTGGACAACACTGAGTTTTAAAATGTGTACAAACTTAATTCCTTTTTAAGTGAGTACTTAACGAATTATAAAAAATAGTCTTAACATTTATCTAAACAATTTTAGAAGGTTTAAACATTATTTAAAAAAATAACATTCTCTTTTTGATGTTAATATGCTTTTAAAGTCATTATCTGTGAAAGATTTTTTTTCTGATATTATTGTTACATACTCTGAACAGAGGAGGACGGATTGTTAACACAACATACTTTAATGAGATCAGAATACAGAATGATTAACCCATTTATGCCTGGTGTCCCTTTTTAGGGACACTCTTAAAAAAAATTCGCAATTTTTAATGAATCAACTTTTCAATTAAAAAATTGCTCCGTTGTATTCAATAGTGTACATTTCAACTGACCCAAAGGCATTGATGCTGTTTAAGGCAACTTTTCCGGTAAAACTCTTAAAATTTTAGTCTCAAAACCTTAAATTAGCGCCACCTGAAAGGGCCTTAATGGGTTAAGAATACCAGGGAGAAATTATTGTATATCAAGAACATGAAGTTAAGTTGAGTTGCTACAAAATTACTGATGTTTAAACTATTGTTCTTATTGTCTTTTTACCACTGACGTCGTTCGTGTAAATGTCTCGGATCACAACAATTATGCTCTTTCTTGTATACTTATTTTGTTTTTTCTTTTTATATTATCTCTTGTTTTAGCATTTCTCTTTGCTGTTAACTTGTTTTCGTGAAACCAGAATTGTTTTAAAGAAGAAAATTTAATTAGAGTGTTATTAAAAATCGAGTAATTTTTAATAAACTGTATCCAATATCCTAATTTTATATTCAATTTGCTTCAAAACGAGTAGTAGTCTTGGCATCATATTTAATTTAGAATTGTTTTTTTTTTGTTTAGTCCAAAACTCATATTTGCACTTCTAATTGGCTAAATTTAAGCCTCATTTTTAATGTAATACATACGCACACTCTTAAAACGAACGAGCGATTTTAACTCAGTCTGATTGATTTTCACTCCTCCAGTCTGGAAAATGCACTTCTCCTTTTGGAGTGGATCCTTTGTGTGTTAAACCTCCGACAGGATCACTCCAAACGAGTGATTTTAACTCAGTCTGAGATAATATTCACTCCTTTCCAGTGTCGAAAATGCACTTCTCCAACTGGAGTGAAATTCACTCTTTTGTTTTAAGAGTGCAAATAATTTGACTGTGCTAATTTGTGTGCTTGTGCTAATTTTTGTGTTTTGACGAGATTTGGTCCAGAGAAACGGAGGTTAGAAAACTTTATTTAAACTTATTTTAGTGGAACAAAAGTTTTAAAATATAGCTATGGTAAAATGGTAGTTCACAATGTAGAGATTTTCTAGTTGCCAGGCACGTATGAAACAGATACTTACCTTTATAATTTCTTTTAGCATATAGCTCCTAGTATTTTTTATGTGGATATAATCTCCAAAAAGGCCTTGACAATTAATGCCAGCTACTCAACAATGGAATTTATGAGGTATTTTCTATCCAAAATCTTTTTAAATGATTAATTACCACGAAGAATTTTTGTTTACATCTCAAATACACTCTTAAAACAAAAGAGTGAAATCCACTCCAGTTGAAGTGCATTTTCGACACTGGAAAGGATTAAATATTAACTAAGACTGAGTTAAAATCACTCGTTTGGATTGATCCTGTCGGAAGCTTAACACACAAAAAACCCGCTCCTTCCGGGTAAGTGCATTTTCCAGACTGGAGGAGTGAAATTAACTCAGACTGAGTTAAAATCGCTCGTTCGTTTTAAGAGTGTAGTACAGCTTCTGATTTTTTTTAAAATCAAAACAATGATTTTTTACGATTGAAATTGGAAAGTATTAAGTAAAAAAAGTTTAAAATTGTTTGAGTAGGATAGTTTATAATAAGTGCAGCTCATTTTATATTACGGCTGTTGAACTTTTCATATCTAAAAATATAGCTATGCGAAGAATCTACACTCTTAAAACGAGTGAAATCCACTTCAGTAGCAGAAGTGCATTTTCGATCCTGCAGAGGAGTAAATATCAACTCAGACTGAGTTAAAAATCACCCCTTTGGAGTTATCATGTCGGAGGTTTAACACACAAAGGATCCACTCATTTCGGGGAAGTGCATTTTCTAGACTGGAGAAGTGAAAATTAACTCAGACTGAGTTAAAATCGCTCGTCCGTTTTAAGAGTGTAGCTACTTTTATATTACGGCTGTTGAACTTTCTATGAATATAGCAGGGCGAAGAATATAATTAACATCTATATCTAAAAATCTTCTCTTGCTGCCCAAAGAGATAAGTGTCTTGGAAAGCATTGGGAAACCCTCGCATCTTTTGGCCCTATCCCGAGACGCCTAGAGAGAGAGTCGAGGCTGCGGACATGACTTCTTGGCGGTCTACCTCCATCGACTCGGACCAGCTGCTAGCGAGACTTTGCCCGCTCTGCGACCATGTTAGGATGGATGCTGAACACTCCTAAAACAAGAGTGAAATCCACTCGTACAGGATAAGTGCATTTTCGACACTGGAAATGAGTGAAAATTAACTCAGTCTGAGTTAAAATCCCTCGTTTGGAGTGATCCTGTCGGAGCTTTCTGAGTTAAATTCACTCGTTTGTTTTAAGAGTGAACACCTACTGCATTGCGCTGCGCTTTCACAACATCCGACTGATGACGTCGCCAGTCGCTATTGGGAGGCTTGGCGTCAAATGGCCAAGAATCCAAGAATGGGTGTTGGGTAAAATAAGTGTCTATCTATAATAATAAAAGAAAGAGTCTGTCTGTGTGTATGTCTGTGGATCGCAAAAGACCTACTTAGACTGCACTAAAAAATTCGAAATTTTTAATATAGATTCCTTTTAATACCTACGTGTGCACCTGAGGCTTAGTTTTTTCATATTTGATTGTGATTTTTAATTAATATAATTAGTTTCAAAAATACGTCATCCACGTGGGATTGCGAGACCATAACATGGCTTGAAAATACATGGACCGGGCCGAAACGGGGGCTTGAAGCCTTCCTCTATTAGTTTGATTGGTTGAGATATATGCACTCGCCCTAAGGATGCATCATCCTGTATTAGTGTTTGCTTTTTTAAGTGCGCATGCACTAACACGAATTTAATTTTGTTTTGATTTTGAGTGCATTTTCACAAGTAAGCATGCCTCTAAAAGGAAGCAATGCGAAGTTAACGGGTTCCCAGTAAGGCGGGACCATACTGCTAGTAAATAAATAATACAAAGAAATTACAGAAATTTATATTTCTTCTTGAAATTTCCTTTCGATTTGAAATAAAATCTCAAGAGTTACTCCTTGTATGGCTGTGGGAAGTATACTTCCCAACAACTTCATCAATTTTGATTAGAGCTGCCATCTCCTTATAACTTCAGAAAACACAAGCAAAATTACGAATGCAGGATTCCTATGGACGATACGTTTGAATAGCTCCCAGCGGGCAATATGAAACATACTTCCCACCGAAATAAAATGGTCTTATTTTTATAGATCAATTTCAAACCCAGAGATACTTTGACGTAACACTACAAGAAAAAAATGTCTTTGTAAAGGATTAAAGTATAGACTTCCTTTTTAACCCTTTCAGTCCCAGTGATGCCATTTGGCATCATCACTTTCAATATTTTTCAAAATGTTTATGTCCGGTTATGACATCCAAAAACACATCATTCGATTCTTCATACTTTGTTCTATTAGAAAATATTTTACATTAATCTCAAAAGAAGTCGGAACTACTATTTTTTTTTTATTCAGAAAATAGCCAACAAGCGTTTCACCTGATTTTTGATCAGTTCACTTCAGTTCCACATATTTAAAACAAAATTTAAACTATTTCGATTAAAATAATTACTAAATTTTTTTTTAATAATATGGTCAGAAACCTTAAAATTTATAACTCTAAGTGTTTTAGGTAATATATAATTTTATTTTGTTGTTTCCACAGTTAAAAAAGTTTGGCATTATTTCAAAAACCATATAAAAAATTAAAATGAATTTTTTTTTCTTATGGAACTCGTATATTTGACCTAAAATAAGCTTATTTTGTGAATATCAGAAGCATCTGTAGTGTAGTAAATTTTTGGGACTGAAAGGGTAAATATATGAAGTAGAGGTGTCCTGCGCAACTTTTATGTGCAATTAGCCGGGAATGTTGGTGATTAACCAAATAAAATAAAAAAAAAATTGGAGGATTACAAAGATTTACTAGTTATAGATAATTATTTCAGAATTGTAATAAACAGTATAAGAATTGTTTTTAGAATTAAAATTGTCTTCTGAGCACCTTCAAATTTAAATTGCAAGTTGATCCTGCCTTCTGAAATGAGTTACGTGAAGATTTGTGTGTAGAAATTTATTCCAAAGAACGAGAAGCAATGCAATTAAGACAAGTACTTCAAACAGGTGGGTAACTCAAAATTTAGCAATTTTAATGTGTTTTTGATTTTGGTATCGGTTTGCATTTCGTTATGTATCTTTAGAAGAAAGAAAAATCATTACAAGTGTTAGCTTAATATGAACATTGATGTACAGTAATTACGAACTCTGTACAAAAGGTTGTTGCACATTTGAATCGGTGAGTGCAGAAACCACTTCGGTCAAAAACATCCGAAAACTCGTTTTCAATGAAAATAAGCATAAAAAATGGCAAGATGCGCGTTGGGAGCAAAAACTACGTTAGTCTGTTGAGTAGTTCCGTAAATACAGGACGTTTGTTTCGAGTGTTGAGTGCAGAAATAGAGGAGGAGTTATTACGGTTTTTCTCCCTCCTGAAAAATTTGAAATTTGTGACTGACGTTGTTTCTGCACTCACCTATTCATTTAAACTTTAGCTAAATCTTATTGAATTTTTAGTATTGTTTTAAGCACTATGACAAGATGTAAATAAAATATTCAATCGTACATCAATGTACTCAATTAAATTGCAAAATATAAAATGAATCGTCACATAAATTTTGAGTTTGGGCACTTCGCATCAAGTACTATTTAAGGTTACTTTCGCATTATACGTTTAGAGGGCTTTTTACTACCCAATTTTAAAAGTTTTCGAAATTTTCTTCAAATTTATTCATAGCTTGACCTTCAAACATAAGAAGCATTGATATTCTTCCACACAGCCATTAAAAGTTCAATGTCTAATTTGTTGCAAGACACTCGATTTTAAATGGTTGTTGTAGAGCCATTATCACTGAACTGAACTGAAACTCTGGAAGGAGCATCCCATGACAGGATCCTTACAGCTGGTGAAGCCTATTTTTGGGTCACTTGGCGATAGCTTTAGGGAGAATATGTGCCACACATGTCATGAATTCGCCAATCACAATTGACACTTGACTTATCAGTTTGCATTGGATGTTGTCGGCACAAGCCTAATCACTCGCCAGATATTCTCTCTAAAGCTGTCGCCAAGTGACCCAAAAAATAGGTTTCACAAGCTTTTTATGGAATGCCCCTTCCAGAGTTTCCGTTCAGTTCAGTGGCCATAATCTTTAAACTTTTTTTCGAATTTCCTAAAATAGCCTTATAAATTTTTTTATTCAGTATTCTAATTTTTTCAACACCAAATTCTTTTAAAATTTTATTGCTGGAAAATTGAACTTGGAATTCGTGCTTGACCCTCGTTATACGTCCTTTTCATCCACATGAATGACTAATAGCTGCAATGAAGGGCTGAAAAGTAATTTTAAGGCCCCCTTCTATCGAACCATTTTAGTTTTTAAAGTATAAAATAAATCCTAGAAACCTCGGAGCGTAAAATAAAACCTCCATTCATTTAGTTAGAATGCCTCGCCTTCTAAACGATGGGCAAGTCAAATTTTGCTAATTTTAGTTCATTATATTTGTGATTCGAGTTCATTTGCATTTATTTAATGTTTCTGTGTACTTGTAAATTGTTTCCTTAATATTACGATAGCCTAAATTGAACGTTGGTGTGTATACGGTAATAACGACTATGCACAACAATGTTGTATAATTAAACATCGGAAAAATCTTATTATATGGTTTATTATGTATGTTTTGTAGCATTATGACAAGTTGTAAATTATGCTCTATCGTACGCCAATGTTCCATAGTAAATTAAATTTGTAAAAGGATTCGTTCACAGAAAATTAGCACTAAATGTCGGTTACCATTTAAGATTGTTCTCGCATGGAACCCTCAAGGTAGGTCAGTACCATGTAACTTTCAAAAAATCGATTTTTTTTAATTGAAGCATTTGTGTAAAACCAATACCACCTAGATTAGAAGGCCGAAGAACTAAGCAATACAACGTCACACTAGTAGACCAATTTCGATTTGTTGACCAATAACGTCGTATCTTAAGATGACGTCGCATCTTGATTCATCTTATCTTAAAAATTTATTCAAATACAAGATCTAGTCACGAATGATCATTGGTCAAAACCAGAGTCGGTCCCCTAATTTGACGTCAAGCATTAGTTCACCGGCCTCCTAATCTAGGTGGTATTGGTAAAACACGTTTTAAGAGCTTTCCCTTTTTATGTTTTTCAGACAATTTTAACATAGTTGAAATTTAATTTGTATAAAGATCAGCAGTATTTTCATAATGTAAGTTTTCAACTTTGAATCTCATTTTTCTCATAATGGTGGTTCCTCATGTTTATGTATCTTTTTCTTAAAAACTATTTCATTTATAGAGCTGACATTTTTACATGATAATTGTTTCAGGGTGTTTTGCTTACTGAATGGAGCTTTTCTCAAAATTTGATGGACAAAAAATATGGGTAATTTTGTGATGTAATTTTTTTTAAATAACACATTACCTTAAATAATATTTATAAAAAAAAACCTACTTTATATATTGACAAAATCTCACTTCAGGGTACTGTTCAAAGTGCATATAGTTCATAGTTTTAGTTCTTTCAGGACTTGTTTTTTTTTAAATCGAAATTCTTAAAAATGACTGCTTGGTTAAGTTTGTATTAAGTGGGTATTAAACTAAAACAGTAACATAAAAATGTAAGCAAAACATTCACGTAAGGCGACTTTAACGAAATTTTGGAGTTATTTCTTGGTGAAAACTAGTAAAAATGAATATCGTCAATAATTTATATTCGCACGGTTGGTTCCCAAATTTTATATCTTTTTAAACTTGGAAATATCATTACTAAAATATTTCTTAATATTCCGTAACGTCTTAAGGTAACCATATACCTTAGAAAAAGGAAGAAAGTGTATCAAAATATGTGTTTTGATATTTTTACATCAAAATATTGTCCGATTCTTTATCTTTCAGATGATACTAGCAGATTTGTTTTACTATAAATATTTTTTGATTAACAGGCAGTCTTGTAAACGCAATTATATTGTCCTTAATTTACTTTAGGACAATTATATTGTCGTAACGCAATTATGAAAACCCTAAACTCATTTTCTGAAGAACATTTTTTTTATAATATGCTTATACTCTGAACATAATACCTCAAATTAATATAATTCGATTAAAAAAAATTAAAGGGTATTCTAAATAGTATGAATCGGAGCATGTGGCCATGCACTTTTTAACAAATCGTAAATTTTTTACAGACATTAACCCTTTCAGTCCCAGTGATGCCATTTGGCATCATCACTTTCAATATTTTTTTCAAAATGTTTATGTCCCGCTATGACATCCAAACACACATCATTCGATTCTTCACACTTTGTTCTATCAGACAAAATTTTACTTTAATCTCAATAGAAGTCAGAACTACTATTTTTTTTTTATTTAGAAAATAGTCAACAAGCGTTTCTCCTGATTTTTTATAAGTTCACTTCAGTTCCACATATTTAAAACACAATTTAAACTATTTCGGTTAAAATAATTACTAAATTTTTTTAATAATATGGTCAGATACCTTAAAATATATAACTCGAAGTGTTTTTAGGTAATATATATATATATATATGTTTTTGTTGTTTTCCACAGTTAAAGAATTTTGGCATTGTTTCAAAAACCATATAAAAAATTTTAATGGATTTTTTTCCTTATGGAATTCGTATATTTGACCTAAAATAAGCTTATCCCAACAAAAACATCTCTGTAAAAGAAGGCCAAGTTCTTACAAAAAAAAAGGTCTGGCCTACAAAAGAAGTGAAATCAACAAAAAGACCAAGTTCAATGGAATTTGCTGAGTTAAAGTTCTAGAAAAAATTAAGCCTGGACAACCAAAGATTTGAAAACAAAAAAGGATCAAGTTCAATAGAAGTTGATGAGGTTATAAACCCCAAAACATTTTGTTTTAAGATGCAGCTTAGGTCTAACACATTCTTACTAGCTGTTTGTGTAACTTGGCCAATACGCATTGTGAATATGGAGTTGAACCCTTCGTACCTGGTTGAATTTCACCTCGGGGCGTTTGAGTAAGTCTGTATTTGATTTATCCTTAGTTAAGTGGTGAATGACGCGCACCCCTCGGGTGGAAAGGGGTAAAATAGTAGTCGTACCATATGCGTTGCAGGTAAATAATAAAAATAAAAACGTTTTCTTTTGTTGCCAGGATTACCATCACACTTAGTTGGTGATACTTATCTGAATGAACATTTAGTTGTTTGCAACTGTTGAAGTGTTTTAATAAGGTAATCGTTCTATTTCCTTCAAGAATAGTCAGATTTTCGATATTGTTAGTCATGATCTGAGCAGGCATCCAATTTAATTCGAAATATTAGATACTGCTACGGTGAATATTATTTTTTAGACTTAAGATCCGATATTTTTTCTGCATCTTAGCAGATATGTGCAACCGATTCCCGTCCACCATGAGGCTGGTTGCGTGGATCGTGTTTTGGTTAAAGAGAGCAGGTTTCGCCTTCCAAATAGCCCTATTCATCTCTCCCCGGGGTTTTCACCCTATTGGGGACTTACCTTTTGGGTGGACTCTTACGGCTCCGGTGAATATATGTTGCGTACGTCCCCGTCGAACAATAACTGCGATCTGTAAATAAATGTAGCATGTCATTAGTAACCCTGAAAAAAAAATACTTGTCACAGACAAAAACAAGGCAGTGCTCCATATATTATAGTAAAGCTTAGCGGTTTTACTACAAGATTCAAGCATTGAAAAACGAGATGCTACATTTACTTACGTGATCTAAAGAAATGCTCCAATCTCCATCGACTATTGTATTGATCTATTTAAAATTTTTAAAACATTTTATTTTATTTTATTTTACTTGATTATCAATAAGGTTTCAGCTGAATAAGGAGAAAGACATGTTTTTTCAATTGCAAATAGCATTTATTAATATAAAAACAGTAACAGAAATGTAATAATCTCGAACATATATATATATATAACTACATAATACAAACTAACTAAATGTGTCAACTTTATAGTTCATTATTGAAACACCACAGCACATTATTGTTCTATAGATATACAACACATAGCCATCACCACGCAGAATACCACTAGGATTAACCATTTGATTAACTAGGGATAAATCAAATACAGACTTACTCAAACGCCCCGAGGTGAAATTCAACCAGGTACGAAGGGTTCAACTCCATATTCACAATGCGTATTGGCCAAGTTACACAAACAGCTAGTAAGAATGTGTTAGACCTAAGCTGCATCTTAAAACAAAATGTTTTGGGGTTTATAACCTCATCAACTTCTATTGAACTTGATCCTTTTTTGTTTTCAAATCTTTGGTTGTCCAGGCTTAATTTTTTCTAGAACTTTAACTCAGCAAATTCAATTGAACATGGTCTTTTTGTTGATTTCACTTCTTTTGTAGGCCAGACCTTTTTTTTTTTTGTAAGAACTTGGCCTTCTTTTACAGAGATGTTTTTGTTGGGATTTCACTTCTTTTTGTAAGTGGGAACACATAGTGAAGTATAATGAATAATGTGTTTAGTGAATAGGCAGTATCCTAATAAAATAAACATAGGATGGAGATTTACACTGCGGCTTTTTTGAAGTAATAATATTTATTTGTATTCGTTAAGTTAATAGGCAGTTTATTATACAATTTAGGGGCAAGATAGAAAAAATGTTTAGTAAATATAGTTTTGGAAAATGTTGGAATTCGGAAAATATCACTTGATCTGGTATTATAAAAGTTTTCATTAAGTTCACAGAGTGATTTATTTTGATAAAGATGTAAGCAAATTCGAAAAAAAAAGCATTATAACGTACAGGGAGTAAATTAAGTTCTCGAAAAATTGGACAATTAAGTGATTGGTAGTTCAGGAGTTTAAAACATTTATTTTGTATTGAAATAATTGGTTGTAAATTGGATCTGTATTCTCCACCCCAAATAATAATACCATAATTAATCAGAGAATAAAACAATGCATAATAAAGGGTTTTAAAAAAGTTACATGTACTTTACGTTTGATGTGGTACAGTTTAACTAATATAAAACGTAGTTTATTTCCCAGGTCATTGATATGAGTTTTCCATTTCAAATTAGCATCAATATGTAAACCCAAGTATTTGATACTTATTTATTATTATTTTCGCCGAACGTCGTCAATGGAGAAATGTTCTAAGTTCTTTTAGTAATCAGTTCGCAATGCCGAGTTCAATGAATAAAATAGAACACTGCAAACTTGTAAATTTACTTAATTCGTTAATCACTCAACTCGCAACACATTATTATTATTATTATTATTATCATTATCATTTTGTAGGAATAAGTGTGAAATATTGATTTATCTAATATTTGCTTGTCAAGTTGATGACACAAATTCGCATTCGGGTTTCAGACATATAGATAGGGTTAATCAAGTATTTTTTCGATATATTTTTTCTTCTTTTTAGAACACGCATATTATGAATTCTTAGAGAATAACAAGTAGGTTTGTAATAGTAACTGTCACCTGGAACTGCTTAAACAAAAAAAATTAATACACCTTAGAAAAAATAGCCAAACACAGCATTTAGTTGTAATTTAAACTTTTATAAGCATGCCTTTCTAACAAAAAAAGAATTTTTAAAAGCGGACGATTAGAACCGAAAGAATGACATACCATTTTATAAAGGACAGACGGACAGAAAAACGTTTGAAATATGGGTGTTTGATGTCATACCTTTCTAACAAAAAAATAATTTTCAAAATCGGGCGGTTAGAACAGAAAATATGACAGACCTTCTTATAAAGGACAGATTGACAGACGGACAGAAAAACGTACCGACAGACGGACAAAAAGTATGAAATATGAAGCCATACATTTATAAAAAAAGTTTTTTAAAATCTGACGATTAGAACCGAAATTATGACAGACCGTCTTATAAAGGACAGACGGACAGAAAAGCGTACCGACAGACGGTCAGAGAGTATGAAATATAGGTCTCCGATATCATTTCTTTCTAGCAAAAAAAGAATTTTTAAAATCGGACTGTTAGGACCGAAAATATGTCAGACCGCTTATAAAGGAGATTGACAGACGGACAGAAAAACGTACAGACGGACGGACACAAGGTATGAAATACAGGTCTCTGATGCCATACCTTTCTAACAAAAAAAATTGAAATCGGACGATTAGAACTGGAAATATGACAGACCGTCTTATAAAGAACATACGGACGAAAAAGCGTACAAACAGACGGACAAAAAGTATAAAACATAGGCCAAGCCTTTGATATATGTCATTTCTTTCTAACAAAAAAAATATATTTTTTTAAATCCGATGGTACTGTTTGAAAGATTCTGTTCAAGAAATCGTCACTTGACCACGATTTAAAAAATACGAGAATCGCCGCCAATAACCCTTATGTAGCTCTAGTACAACGTTACTGCAAGCAAAATCCTTAAAAAAAACATTTGCTCATTGTGAAGCATTGGTTCCAACCATTGCTCATATGTAGCCCTTGTGCGATGTTAATCCTACCTCCAAACAACCAATGGCTCTTTATAAAACATGGTGCTGGTTGCCAGCTCAGGTGCTGCACTTGAAAACCATTCAATTTAATCAAAATGCTGATTGACACATTAAATTAGTAATATCGTGTGCTAAATCCCACACATGAAAACCTTTAACGTATCTGAAGGCAAATAACTATTTGAATTGTTGGCGACGACGTTTAATCGCCGCTGGTATATCAGCGTATGGAGAGCATTGCAACTGCTTATGAAAAAGGGCGCCAATCAGTTTACGCCCAACCCCGGGTAAAATCTTCGATTTTCGGATTTTTCCTGTTATATGCATTCTCTATTCTATAAGTGTTCCAATTTTCGTAACTCCATAACAAGCCTAACCTCCAAACAAGTTGTACCTAAACATTATGATCGCCCGTCAGTCAGTCAGTGAGGGACATATTTGTCGTTTTTCTGGTTCATTTATCTCTGGCTTAAATGAGTTTCGAACGCTGGAAATTTTTTTCTAGGTTAAGTCTCACTAGGACACCCAGAAAAAAGTCTAAACTCGAATCTAAAGTGCGTAGAAGAAAAGAACTGGGTCTCCAAAATTATGCCGAAATGGTCCCAGTAAAGGATAGTCAGTGCCGCCTTCGTTATGAACTTGGCGATGCACTGCCGTGCATCCAGATTTTGTGAATATCGGATGTTTCTGTAGTGTAGTAAATTTTTGGGACTGAAAGGGTTAAAAAATTGAAGTATTAACAAAAAATTCGTATTTTAAAGCTTGCCATTTCAAACTATCATATGATTAAATAACTATTTTATTTAGTGCTTAAAGTTAAATGTTAGTAGATCACATACATTGTTAGTTACTGATTTACTGTTTTCTTTTCTGCAAAAATTGAGTAAAACAATTAATTTAAAATGTCGTTATGGCACCTTTCAATTAATATATTTTTTTATTGCAGTAGGGTATTTTTATATTAGTTTTTTATACGTCTGATCGTCTCACAAAGTTTTGAAAGTTCTCAAAAATTAAGGAAAAGTTGTCCAAGGTATGAATACTTAAGGGGACTGGGGAGGCAAAAAATGTCAAAAATATCGATTTGGGTATTTTAATTAAAAGTTATAGCTTGAACTTTTATCTTTAAGAACATATCTTACTTTTAACGATCCGAAAAGAATTCGAAATACAGTTGGAGTTTTCGTAAACACCGAAATCCGAAAATCGTAAGTTAAGTGGAAGTTATTATTTTCTTTATTTGCCTTTTTCTCGATAAGTGTTTTTAGTGGTTTGTCGTACATTCGAATTGCTCCTTGCGATTAAAAAATTTGTGTATTGCTTTGAAATTGTGGAAAATTGTTATTGATAATCTTTCAAACATAATTGTGCATGGATTTTGAAATCTGATAAAAAAAATTTAATATTTTACTCAGTTTTACTTTTAGCATATCACGAAAAAAATCAAATTTCCAACTAACATAAATTTTTGATTTTAATTAATTAACCAATAGGACAAATAAAAAATCCATGCACAGTTTTGTTAACATATATTTAAATATCTTATATAAAAAAATTAGACATTTTAGAAAAAAATTGAATCGCAAGGAGCATTTTTAAAAAACGTTAAAAAATTAATATATTTTTTAATAAAAAACTATTGCATATTTTTCTTGTATTTTGTATTTTCATTAAATTTTATGTCCCTGAGCTATAAAAAAAATTTCATCCATTTCGGTCTGTAACTTTTTTTTAAAAAAATTGCCTCCCAGGTCCCCTTAAAGTATTTGTTGTTTTTGCATTGAAAAATGATTAACTTAATTAATGAATAATGCTTTTTATCGCATGTTGATGGAATAAATTTGATCCAATAAAAATGTAAAACCTATAAATTTAAAGTAACTGCCTAATATAAATTACATAACCTATAAAAAAAGTTTAAATTGCTAGTTGCGATTGAAAATACTACATCAATATGTAAGCCTATTTTTTTTAAGTGTTAGCTATCTTGGTATAGAAAATAACGATAATCTACTATATAAATATTTTGGCAATATCCATTAGCGTTACATCATACAATAATGACCTACATATTTCCTGAATAAAAACGTTTTCGCTTTATGAATTTTTAAATACGATTACTACTATTTTTAGGCGATCTTTCAGTATTGCATAAAATTCGAATAGAATAATATCGATAAATAAATCTTGCCTTTCGTGGGGCCACCTAAGGAAGAAAAATGTGAGTTAGAAACGTCCTGTTAAACTTGTGTATTATAACTCCCACCTCCCTCAATCGTTAGACATGGCTTCTTCGATAGTTCAGGCATTAGTCTTTCTTACAATAAACTTAGATTTTAGAATTTTATAAAAAAATAAATTTGTGTTCATAATTTACTTTTTTCATTTGGAAACGATTTTGAAATCATCTCTTCCAAAAACAGCCGCATTTTTGCTGTTTCCAGGTGACCGTTTGGAAGGTACCATCGTAACTACAGATTTGGCAGATTTCAAGTGTCGCCTTTCTAAATTTTGAGATTTTGCAACACAACATGAAATAAACACATTATTTAAAATAGAAAAGCTTTTAGAATTTAAAACACTTTAAATAAAGTCAATAACATTTTAGTTCCGCATTTGCTCATCTTCTGCCGGGATGACGTTAACACGTAAGTTACCTTACAGTGAGCGTCTGAATCACCAATTCAAGGAATATTTATGTAATTGGACATAACACGACAGGATATAAGACCTACAAGGATAATTCCGATAGGGACATTATTCTTTGAGGTTAAAAAATCTCGACAAATTAAAAAATTAATGACGTTATGCCTAATCAAGAGCATTTTGACTATTAATTGTTGGCAGTCAGGATTCTGGACTGTCAGGATTTCGGCTGTCGAGATTATGTCCCAGACCCAAACTAAAGATCATATTTTTTTTCTGGGTCACTCTAGAACAAGCTTTTCTATTAATTTCAAAGAACTTATTTACAAAATCAAAATGTTATCTTGATTTTGAATACTTTAAAACTAGTTTCGTCTATTTGCAAGTTAAGTGTACGCGTTTTTTATGGTTGATGTTGTATGGTCTCACACAGGAGAAAGAGATTAAGTGAAATTAGAACAAGTCGGTTTGTTACAGAATCAGTCACTTACACCGCTTCCACACAACATTTTACGCTCAACAGGAAACACACTAACACCTCAAAAAGAAATTCGCCAAACAGGGCCTTTGGCTAGTTCTATTTCAAACTTTTATAAGCAAAAACTAATAATGTTCTTTAATTTTCTTTTGCAGATTTTATAATTAATCTTTATCGTTTGCTAATTTTTTTGAACTTAGAAGAATAGTGATGAATTTTTTTAATAAATATCTTTTTGCAGTCACAAGTTTACATTTCGAAAAATATATTAGTAAATTGTTGCTTTAAAAATAAAAGCGAAAATTTGCATATTTTTTAATGCAAATTTCGAATTTTTTATGCATCTTTCTTAACAAAAATATAACGAACCATCAAAATAACTTTATTGTGCTATTACAACAATCCAAATTGAATTAAACATAAAAATAAATATTTTTTCTAAGAATTTTATTTTTATTTTAAATAAAGTTTCTCGTTCGTTTGATGTCATGGCAACAGTGAAAATATTGAATAAAAATGGAATTCGCATGTTATTTCAATGTTGATTAAATTTTTTTAATGAAATTTGGAATGTAGCCTAAACTGATTTTTTGCTTCAAAATAATGTATCCCACTTGTTTGTGAGACTTACGGTTCGTTCTGTGAAAGTGGGTGACGGACGGACAGACAGAACGATTATAAAACCTTCCACTTTTTACGTTATAAACGTAGTGTAAAAGCTAAAAATGCATTGAAAGCATTTATTTCATTTATACTAACGAGAGAAAAAAAATAATCGCAAGTGCTTATAGCACCAGACGAAGCATCCAAAGCAGCACATTGTTTATTTGTATTTTTTTTCTTCAAATTGACCTTAAATTCGTGTGCGGGATAGCCAGTCTTGAATTCAGAATCTTAAGACATTGTTTATTTGTCGTAAAGAGCAGTTCCTGCTATAAATTTTTATGTCTGCAATTTTTCTGCTTGGCTAGTGGACAGTCTTTTTAGACAGGTCTTGCCTAAGTTCATTAGACTGTATAGCGAACTCTTTTTTTTTTACTTACTTGCTTTAGACAGTCACTCTAGAGGTGCGGGCCATGTAGTGCGACTCCGGCATCCTGCATAGCTTAGTGCTGCAGACCCATCTGTCCGTGTCCACTTGTCGCCACAGTGAAGCTACAAAGGCTTCGCGGCGAATTTTTGCTGCTTTTTGGCGGCGACGTTCGGGGGGCCACCTAGGGAAGAAAAATGTGAGTTAGACACGTCCGGTTAAACTAGCTTATTATAACCCCCTAATCATTAAACATGGCTTATTGCATAGTTTATTCACTGGTCTTTCTTAAAATAACCTTAAATTGTAAAATTTTATAAACAATACATTTGTATTCATAATTTACTTTTTTTCATATGGAGAAGATTTTAAAATCACATCCTCAAAAAATAATTAAGGGAACATTTATGTAATTGGACATAACCCAACAAGACATAAGACCAACAGGTGTAATTCCGATAGGGACATTATCCCTCGAGGTTCAAAAGACTCGACAAATCAAAAAATTAATGACGTTATGCCTATAATTAAGAGCATTTAAACTATTAATTTTTGGTTGTCAGGATTTTGGCTGTCGAGATTATGTCCAGACCCTAACTAACCATCGTATTTTGTTCTGGGTCATTGTAGAACAAGTTTTTCTATTAATTTCATTGATTTTGAATAGTTTAAAACCAGTTTCGACTTTTTGCAATATTAGTGTACCGTTGTTGTTGTTTTTCTTTGTTGATGTTGTATGGTCTCACACACACGGAGAAAGAGATTAAGTGAAGTTTGAATTAAAATCAATATCACGAATTCATACATATGACAATCAGACAATCACATTTGAAATTAGTTGAATACATGTTTTTTATTCAATAATGTTTTATTTAGGATGTATTGCATTACTCTACCACTATCTCTCGTGTGTTTAATAATATCTATCCAAACTTTATTTTTCACACATTTTGACACTCGCAATCAGAACTAAACTACAACTGATTCAGCATAAGGCTTTTTGAATGTAAATTGTTTTTGATATCCTAAAACTTTATTATTTGGTTTCTAGTTTTAACTGATATAAACTCTAAAACTATATGTTTTAGAAGCGTTTACATATTAAAATTAGCATTTAAAGCATATATTTCATTTATAATTACACATTAATACAAGAAAAAGAAAGACTTACAAGTGCATATAGCACCAGGCGAAGCATCCAAAGCAGCCCATTGTTTATTTGTATAGTTCTTTTTTTAAAATGACCTAAAATTCGCGTGCAGGATTTAGCTGTCCTGGTTTTTAGTGCAACGAATTCAGGTTCATATAGCGGTTAAGTTTTTCCTTTTTCTGGAAGATTGCTTTGGATTTGATTAATCCAAGCTCAATGAAATTAACCTATGTTTTCTTTATTTCAATAAAATCAATTTCTTTATTTCAATCAAAAAATTATATTATTTACCGTCAGTATTAAGATCGGTTGTCAAATGCTCAAATGGGACGAGAAAGGTTTTTTGTGGTTCATTTGATTTGCAACAATGATTTTTCAATTTTACTTGATCCCATTATTCATTGTTGGAATTTGAAAACTACTATTAATTATTTTTTTTTCCATTGTGTGAAAAGTCCATTGTTATTTGGTCGCTAAAATAATAAAAATTTCCATTCTGTTGATCCAATGTTATGTACTATGATTTTTATTAAGGGAGTCCAGTACCCATAAATCATGAAAAATTCCTTTTTTTTTATTATTTTTTAAAAATATTATTTGAACATTTCTTAACATTTTGCTAAAAACCACTTCAAATTTTATGCATTACTTTTTGAGTTATTAATTTTTGAATGAGACTCGCTTTACAAGTATCCTAACACAGATCTATACTTTAAATGCTCGTATACTTTAATGCTCGTTCGTGTTTTTTTTTAATTTTAGGAGAGTGAAAAATACTACTCCTCTTTTAATATTATACATAAAAAGTTTCTGTAAAGTTCTATAGCATCCTAAAAGTATAATGGACAAACCTATGGATTAAAACTTTTCATTTAAATTGTTAGTATTTTTGAAACAAAATTCAAAGTTCACATTTTACTTCTTTAGTAAATTTTTTTGATAAAATTTTCGAAAAATATTTTTAAAAAAAGTTGAATCTTGATTGTATAGCATACTTGGATGTATAGCTTTGTTAAGATATTATTGGGGAACTCGTACAAAAAAAATTTGGTGAAAAAAAGTTGAAAAATAAGGGAGGTGTAGCGATTTGAAAAATGTTAAAAATTTTAACAAAAAATTACATTTTTAAAAGTAATGAGCCATTTTCAAATGTTTTTTTTTTCTTTTAGGTCTTATTAATGCATGATGCACTAGTGTATAAAATCTGAATAGTACAAGTTCATAAATAAAAAAGTTGGGGAATGTACTGGGCCTTATAATCCTTAAGAAACGGGCCTTATAAATTAGCTATATGTATGCGCGAAATAGTTGATGAGCAAAAATATTTGGTTCACCGTGAAGCTGTTTTTCTGCTGTAATCTATAAATAAGATTTTATATTTGTTTAAAAAAATAATTTTGAAGATTTTTTAATTTTAGATATTTTAATTTTTAAAGTGTTTTGTTTTTGAAGTATCCTTTATACTTTTCACATAATGAACGACCGATGCATTGTATTAAATAAATAATAGACACTCTAAGATGCCGATTGTCCATTGTTTCCTTAAAAAATATAAAGGAAATCCTTTCCCTGTTTTGTGCATGCTTTTGATAAGAAGATAAAATTAACTTGCGTAATGAAGTACTAATTCATACACTTTTCTACACAAATCTACTTTATATAAAGTACGCAGCCAATTTTGGAGATGTTGACTACAGATTATCATTGTAACATGATACTGCATAGATCAATATAAACAAAATACATAAATAATTACCCTTTACTAAGTCTCATTTACTGAAACAGTGCTCAACGTTTTACAATTAGTTGGGAGAATAAATTTTTAGTTATTTTCATTTCCAAGATGTTTTTTTATTTCGTTTTTCTAAATTTTACTGTTCTAAACTTCCGTTTACGGTTCTAAAGTGTAATTAATAACATCTTTTTACTATTGTAACTGAAATTACGACTAGTATTGGTAGTTATAAAGTTCTTTATTGCACTCTCTTTTCTCTACTCTTTTGTTCCAAGTTAATTATAATCATTTTTTTTCTTTCAACTATAGTTATTGTTATAACAACTTTGTCAGAGTCTTATGACACTTTGCGATGCACAATCATCACATTACCTCATACTTGGAAATCTATTTCCAAGTATGAATGATCCCATCAATCATTTACCTACTTACTTGGAAAATACAAATAAAACTCCTCTTGATGTAAAGGGCTCGGTTAAGCCTCGGTTTCCTCGGAGCCCGCCAACAGATTTAAGCGATCGGACAAGTGCGGTGAGTGACGTCATACAAACTACTGACATTGATTACGCTACACTCTTAAAACAAAAGAGTGAAATCCACTCCAGTTGGAGAAGTGCATTTTCGACACCGTAAAGGCATGCATATTTTCTCAGACTGAGTTAAAATCACTCGTTTGGAGTGATCCTGTCGGAGGTTCAACACACAAAGGATCCACTCCATAAGGAGAAGTGCATTTTCCAGTCTGGAGGAGTGAAATCCACTCAGACTGAGTTAAATTAGGAGTGTTTGTTTTAAGAGTGTAGAATGGTTTCCTCGGGAGCGTTGCCGGACAACTCAACACGACCGCCGTATTGAGTTTGTTGAATGTGCTAGGGAAATCCTGATGACAACGTTTTTTGTTGTTATCTGTTGCGCGGTGTGCTTGCCAAAAATTAAAAATTTGAGGAAATGACGGTAGACAAGAGTCGTTTTACGCTTGCCGAGGAAGAAATGCTAATTGATTTTGTGAGAAATCACGAACAACCTAAATTTTCCATTTTTGACATGCAAAGACGAAAACCAAAACAACAACAGAGTTAGTTGAGTGAGTTCACTAGGTTTCCAGTTTCGTGTCAACGTAACGTTCCGATGAAGCGGTGGACGGTAGGGTGACGTCATCCGCGTATAATAGCGGTCGCATTTTCTGGCGACAGACTCCGAGGAAACCAAGGCTTTAGGCACTCGCCTAGCATGCGAGAGGTAACAGGTTCGGGTCCAAGCATCGCCAAAATAACTGCGGACTTATAAACGACTATTACAGCCAAAAATGTCCGACGAATATTACCCTGTGTAATGGAGTGCACGTTAAATATCCTTCAAAGTGCTAGTTGGCACGAAATCCACATTGATAATCCCCAAGTAGTTCTTCTGCAAAATGTCTCAATTTTTGAAAAATTAAACATGTGAAAATTTTGTATGTTACATTAAGTAATGTGATTCCTCTATAGTTACTACAATCTAATTTGTCCCCCCTTTTGAATACTGGTACAATAAGATCCATTTTCCAATCCCTTGGAATTTCCTGGGGGCCGGGGAGCCCAGTCGGTTAGGCACTCGCCTAGCATGCAAAAGGTCCCAGGTTCGGGTCCAGGCATCGCTAAAATAACTGCCGACCTAAAAACGGCCCGTGCAGCCAGAAACGTCCGACGAATAATACACCGTATAAGGGAGTGCACGTAAAATACGCTTCAAAGTCCTAACTCTGCGTACGATGTCGTCCTTAATGGTTGCGTTGGGTGCCTATTCAGGTGTCGGCTCGTCACTAGACTGTGGTTCTAAAATACTAAGCCCGTCGCCAATAGCCTTCGTGTACTTCTACACTCTTAAAACAAAAGATTGGAATCCCCTCATATAGGAGAAGTGCATTTTCGACTCTAGAAAGGAGTGAAAATTAACTCAGACTGAGTTAAATTCCCTTGTTTGGAGTGATCCTGTCGGAGTTTTAACTAAACAAAAGAGTGAAATCCACTCCAATAGGATAAGTGCATTTTCGACACTGAAAAGAGTGAAAAGGAACTCGAACCGAGCTAAATTCACTCGTTTGTTTTAAGAGCTAGTGCTACCATAATTCAAAACCAAATCTAATCATTGGAACAAGGACACACACCAGAGATGTTCGGTCACTTTGGTACTGGGAAATCCCATTTCGTGAACATTATAATATGAATAAATGGATATGAAACTATTTCTTATTTTGTTTCCAAATAAAAACTCTTACATTTTAAAATTTTGATTATCAAACTCTTAAGTGTTTGAATCTGGGTATAGAATTGTCAATCAGTCGTTAATCTAATTTAGTAATAAAAGTACTCAATTCTAGGTTTAGACAAGTGGCAACTAGCATTGTTATCAATTAATTTGCCAAATCCTAGTTTCGATTTATTTACAATCAGTCATTTCGCTATTGAGTTGAAGTATCATTTCTTCAAATATATTCATTTTACTTACCTTTTTTTCGATGCTTTCTTGTCATTTCTCAATTTCTAGGTAATAGCTACTTACAGAAGACATTTAAAACAAGTCCAGCCATGTATGGAGATCCAAATTAGTGGTTTAGAAAGGAATTACTTCACATTTACAATTGTCAAATAGGAAATAAACGAATTTCGATTTATTTAGCATAAAGAAATTCGTTCATTGATATTTTTTTATTAGAAATCAACTGATTTTCTTTGCGAGTTTTAAATGTTTAATGTGCTTAATGAAAAGATTCATCATAGTCGTCACTGGTTCTAACCCTTGATGAAGAACCCTGGCGTTCTTAAAGACATTTCTTTATTTAACCATGTTAGACTACTTTTACACTCCTTGCCAACCTAAGTTGGTTAAATAGAAATATGCAACGGAGAAGATTCTTTCGCGTGTTAAAGAGTTCCATAAATTGTGAATCCATCCAGGCAACATGTTTAAAACATTAATTTTGTTTAAGTTTTAACAGATTTGTGTATTATTTGAGAAAAATTTTCAATGTTATCAGAATGAAAAGTGTATTTTGGTTAAATTGTATTCAGATCACTTTGTATGTAAATATACCTTACTCGAGTTTCCAACTAACGGACCAATCGCGCTTTTCCCGCCGCCTTATTACTCTTTGTTCTTACCCAAGTTAGGTTGGCACGGAATGTAGTTAGTGATTCCCCTACTCTTTTGGTCTTCCACTCGATTAATCCATCTAATTATTATATCTTCCTCTAATAGTTGGTCCCCTAGGGTTTCCTATTTAGAAATATTGGTTCTCTTTACATGGACACTGGACCGCTCTGCGGCTACATCCCATTCTTCGTATATTTAAGAAGCTTTTGTTCTAATTCTTCTTTATCAGAAGCTAATCCAAAATACCTTCTCAGTATAGTGTTTGTCTTCTGTCACATAATCTTTAACAACTATTCCTCATAGTCCGTAAGAGGTTGGTTAGTGTCAGTTTAAATAATGTTTTTTTTTTCTAGAATTAGGCACCAGTTCTCCGCATTATTACCACATTGGCAATCTCCCAACAGAAACTCTGTAGCGTCTTCTAATTTTCTACTAATTATTTGGAAAAAAAAAACCGAATTGATCATCAGGCAAGTAAATATTTTTTATATTGTAATAACATTTATGAACCTTTGAATAACAATAAGAAGAAACATACTGTTTAGTAGTTTTTCTATTTGAGCAAATTTATTGCTTTGTCATTACTGTTCCTAAATAAAAGTTGTGATTGGATTCAGTGGGCAATTTAAGTTAATGACAATTATTTTGCATTTCGCTATTTTTATTTATTTCAGGTACCCACAAGGTATAATAAAACGTATTTACCTATCATTTGATTGCAATTAAATGTTATTTAAAAGTAAAATATAGACTTAACTTAAGTATTTTGTCCATTCTTTAATCTAAAAATTTGAGCGTTAATTTTTCTGATTAAGTTTTTTCTTTCGGTACCGATCATTAATTGAATACTTAGATACATTCTAATATGAAGAATACAGGGAAAAACTGCTTAATTTCCTACAAAACTTTCCTCATCAGGCATTATCAGATTATTTCGTAGTTTCTTGACGAATTTAGAATTTGAATAAAAGCTAAAACATTTCGTTATCATACATGTAAACAATATTGCCCCTCGAGATAGTTTATAATTTTTCAGAGTTGAAGAGTACAGGGGAAATACCGATTGATTTATTAGGCGGAGGCCCGCAATTGTCTGCTTGGCGGACATTGGCGCCAGAAAACCGGTTTCTCTCTTTCTTCTTCGCTTGGTCCAAGCGCCGTTATCGTCAATCGCCTGAATCTTGGTAGCTAGGAACCACAGAGATAGTAGTTAAAGTATTAGAGTGGAAAATCACGTGACCTACAACACTGGCTTCATTTGGGCTCTTCTGGGAGCTCCTTGCGCGTCCCGTCGTTAACATTGGAGGTCACGTGATCTGCCACTCTATTACTTTAACTATGATCTCTGTGGTAGGAACTGCTTTCCTTACACAAGTTTCGGCGATCACTCGCTATCATCGTTAAAGTGGCCTGCTAAGGAAACTTCTCTACAAAATAAATCGGTTTTTCCTGTGTACTCTTCAACAGTTGTGAATCAAACTGGGTAAAGCAATCTTGTGTCAACCGATTTTCAAAAATGAAACTAAAACTCTTGTGGTTAACCTGAGTCAAATTCGAAATAGATTAAATCCTAAGGCTAATGAATCATTTGTCATATTATTTGCTGGTATGATTAAAGAATTTCAGAATATCTTTTTTAGCTACAGTCCAGCGTTTAAACTTTAAAAAAAAATTCCTCTATTTTCATAGATTACCAATTCCCTTTTAAGTCATTGAGTTATTGGACTTTTCTAAAGTATAATGAGAAAGTGCAGGGGTTTTTTGTTTAAAGCTTGATAAAATAAAAAATAAAAAACTTAGTTGGAGAGTTAGGGCTATTGGGACAAATGCAAAAATAAAACAATTTCCTTTTCTTTTTTTTTACTAGCTCATAAACTGAAGTCTTTTATTTAAAAACTCATTCGACAGATCTTAAAACACTACCATATTTTAGCTGCTAAGCATTTTAAACAAACATGCAAATGTCCCATTAGCCCACGTATGTGGGGTCTAATGGGACAGGGTGTAGGGCTAATGGGACATGGTAAATTTGCCTTAATTTAACTTTTCCTAAATTGGAAAAGCAATCAGAAAATGACCAGAAAATAAAATTTTAAAGCAAATAACATTTACGTAATGTATACATATTGAAATTTTATTTTTTAAAAAATTATTTCCTCTTTGTTGTTCATGTTTATATTGCTCCTCACGTTCACTTCGTTGTCGACGATGAGATCTTTATATTTCTTGGTGTAATTTCCCAAATGAAGCCATAAATTACAACAACATTTACCATCGATAGGTGAAATATGAAACTCAAAATCAAAGATTCTTCCATAATTTTTGATGAATCACTGGAAATGAGAGTTTTATAACTAAATCTTCTAAAATGTATCCCTAACTTGCCCTCGTTTTCAGGATACGGGAATTAAAAGTCTAAAAAGTAAGAGAGAGAGAGAGAGAGTTAGCCGTTAGTGAAGTTAACCGTCTTTATCTTAAAATAGCGTACCCGCAGTTCATGTTTATCTATTTCAGATATCAATCTAAAATAATAAAGAATAGTTAGCTTTCAAGCAAATTTTACCAACAACAAAATTTGTCTTTACTGAGCTGTGATCAGATCCAATTAATGAAATTCCTGGTTGGAAAATATGTCATTGATAAAGCTACTTGAATTTTCACTTATTATACAATGAAAAAAATTTCAAATGTTTAAAATTAAGGCTTTAGCAAGTTTTTGGCAACTTGACTGAATAAGATATATTATCGATTTATACAGATTCTTCGAGAGAGGCATATAAATCCAGGTTTATTTGAGTCCCATTCTACCCCACTGTTTCTGTCTTATTAGACCCCACAGTATTGTATTTTTATAAATCCCAACACAGAAGCAGGTATCCCAACACAGAAGCAGGTATATTTCACCACAGAATTGACATATACTATCTTAATCTAGGATATGTCATCCACCAAAAACTATAGTTTCGCTCATAGAAACTTTTTATTTAATACTTCAAAAGAGAAAAAAAGGTGCACTTTTGATTAAGTTTGAATTCTCTAAAATGGCAATTCTTCTTTTTAAAATGTAATGTCTAGTTGTTACAATGATGCAGTGTAGAAAAATTTGGAAAAAAGTATATTTTGTCCCGCTTTAGGGTCCTTGTCCCATTAGCCCTGCGTCCCATTAGCCCCACTCTCCCCTATAAAATTACAAAAATGTCTTTTGTTTAAAACTGTGACGATTTTTCAGAAGAAAAAAAGACGTTCAAACAATATTTGTTGAATTATATATTTATTAATATAATTTTGAAATCAAAAGATATGCGAGGTTTTTCTCCCAATGGCCGTTTTGAAAAACGTGTTTGAATACACTATCTAAAACGGATAGTTTTTCCATTATTGAAATTTTTTAGTATTCTGTTAAATTAATCATTTTATTAGAACAGGTTATTAATGTATTTTCTTATGTACTTTGCTATATATGTTTTTAATAAGAATTTGATAAAACTTTTATAGATCCCATTTGGATATGTCTTATTAAAGAAAATGTACAGTACCAAGTTATTTAAGAAGGTAAATTACCTCTGAAGAAGTTTGGTAACTCGATGGGCGATTTCCTGGTAAGATGTACCCAGTTTTCTTTTTTCATTGATTTAAAACATCAATGAAAAGAACATTTTGTTTGTAAAGAACATATACATTAAAAAAAACTTACCCTTTACTACTACTTTATCGTTTGGGAGTTCTGGAGGATAAAATGATTAAATTAAAAAATCTTCAAACATTTTTTTTTTTTCAAAATATAGGTTGATACAATTTATTGAGTATTTTTTTAAAAAAATCTAATGAAACCTTTGTTCCGAGTGTGTTTGCATTTTTAAAGAGATATATCGAGTTATTGAAGAGGAGTTTAGAGACTAAACTTTATTTTTCAATTGTGGAAGATAATAAAAAAAGAGGTGATTTTAAAAATAACATTTCACGCTAGACGCTTTGCAAATGGTATTACACTGCTCAAAACAATTAAGGGGGCACCCGATGATTAAATTCGGAATCATTATCATACGATTTTTTCTCACTAAGTTAAATTCGCACTTATTTATCGTAAGATGAAAGAATCATTCCTTTTGAAAAATTAAATAATGCTTGTTCTAATTAAAGAAAAATATGAAAAACATGGTAAAATAAAATTACGTCTGAAACATTTTTTATGAAATAAATTTACCCTAAATTTTTCACGATTGTATTCTTAAATGTTTAAAATTTGTTTTTAACATTCAGTTTTGAAGACATTATTGTTATAACTTATTCAAAAGTTATGATTCCAATTTGCCCCTATTAAATTTTAGTTAAAAAATTAAGATTTCTCCCCCCGTTTTTTATCATTTCATTCTGGAGACATAGTGAATCTATTTCACAAATTTTCAGATTTATAGAATAAAAAAATAAAAAGTTGGAACTGAAGGAAGGGTTAACAATAGTACGCAAAGTGCTCCCCTAATTTTTTT
The DNA here is from genome assembly GCA_023701765.1 of Hylyphantes graminicola. Lineage (NCBI taxonomy): Eukaryota > Metazoa > Arthropoda > Arachnida > Araneae > Linyphiidae > Hylyphantes > Hylyphantes graminicola. Next base: position 17,117,641 of record CM043120.1, on the reverse strand, counting down.
GTGCAGTGTAAAAACACATGTTAAGATGAACTTCTTTATTTAAAACTAGCAAATTTATACCTGTACTTCGCACGGATTAAAAAAATATCAAATCGATCCAAGTATGTGTACCATATAACCTGTTATAAGATCATAAACTTAAGTTATTCTTCCCGCTCGTTATCAAGTATGAAATCCCGTTTCATTTCTTTATAATTCCAAAATCAAAAATACGATGTAAAATGCACTCATCAATGTCATCACAATTCCCTCATAAATACATAAAACCTTTAAACTCTTTTGGCATGTTTTGGGAAATAATTTGGCGAGAAAATAGATATAGCTACAAACACACCATTACATAGCTGTAACACAATGATCTTAGCACAACCAACCAGCTTATAAAATATTTTTTAAAAACATTTTGCCCATTTGGCGGGTTTTTAAAAAATAATTTGACGAGATTGGCATCATATTTGGCGAAAAAATAAAAAAAAAAATAAACCCTGATATGCAGCTGTAGTGCGATGGCCTGAATTAACCATCACAGTTCAGTAATAGCTTAACAAACATTTTGCCCATTTGGCGAGTTTTAATTAATAATTTGGCGAGATTGGCAACATATTTGGCGCAAAAATAAAGACATAAAACCCTTATATGCAGCTCTAAAGCAATGGCCTTTATTAACCATCACATTTCAGTAATATAGCTTAACTATACATTTATTGCTTAAATATGCATATTTGCAATCAACAGAACCATCAATGAAGAAATCATCAACTAAAATCTCAATAAATCCTGGAATGAAGACTGGTCGGAAATACGTCACTTGAAACATATCAATTATTTTCAAATGATGAATTTAGTTTCTGAAAGTAATGGAAACACAAAAATAAACATTTTTCCATTTTATTTATTTTCGTTGAAAGTTTTATTTAATTTTTTTCAGCAGATGGCATCAGGAAAGTAAAAAAATGATCGGATTCGAGCGAAAGTGGTATAGTTTTTCCAGAAAATTCGGATTTTCTCTAAAAATAGAACATTTTGAGCTCTGAAAGTTCTTATTTTTCAACTCAAGTATGAACTACGCATTTGTGCCAAGTTACGAGTCAAACAAATGTCTATGTGAGTTTCAGAGAGACATACACACATACATACAAAACTTCATTTTTATTATTATGGATATAATGAAATCAATATCAATCAATACACGTAATAGCTCAAGAGTTCTAAGTCTTCAAAGTAGGAAATTGTGAAACATTCTGTAAAAAATTATGGCTACCTTAAACACTTCTTTAAAAACCGCCATGACTTGTAAACTCCAATTTTGGCATCGAATTGTAAACATTCAAATTTGCTTAGGTATTTTGACATTTGAAATTGCGTAAAACATTTTTTTAAGAAATAGACAGGTAAAAGTTTTAATTAAAAAAATAATATTACAAATATGTATCTAAATAGAGAATAGCGTGGAATTACAAAACACTTATGTATACAAGGAAATTGTTATGTAGAATCGAATGAAGTGCAAGTAAAGCAATCGGCTAAAATTTCAATAGAAATTCAGTAGTATAGTTGTGTATCCCTAGTGGAACGATATTTTAACTTACTAAATTTAGTTTCATTATTTAGAAAGGTCTAAGCCTTTTTAACGGCAACTATCCGCGTATTGCTACGAACAATAGTTTGATGCCATTGCGAATCCGCACCTTAAAGTTTGTTTCGCAGCGATTACACTACTTCAAAGGTGAAACGAGTTCTACAGAAAAGCAAGTCCTGTATGTTTGCTTCTTAAACTAGAAGTCTTATAAAGGAAAAACAACTTTTACAGAAGCTAAAATAACGCTGTAGTCATTTCTTCCAAAAGCATGCTTGGCGACATTTGTTTTATACATAAGCGAGCAAATAAATACCCGTTCTTCGCACGGACTAAAAAAATTCAAATCGATACTAGTATATGTATCATTTAATCCGTTATAGGACAATAAGCTCATGTTTATTGTTTCCATTCGTGTAGAATCCCGTTACTAATATTACCTTCAAAATTCAAAATTAAAAATACGCTATAAAATTCACGGATAAATACCACCGTAATTTCACGCATAAAACATAAAATCCTTTTAGCTCATTTGGCGCGCGTTTTCTAATTTGGCGAGGAAAATACATAGTTACAAACACAAACATTTAGCTATAGTGCGATGACCTTCGCACAACCAAGCAGTTTATACATTACTTTTTAAAAAATTGTTCTTATTTGGCTCTTTTTGGTAATAACTTGGCGAGTTTGCCAAAGTGTTTGGCAAAAAAGGAAGACATAAAACCCTAATATGCGATCAATCAATGAAGAAATTATCAAATAAACAAATAATAAAATCCTAGAATGAAAACTTTTCGGAATTACGTCACATGAATATAGGAATGAATCAGGACTTTTACACCACTTTAAGAATACTGAGTATTCACTAAAGCATCTCTTTGATATCCTCCCTTCTTTCTCATTGGAGACGATTATTTTCAGGAATCGCACCCTACATCAGCGAGAAATCAAAAAAAAAAAAAAAAAAAACATTTTCGCTGATACTCTTGCAAACATCTACTAACTTAACTAGACAAATCGATTTTAGACAATTGAAGCTGAAGTCCTGGATAAAGCTCCTAAGTACCATCGTACGGTTCAAACTTTACTTCCTCTAATTGTCTTTTAAGTGTTGAAGACGCAGGCGATAAGAACTGTCATTCTACTTGGATTAAATATTAAAAAGTAGTTCAGGTGGCAAGTGTGATTTTGTTTTGGCTGCCAGATAATATACACCCATTGAGGTTGTACAATAGGAATCAAATACTTAAAGCTCATGAGCTATATTTTTACAATACTTTTCTTTTTTTTTAATTCGAAGAATTAAAAAAAATAAAAAAGTAGGTATTGACATGCGGTCGATGTCCGTCCGTCTGTCTGTCTGTCTGTCCGTCCGTCCGTACCCCCTTTCCAAAATCGGTTCTAACCATCCAATCTTAAAAATTCTTTTTTTTTGTTAGAAAGCTATGACCTCAGAAACCCAACTTTCATACTTTTTGTCCGTCTGTCTGTACGATAGGACGGACATAAATCTACTATTTGTCGACGAATTTCCCATTGAATTAGCATTGAAATTCAATTTCGAGTCATTTAAATCGCTGAATTTAACTACAAATGCTACGGACAAGTGATATACGTCAAAAAATACAGCGTATCCAAATGAGAATACATTGAAAATTTCAGAAAAGAATTCGAATTCTAAGTACTCCAATCATTTAAAAAAAACTTAAAAATTTAATGTTCATTTAAAAAGCATAGGAAGCCATTTTAATTAGAATTAAATCACCATTGCCATCGCAACTATTGCTCGAGAAACTTTAATTCTTTTAGAAAATAAATAAAAATACATTTATTTTAGGGACATCGATCAATTTAAAATGACGTCAAATATATTTCACTAGATTCTTTTTATGTTGAAATAAAATGTTTTCATTCTATTTAAAAGCGAGGAATATTACATATTTATTCTTTGAAATACAAATTTTTGCAAACGATTTAAGTATTAATTATTTAATTTTAGAAATAAAAGAAATGAAACTAGCCGAATTTAGCGGGTAAATGTTTGAATTAATGCTGTGTTTGGCGCCTGTTTACTAACTAACTTGTTAATTTACAAACTAACTTGTTAATTTACAAACTAACTTGTTAATTTACATGTCCTATTTTAAGTGTATTTTGGAGTAGTTTTATGGTTTTTGTTCAACGAATAATTAAATATTTATTTATAACAATTATACTGCAATTTACACTGAAATTAAATCATGCAGACGATAAGTAAGGTTTATTTCATTTGCGATAGAAAATTAATGACAATAATTGGCTTTAAGAAAATGAAATGATAGCTGGATGCTGTGTTTAGTGAAATTTATTCTAATGTTTATAAATTTAATGTCGAAACGGTTGTTGATGTCACGTACTGTAACGAACCTAGTTTTTTTCAAGATAAGAATTTTAGTAAGTATTTAAGAGTAACAGGAAAGTAGGCTATTTTAGTTCTTTTAGAACTTCTTGTTTTTTCTTTCTTTCAAAGCTGTATCTTTTTTTTTACAATTTAGAAGCATCACACATAAATATCCAGAACAAGTATTAAGTTTTCTTTGTTTTGAAGAACTTTATAATACAGCTGAACTTTTTTTTGTTGAAGTATTTCCTCTTTTTGTTTTTATTTTTTGATGAGGAAGCTTCTATAACAAGCTGATTTGGTTGTTCTATATTTGGATACTTTCTTCGGCAACAATATCGCCGACATCTGCCACTTTATTCCAAAATTTGCTTAAATTTCTTCATATTTCGTTTCTTCAATGGTATCCAAGGTGAATGTCAAATGCCAATTTGGCCTTATATTTCCTGTGCCATTTTGCACGTCATTTCAGAAAACTTTTGGGGGAGTTGGTGAAACTGAAAGGTGATTGTATCAATCCTTTCAATAATTGGCGATTATGGCTTAGGAATGATTTCAACAAAATTGGATTCAATAGCATCGGCTATGTTTCTTTACGCCTTGTTTTGTTCTTGATCCATAGCCGCAAAAGTTGAAAATAAGGGCCACTATCATAAGGCCGATGTCGCCAGCATATCCAGCTTTGGCTAAAGTAGCGAGAGCAACTATTTTGAGAATGATGAACATATATTTTTCATTCATTTTCGAAATTTTATTTCGGTCATAGACTAACAAATGCACTTGAGTTGAATGACGAATCTTTTGTAATTTATTTGTATTATTGCTCTTTTAATGTCTTTGTTAAGGTTAACAATGAAAAGTAGCCATAACTACCGGCAATAAAGTTCATTGTTGGCTAAAACAATTGTGCTTTGTTTTAAACAAAGAATTCAAAAGGGAAAATTTAGTCTTTTTAATAATTATTTATTGTAACAATAAGGTTTTTGACAGAAGCGCACGTGCGCAAACGGTAGCTGCCATAGAACTCAGGGTTTTCAAGTTATTGAAAATTAACTCATCGGAAATTTGTGGAGATGTGATACCTTCAATATTAAATCCAGTATTTATATGACTATGTAAATTAAACGGTTTTTACAAAAAACTAACCTTCCATAAACACATCCAAAAATAATAAGCATGAACCATAAGTTATTTATTTGAAATTTAAAACTTTTCAAAATGCTACTCCTAATGCAATTGAAGAGTTTGTTGGAAGAACGTGCTAAGTGATACATTAATAAAAAATTGAGATTTTTGTGTCAATGAACTTTATTGAACACAGTCTTGGATGGTGGATGTGTTACTTATATTTTAAAATCCCCCCCCCCCCCCAAAAAAAAAAGCATAGCGTTTGACGAAGCAAAAAACGCATAGAAAAAAAAGCACGAAAAAAAAGCATAAAGTTTGGCAGCATAGCATTTGACGAAATTGAACCATACTCAATCTAAATCATTTAGAAAGCATTAAAATAAGCTATTATCTAATGTAGTATTTTGGTGAAATCCGTAAAAATCTATAGGGCACGAAGGCTGTTTCAGATGACGTAACTCTCCTGTCTGCATACTTGGATTTTTGCGCGATTTCATTAATTGTTGTTTCCATTTCATTGTCCAAATGGGCGTTTTGTTTTGCTCTTTTTCTATTGTAGGCGTGTTTACATGAGCCATCAAATCCATGGATTGAAGAGCAAACTCGGCAATTATTCCCTCTTGTTGATTTTCTCCCAGGCAGAACCGGAATTGCAGGGTTCATTGGGAAGTTTCGCAAACCCTCCAATGAAGGAGTGTAATGTTTCATACCATGGATTCGACCACAGACTATCATTTGGGTTAGAAATCGTGCTTTTCCCCAAATGAGGATTTTAGCACTTCATGGATTCGATGGCTCATCATGTAAACGCCCCTTGTAACGTTCCTCACGTACAAATTGTTTTTATTCCTGCTATTTATTAAATTTTACCGGTTTTAATTCAAATAAATTTCAAGTATTCAGAGCTTTACCAATACGCCATTCCCGTTGCAAAATTTCGGTTTAGATATTTTGTCTTAGGCGGAGACATTAAGCGAAATTGTGGGACAGCAATGCAACGTGATTCACGAGAAAAGTTTGTAAAAACCTTTTGTTTCAGTAAGATAAGAAAATATTGTACTTTTCAAATTAACTACACTCTTAAAACAAAAGTGTGAAATCCACTCCAGTAGGAGAAGTGTATTTTCGACACTGGAAAGGAGTGAATAATAACTCAGACTGATTTAAAATCGCCCGTTTGTTTTAAGAGTGTAATTCCAGAAGGATCAAAAAAGGAAAACAATACAGCTTGATTTTTGACACCGCAGTTACTTGCTTCGAGCATATGATTCGAGCAGCCATTTGAGCGTGACCTTGATTATCTCAAGGTAACAATTTAACAAGCAAATACTCTAAGCTTCCGCTGAAACTGGCGCTCAAGGTAACGAACCCATCTCGTTTGGTTTCGTGACCATGAGCGCCAGTTACAGCGCAAGCGTAGAGTATCTGCTTGTTAAATTGTTACCTTGAGATAATCAAGGTCACGCTCAAATGGCTGCTCGAATCATACGCTCGAAGCATGTAACCGAGGTGTGACAATCACGCGGTTAAACGTGCCTATTAAATTTTTAGTGTTGTATTTGATAAATTGTTTTCAAAAGATTAGTCTAAGTACAGCTTTTTCTTTTAATTTCATTAAAAAGAAACTTCCCCGAGTATTATAACAGTTAAATTAACAGTTGCTTTAGTCACCAGATCTTCAAATTTGTAATATTTTTGGGGTTTTATTGTAAAAAGGTAATATTTGTCAGCTATGCTACACGCGATGGTGGTTGTCAATAGCCCTCGTGCAAGCTCTAGTGCGACATTAATTCCAACTAACCCTATGGCTGTAACTCGTGTGTCTCGTGTTACTCAACAGGATGGATAGTGTAATCGTTTCCGGCTGCCTATTTCTAGCTCCACATAGCCAACACAGCCAATAACGCCTCGTAATTTAGAATCCTGGTCAAGTGACGAGGTCGACACCTGAGCTGGCACCCAACGGAACTTCGAGCGACATCGTACGCTGATGCCGTCGGGACTTTGGACTCCACAGATTTAACGAGCACGTCTGCCCCAGTGTACTCGGGCCCATCCATCACGAGTTGGATTTTCTACTCTTTCCCAGTACAGATATCCGATTTATAGGATGACTGGCAGGAGGTGGGATGCGAACCCCCGCACTCCTGAGAAGGCTGAATCCTGAGGCGGATGCCTTTAACCACTCGGCTACGGACTGGCCTCTCAACGGGAACGGGGCTGTTGAGCCCAGTCGGTTAGGCACTCGCCTAGCATGCGAAAGGTCTCAGGTTCGAGTCTGGGCATCGCCAAGAAAACTGCCGACCTATAAACGGCAGCCAAAAATGTCCGACGAATAATACCCCGTGTGAGGGAGTGCACGTTAAATATCCTTCAAAGTCCTAACGCTGCATACGATGTCGCCCTTAACGGTTGCGCTGGGTGCCTATTCAGGTGCTGGCTCGTCACTTGACTGTGGTTCCAAAATACGACGCCCGTCGCCAACAACCCTCGTGTAGCTCTAGTGCGACGATAATTCAAACTTAACCTAACCTCACCAAATCTTAACAGGAAAATATTCCCAACGAAATAAGAAAAAAAAGTTAAATAATCGAATGGGCATATTTCTGGAATTGTGTGGCAACAGAATGCTGAATTATTTCTGGTGCCTCGATTGGTAAATCAGTGTCACGTGAGAAAAGAGCACCAATTGGAGCGCCAATCGAAGGAGTGCAACAATGAAAGCATTATTTTGTTCATCGGCTATGTCCAGACGGCGACAATAAAAACAAAAATGTCACGTGATGTGTCACGTGATGCGCGCGTCACGTCACGTGATCCCCATACAATTTGTATTGTGATGCGCGCGCATGGAGGATGAAACAACCGCAACTCATACACTGTGCGTCAACGAAAACATTGACGCACGGTGACTGCACCTCAATTGTGACGCACGGTGTTTTAGCTATTAACGCATGCCTTAAATGTCTACGGGAATACTCTGATTCGGTGCGTCTTGCGCTATGGTAACTTCTGAGAGAAAAACCGAGTTCATCATTGGAAATTTTCAAATAATCAAATCGAAAGCCAAAGAAGCAATTAAAAATTCCACTCTCGCCAAGTAACCCGGAAAAAAGTTGTCAGAGACAATCGAAAATCCCGAAAACTTTTCCTATTTAAAGCCATGTTAATTTGTTGTAGGGTTGCTATTGTCAATAAAAAAAATAAAAGGGAAAAAATAAAAAAAAGGGTAATTGAAGTAGAAGTGCATAAAACTATTTTTAATCAATTGAATTTAAATTACATTTTGAGAACCTTAAATGTCTCCATTTAAATTGATGTGTTTAATTTTTTTTCTTGCGTTTTTTATGCGTTATGACAAAAACGTTTGTCCATTATGATATGAAACTGGTTTGATATGATTGATGATTTTGATACTGGTTTGTCAAAATGTTATATAAAGCGAAATAAAATAATGGTGGATAATAAATGTTAATATTTTAAGACTTGAAAGTGTCTAGGGGCTGGGGAGCCCAGTCGATTAGGCATTCGCCTAGCATGCGGAAGGTCCCAGGTTCGGGTCCGGGCATCGCCAAAATAACTGCCGGTCTATAAGCGACACGTGAAGCCAAAAATGTCCGACGAGTAATATCCCGTGTGGCGGGAGTGCACGTTAAATATCCTTCAATAATTCTTCTTTAAATATCCTTCTCTCCAATACTTTTAGCTTATGAGTTAATTTAAAATCTAACTGGACCTACTGGCCCCATGAAGCTATTTACGAATCTAGCATTTATATTATAATGTATCTAAATTTTAACTAAAATGATTTTTTTTTTATTTAAAATTGATTTTATTTAAAATGATTTTTTTTTATTTAACTCTTAATATAAATGTATTATACCCTATCTCTCTGGCTAAGTGGTCAGCTCTTCTTGATCTTATTTCGTAGACCCGAGATCGTATACGGGTCCAGATAAATTAATTAAAAAATCTCAGATAGTATCCAATTTAATTATGTTATAAAAGTTAAAAATCTATTTTATAAACCAACAATTAAATTTGTTACGTTTTAATATTACTAACCAAATTTAATGTTTTCGTATCAATATTGAAATCAAGGTCACGCTTTAAACCTTTAAAGTTTAAAACAAGCGATTTTTATCCCATTCTACTTTTCTAGCACAACACCGGCATTGGGCAGACCAAACAGATCCTCCAGACGCATGCGTTTGAAAAAAAACCTACGATTTGGCGAAAAAACCGTTCGCTATTGCCTCGTTTGGCGGTCGCCAAGTTTTTGTTTTAATTGTCGCCGTCTGGACATAGCCATCAGAAAACAAGGCGAGTGCTTAATTTTTTTGTTGTTGGATGGCAACATTTCTAGTTTTCGCAATATCCAAATTTTACTTTTCTCCACGTGCTTGATTTTGATGTATTTCCTCCTTCGACCTGGGTGTACTTCCTTTCTCTATGACAGTAAAAATCTTTCTGTGTTTATCTTACTTGACTAAGGCTTATAAGCGGGTGTCTGATCAAGCACACAAGCCGGAATATATATGTATGTACCCTACCCTTGGTTTCGATGTTGCGTTTTAGTAGTCGAGTGTTTTTTTGTTGGATCTCAAACCATCTCTCATAGAGATGGGTCAGACCCGTTCTTTTAAAAGATTCGTTCTAATCGTTCGCGTTCGTTTCAAAGATTCGTTCAAAAGAACGAATCTTTTGATTCGTTCCTTTTTTCTTTTGCCCCCCCCCCCCCCCCCTAAAAAAAACAGGCGCTCGCAGATGAGAGTTGGCGTTATGCCAAGTATAGTAGAAAGACTCCTCTTCTCGTTGAAGGAGAAGGGGGGGGGGGAGGGGGACTGAAAGCTGAAAGGAATTCTAAAGACGTTTTTCTTCCTTATCAATAGTCTTCGGCTTTTGGCTGTTAGCGCGTTTTAGCTTGGGAAGCTGGTCCTGGACATTGCTTGATCTGATCTATTATTTCTATTTATTCATACAAGAAAAGGAACAATATATATATAACTTGACATTTTCATGCATGTTATAGGAATAGGGGGTACATTAGATTGCAATAACTTTAAGTAGTTTGATTTTTTTTTTATCATAGGGCTTCTTTTTAAAATAACTTGTTGAGATTTTTAACTTAAATTAATACAAATTATTTTTCATTTACAAAGCTTAATAATATATTTCTTGAAATATTAATTAGCATTTTTTCCTGATTAGCATTAATATGACAATGTTGTTTATTTTAAATGGAGTCCGGATGGCCGAGTGGTTAGCATCGCAGGCCAGCAGCATGCGCGCTGTAACGGGTGCGGGTTCGATTCCCGCCTTCGCCTTGGGTGTACTTCCTTTCATTGTGACAGTAAAACTCTTTCTGTGTCTGGCTTATTTGGCGAAGGCTTATAAGCGGGTCTCTGATGAAACGCACAAGCCGGAATATAAATGTTACCCCTCCCTACACTACATAATTAATGCATTTAAAAACTATTTAGCATTCAATATTAAACTTTTAAATTGTTTTATTTCTTTTTCATTTAGTAGGCTAATTTTGTTTCGAAGGATAAATATGTAATATTGCGCACACTTAAATAAAAAGACAAATATTTCATATCAATATGCAACATTGAAACTATCTATTAAAACATCTAAACAAATTAATTTTTAAATACTATTCTGAAAACAAAGAACAATTTTGTAAAAAAAAAATCGCCAAAAGAAATACTTAGCATTAAGAGGTCGTTATTCTTCAATAAATTGTTTAAATGCAAAGGAAAAATTACGTCTTTTTAAAAAAATAAAACGCCTTGTGCCTCTTTTTAAAGAAATAAAAACACAGCATTTAGCTCGATATTAAACTATCAAACGTCTGAATTAAATAAACTAGAAAATTCAACAATGGTCATTTTTCACGTCTTGAGGGGAAGCAGTTCCAGCAGCATTGTTTTTCTTTTAAGCCCTTCTGGAATTACATCTGTTTCGGTTTATGCGAAAGTGAATTTTATGGAATCTCTTCCTGTTTCACGAATGTTGCGTAAAAAAATATTTTCTTTTCGTGGAACTAGAGCTTTTCTCTTTTCGAAAATCACGTTAAATTGTTGTCCAAGAATTTCGTTTAATTTTTAAGACAGAATATAGTCGAAACTGAAGTTTTCGAACAACATTGACTTTTGGTAGTGCTTTGCTCACGTGAAATTTAATCGAATCAAAATCAATAAAGATTTATTAATAGTACAAATAAAAACAAGACGCATGTAAAGAATTTGAAAATAAAACACAGCAGACGAAAAAGAAGCGAATAAAAATCAAACAAAAACAACCTATGAAATCAGCTAAAAAACAATCTATGAAATCAGCTAAGAGAAAATAATTAAAACTCAAACGAGAAACATCTGTAACAAACCGATTCGAAAAAGGATTTTTAAATGCCATTTAAAAAAACCCAAAAGACAATGCAAAAACCTTTGGCAAAATTGAAAGCCCCCTGCTGCTTTTTACACTAATCTTTTAAATTTAAGGTAGTAAATGGACTGGGAAGCCCAGATGGTTAAGGCGTTTGCCTTGTATACGAAAGGTTCCAGGTTTGGGTCCGGAACTGCCGACCTATAGCGGCCCGTGCAGATAAAAATGTCAGACGAATAATACCCCGTGTAGGGGGAGTGCATGTTAAATATGCTCCAAAGCCCCAACGCTGCGTACGATATCGCCCTTAACGGTTGCGTTGGGTGCCTATTCAGGAGTCGGCTCGTAACTTGACTGTGATTTTAAATTACGACGAATGTCGCCAATAGCCCTCGTATAGCTCTAGTGCGACGATAATTCAAACTAAACTAAAAATAAAATATTTTAAGCTCTGCATATTCATGTAACATTATATATGTGCTTGTCTACAATTTCCAAATCCTAAAATGTGTCGATTTAGTCGAGTCTAAAAACTCTAGTTGAAAATCAAATGTCCTTATTGGTAATTTTATACTGTTTTTTTTGGAGAAAACGTTTATACCACCGAAAAATGATTATCAAGTGAAAATGGAATTAATTTAATTTTAATACTATTTACAAAACAGCACGCAAGCATTTTTTTTTTTTTTTTGCAGAAGACTAAAATTTATGTCCCAGTTATATAAAATATCACAATAAACAAGCTTGTCGTTGACATCTATATATAATGCACAAAATAAACATCTATATGTGTCGTATTTATTAATATTTTGATTTTTTATTTTAAGTCAGAGCGATGCTCGAGTGTAATATATTATACACAAACTTCTTATGTAAAAATGACCATTGTTAGATAGTCTTTAATTATAAAGTATTTTTAAATTCTGAACAAAAATATGTTCATTTCTTGAGTCAGTGCTATGTCCAAAAGAAGGATATCTTATGCACTTAAAATACTTTCTTATAAGCAAATGGCGAATAACATATTTTTAATTAGTAACACGTTTTTGTTCTAAAAAATTCCAAAAAACTATATTTCAGTCGGTGAGAGGCCGCTTAAATACCTGCGCCCATTATGAAGCTCAGTTCTAAAGCATTCAGTACTGACTGCTGTATTACCTATAATGGCTAACTTCCAGGAATCACTGAACCACATCCCCACCCATGCCCATTTCCTAAAGCAGAAAAGGGGCTGGGGAGCCCAGTCGGTTAAGCACTCGCTTAGCATGCGGAAGGTCCCAGGTTCGGGTCCGGGCATCGCCAAAATAGCTGCCGACCTATAAACAGGGCCGTAACTTGGAAATTTTGTTGGGGGGGGAGGACCACGTTTTGGCGCCCTCTTACATTTTTTAGGAGTCAGTTACGAATCATTATTAACGGGTAATTACATTAATTAGTACTTATGCATTAATTTAACTTTCTAATCAAAGAAACTAATTGTTATTATTGAACCATTTTTAATTAAAAATTAAATAATTATTAACTACTTGCATCATTATTAATTACTAATTACATCATTATTAATTACTAATTCCATCATTGTTAATTACTAATTACATCATTATTAATTACTGACGAAATAATTTTTTAATTACAAATTAAATAATTATTAATGACTAGTTTATTGTTTAACAATTAATTTGTAAATTAGGTAAAAATGAATGAACCTAATTTAAAATAACAACACTGAATTAGTTATGATAAATTTAAACATACAAATTATTGACTTTTTAAAAGTACCTTGCAATAGAGTATTCAATAGAAACGAGTTAGATTCCAAATTAACTTATCCTTTATACAATTTTTATAGTAACAATACATATACATATCTATACAATCGTGAAAAAAAAACACATTATTATTGCTTCTTGAAATTATCGAAAAGTAGCTTTGCACGCAATTTAATTGTAAAAGTTACATTTGTCAATTCCTATTTATAATTATAAAATGAGTTTTCTTTATTCTCTCATTTCGATTATTTTTATATACAAGTACATATTTTTTAAAAAAAGATACAATTTAACTCCCTAAAATGATACATTTAATAAGTGACTTGTATAATGATAATAAAATGAATAAATAGTAATTTCTTACCTAATTTTTATTCCCAACGAAAGTAAAAATATTATTTTAAAAGGAACACTTAATTTTGATTCTGGACTTATTACGAAATACCGACGGTTTCGAAAATTATAAGCATTGGAAAGGCAAGAAAAAAAGGGGATAAAATTAGCTTTCTCCCATAAACAACACGTAAATACGTTAAAAAGCCTACCCCAAATCCTTGTGCAAAGAAAACAAAATAAACATTCAATACATCAATAGCTACGTATAAGAACAGCCAACGACAATTTTATTTTACAACTGACCATATCGGACATAGGCTGACTCTTTTTTCCCACCAGAGGGCAAGAAGAGTGATCAAATTGGACCCCCGTGAGTTTATGGCTTCTATTTGGGTGGCCTTTTGGTTCGAAGATACAGTCCCCCCTTCCCCCTAAATGATATCTTTTACTAGGAATGTGAAAACAAGCACATACTTGCGCGCAGACAGACAAAGATAAAGCCCATTGTCCCGTAATCAGTGGTCGCCACCAAAAAAAGGACCCTTCAAGAGATACCCCACAGAACGACATCTCCTCTTCCCATCGGTATAGTTTATCGACGTGCAAGTGGAAATTTTGGACATTCCTAATCCGTCCCCCTTTTTTTTTAAATGTAATTTTTATGCATTATGCTTCATCCCAACAATCAGCTAGCCATATGGATATTCCATTAAATCGAAAATTAAAATTGTTCTTCGAATATTTCGAAACGCACGTAAAAGGCGAATAAAATTGTATTTTTAGAGAAAAAAAAATATCAATTTCAAAATATATTTTTAAAAAATTAGTGGAGTTATTGTTAAGTTATTTTTATAAATTTTCTTCCATTGCTTCCCAGTGACTTGATTTCAAATTACTTATCTTGATATTAAAAATGCCCTGAATGTAACTCGTTAAATTGATACATTATCAAATGAAAAAGAAGGTTTGAAAATAATATCAATAAATTTTGTACACATTAATAACAGTTTCTTACCTTATTTCCAAAGGACAATGCAGTTTCAGTTTTGAAAGAAACATTAAAAAATACATGAAACTATAGGTTTTGCAAAATTAGAAATATAAGAAAAACGTGCTATAAAAAATAAAAATAAGAAAACTGTGGATAAAATATGTCTGATCTTTAAAATACTATTTAAAAAATTTCTAAAAAGTAAAATAAGTATTCCGCTGCATCGTTCGGACATTCGTTAGGGAAATCTAACCTCTTCAAAAATGCTACTGAAACCTCTTTAGAAGTGCATGAAAGAGCAAGCCGACCAGCCACATTTTATAGCCTAAAACATCGACTCTACAATTTGTCTTCTGGACGAACCCAAGTTCGAATGATCCCAATCGTCACCGTTCAAAGACAGTCTTAAGGCCTTATCACACGAGAGCTCGTTCGTTCAGCGACTTCCGTACGCTGATCAAAAACCAGTTTTTCGAGCAGCTTTTGCTGGCTGAGTTTTTTCGAGTCGACGTGAAAAAATCCAGTACTTTTTAGCTCAGCGAACGGCGGCTCCAATCAAAAACGAAGTTCAGTCGTGACGTCATGGCCGAGCTCCCTCCCTCCAATACCGCGATAATACCTTGATAATACTGCTTTTAAGTTTGTGATGTCACGCATGACGTAGGCATTCTCGTGTGTGACGTTTTGCTGAGTGAACCAAAAGTTGTTCGACCAGTGACCAGCGACTTTTCTACCGTGTGATAAGGGCTTTACGAAATCCCATACTCAGAATGCGTGCTGCTTGACTAGCTAAAGGGGGTTATAAAATAAGGGTACATAATAGGACCCCCCCCCCCCCAGAGAGTGACCCAGGGAAAGGTGCTCAGTAGTCTGTTGAGAGAGAAAAAAGCTTTTTTTAGGAGGGGGTTGAAAGATTTCCGTTATTTTTTTAAATAAAAATACCAGTATGTTCTTTATACCAGTTTAAGCTTCTGTTATTTTTTTCCATTCACGTGATGCCATTTTGGGCGAAAATAGCCCCTCTGAAAAGCTACTGAAGGAAAATAAATTAACAATTACGTATTATTGTTAAATAACTGTTAAAAAGTTAATTGTTAAAAAAGTTAAAGGGGGCGCCTTTTTGGGCGCCTGACGGCGCCCAAAATGGCGCCCTTTGTGAAATTATTGGGGGGGGAGGCTCCCCCCCTTCCCCCCCTATAAGTTACGGCCCTGCCTATAAACGGCCCGTGCAGCCAAAAATGTCCGACGAATAATACCCCGTGTAAGGGAGTGCACGTTAAATATCCTTCAAAGTCCTAACGCTGCGTACGATGTCGCCCTTAACGGTTGCGTTGGGTGCCTATTCAGGTGTGGCTCGTCACCTGACTGTGGTTCTAAAATACGACGCCCGTCGCCAATAGCCCTCGTGTAGCTCTAGTGCGACGATAATTCAAACCAAACCAAACCTAAAGCAGAAAAAGATACCATGTGTTTACGATACCGAAATTTTTCGAAAAGAACCAGCCTGTACGATCCATTACTCTTTTGTAGGAATCAGCCAATGGGGACATGTTGCAATCACCCGTACGAAATTCAATTCACAACTGCGTAGGCTACAACATCTTAAGTTATTCCGTAAAGCACCAATTTACTAAATCATCGTTCCATTGTGCTCGTTCGAAACTCACTTTTTGAAAGATATTTCGAAAAGAACCAACCCCTTAATTTTTTACTCGAGCGAACTGGAATTTCAACCTCACAGGAACACGATGGGAAGCACAATATTCCCAGGTTATTCCGAAAAGAACCACCAAGGGATTTTCTGAGTTGGTGACTCTTTTGAACGAATCTTTTGATTCGACTCAATAGGTAGCCTTCTGATTGGCTGAAAACGTATGATCGTTCGAAAGAACGACCGTTCTTTTAAAAGAGTCACTCAGTTGATTCGTTCTTTTTAAAGAATCGTTCTTTGAGATTCGTTCAGTGGTGAACGACCCATCCCTAATCTCTCAAATTAGTAGTTCAAAGTTTGAAAGACGTGATTTTAGTTGGCCGAATATCACCGCTGCGTCGTTTTAGAACTAAGTCAGTATTGATTTTATCATAAATAGATATATTTTTACCTGATCCTTATTTGAAAGATATAACTGAAATAATGTGTTTTAATGTATTTAAATTGTTAGTTGTTGAATTATTGAATCACATCCGAAGATTTTTTAATGCCGTAGCTAGTTCCGATAAAAGACGAACTGTCCAACTACCTTCCTAAAATCGCTCATTAAGTTTTTTGATTACATGATAATTTACTTTAAAATTATTTTATGATTCGCTTTGATAAAATACTTTCTACCGGACTTTAAATAATATATATTTTATGGCATTTTAAAAGTATTGTAACTAAATTCAAAATTAATTCCCCAACAATTGGTAATATGATCTGCCGTTTTGTGGTATTTTAAAATGTGATGGGAATTCGTCTGAACCTTGGTTTATTGTTTTGACTTTTGAGAAGTTATTTTTTAATCAAATGAGCAGTATTGAACCTAAATAATTAAGCGTTTATAATTAATTTGTATAAAGCTAATGTCTCACTTGGTATAATTTAGTGTGACAGCAAATAAAAGCATTTAGCTGAGTTCCCGCTGTTACCCACGTGCAGCCAAAAATGTCCCACGAATAATACCCTGTGTAAGAGAGTGCACGTTAAATATCCTTCAAAGTCCCAACGCTGCGTACGATGTCGCCCTCAACCGTTATGTTATGTGCCTACTCGGGTGTCAGCTATTTGTAAAAAGCTAACATTTCACTTGGTATAATTTAGTTGTAACAGCAAATAAAAGTATTTAGCCGACTTCCCGCTATTACCCAACTTGAACTATTATGAGCTGTGGCTACCGTTAAAAGACCCCGTAGAAAGTTGCCTTTAGTGACTAATTGCGCTTTCGAGGACTAATGTGGGTACTTTCGAGGATGTGAATTTTTACTTTTAAATTAAGTATTTGCCAAAAGTGTTAATATTTTATTTCATTTAACCTCTTCCCTGTGCAGGATATTTGTTTCCTCCATATGTGATAGGAATATTATTATCGAATCCTTAGTCGTACGACTATCTGGGCCGTTTCAGTAGTGAAAGGGTTAAAGTGTAATACTAAAATTTAGTGCACATTCGGCCGTTTTTGATTCGGTCACTCATTCATTGAAATTACCGATCGGTAGTGTCTTTTCCTTCAGGTTAAACCCTCAATCAATTTAACTACACTCCTTGCCAACCTAAGTTGGGTAAATAGAAATATGCTATGGGGAAGATCCTTCAGAGCATGTAAAGAGTTCTATAAATTATTTGTGAATCCATCCAGAAAACATGTTTAAAACATTAATTTCTTTAAGGTCTAACGGATTTGAATATTATTTGAGAAAATTTGGCAATTTTATCAGAATGAAAAGTGTATTTTTGCTAAATTGTATTCAGATCATTTTGTATGCAAATATTACCTTACAAGAGTTTCCAACTAACGAATCAACCGCGCTTTTCCCTCTGCCTTTTTACTCTTTGTTTTTACCCAAGTTAGGGTGGCACATGGTGTAGGAACTCATTGTCAGCCTCTACAAAAACACAATACCCCCTATTTTGTCAATATGACCATGTGGTTAGATTGTATTAAACTGATAATACCCTTGTGAAGTGTTAAGTTGGGGATTTTTTTTATCCTAACGCACATGCACTTAAGGGGAGTCGGATGTTTTTTTATCTCGCCCATGATAATTTTGCTAACTTTCGGAAAAAAATTCTTAAGAACTATGAGACCATTGAGGTTTTTTTATAGGTTGTTCCTTCGATATAGCTCTTTGATTTAAACTGAGGATATTTCACATATAGAAAATATTTTTACAGTGATTTTTTTAAAAATATGTATTAAAAAACCCAAAAAATCCGATTTTAAATTAAATAACTTTTTTTGAGCAAAGATATTTAAAATTCCTCAGTTTAAATCAAAGAGCTATTAATTTTGAAGAAATAATAAAACAAAACATGCGTATCTTTTATAGTTACTGAGAAAGATGTTCCTAACTGTTGAAAAAGCCTTATTTCAGTAAACGCAAAAGATTATTAAAGGTACGAACCGATATACAGATTTTCTGAAAAGTATTACAAAAAACTACCAAACATAAATCAATAATCTTGGTCTTAAATTAAAGTTATAAATATGCAGATTAAGAATAAAAGAACGACAATTGACATTTTTGACCTAAACACAAATCCGACTCCCCTTAAAATATGGGATATTGTAACAAACGGTTGCCTATGATTTATAGTTTACAATATGTATTTGAAGACTGGAATTATTAACTGACCTTATTAACATAAAACTTTATTCTTAAGTTGTATTACATAATTATGACTGATTAAATTGTTTGATATCATATAAAGCGCTGTTTTTTTTTTATAAAAATCAATTTTAGTTAGTACTAGCCTATGTAACAGAACCTGGTGATGGTAATAATTGGTGGTGATGGTATACTTCACATATACCATAGCATGATAAGAAGTTATAGATTAAAAGAAATCCAATATAAACATAGAAATAATATTGTTGATCACAATAGTTAATATTTTGCGGATGAGATGTTGCATCGTGTGTGAAAAAGTAGAAAGTAGCTGATAGGACAAAATTGACTGAGTTAACACCCCGTAAAATGCTAAATTTTGATTATGAATTGGTTCATTCGACATTAAAATCGGAGCACTCGTTCGTATGCAATTGGCGGATTGGTCAATTTTTCGCGTTTGTATATGGGACAATATTAGCAAAATGGCCAATTTGCTTCCCGTCGTTATTTTTAAGAATACTTTTAACAAAATGCCTCTGAAACTGTTTTTTTTTACTTAGCAACGACTTTTTTGTTCTTCATTCTTATAAAATCATTTTTTTCTTACTGGGAAAAGTTTTAAGATTATTAGAAATTGGGTCGGTAGCTTGTCACAACTACACTCCGTGCCTACCTAACTTGAGTAAAAGAGTCATTATCTGTAAATAGGACAAATTGTACTTTTAAAAACTGAAAAAAATACTCTTCTAATTATATAATTTTTATTATATGTGTTTCACATAGTCATATATAGTAAAAAAAAAATGGTTCAGATGCATTTAATGATTTTTTTTAAAAGCAAATATATTTTTTTCCACACTTGAAAACTATCGTTAACTTCTTTAGATGCTGAGCATGGGCAAAAGACAATGTATGCTCATGCAGCACCGAAATCATTGCATGCCTCTTTGACTTGCCCCAAGTGCTAAGCCTTGTGTTTAGTTCATAAAACGTGTGATTCAAGTCGATGTCAATTAGGCTTGGTTGAATAAAAGACGCAACTAAACCTACAATAGACATATTCATTATAATTTTACTCAAATTAAAGATACTTAATAAGATCCTTTCAATATTAACCCTTTCAGTCCCAGTGATGCCATTTAGAATCATCACTTTCGATATTTTGTTTCCAAATGTTTATGTCCCGTTGTGACATCCAAACACACATCATTCGATTCTTCATATTTTGTTCTATTAGACAATATTTCACATTAATCTCGATAGAAGTCGGAACTACTATTTTTTATTGAGAAAATAGCTAACAAGCGTTTCACCTGATTTTTGAAAAGTTCACTTCAGTTCCGCATATTTAAAACACAATTTAAAATATTTCGGTTAAAATTATTACTAAAATGTTTCAATAATATCGTCAGATACCCTAAAATATATAACTCGAAGTTTTTTAGATAATATATATTTTATTGTTTTCCACAGTTACAAAAATTTGCATTGTTTCAAAAACCATATAAAAAATTAAAATGAATTTTTTGTAATGGAACTCTTATTTTTGACCTAAAATAAGCTTATTTTGTGAATATCAGATGTTTCTGTAGTGTAGTAAATTTTTGAGACTGAAAGGGTTAACATACTGTAAAAAAAATTTAAGTTTTGGTACGAAGCTCCTTTTATTTCAAAATATGTGTATGTACTGTCATGGTTTTATCGATGCACACTTACTGCCAAAGCTAACGTTTCTTATTTTGCTAAAATACTTCATAACCATGTGTTTAATAAATAGAAATTAAACCTTATTAAATTAGGCCACATATAAACATAGATTGAATTATATATTGTCAATATTTATTACAACGAAACCATACCTATTTTACCCGACCTGACCCTATTTTTCTTACCTAGTAACGACTTGTTTTTGCTTTAAATTCTGTTAAAATTATCGCTTCACAATTCTATTAAAATTATCACTTTGTATTTATTTCTAACTGGGAAAAGTTTTGGTGTTTTAAAAAGACGGATCGATAACTGACGATGTTTGTTTTGCAAATATATCTTAATCATTTTATATTGTGCACACAGATATACTTTAAAACTACTATATTGTATTTTATCGATATCAGGCATTTTTCATAAACAAAAATTTAATCTGTATACCCAAAATATGCATATCACAAGTTTATGTCTCAGATCGGTAACTTCAACTTCCAAATATATCTTATTACACTCCTTGCCAACCTAAGTTGTGTAAATAAAAATATGCTATGGAGAAGATCCTTCCGCGGATGTAAAGAGTTCCATAAATTATTTGTGAATCCATCCAGACAACATATTTAAAACGTTAATTTTGTTTAAGGTCTAACGGATTTGTATATTTGAGAAAATTTGGCAATTTTATCAGAATGAAAAGTGTATTTTGGTTAAATTGTATTAAGTTCATTTAATATGTAAATATAACCTTACAAGAGTTTCCAACTAATAGACCAATCGCGCTTTTCCCCCTGTCTTTTTACTATTTGTTGTTTACCCAAGTTAGATTGGCACGGAGTGTAGCTTTATTTTGTCATAACAAGTATACTTTTGGAATGAAAACTTTATTATTACTTATCAATACTATGTATAATTTTTTAAAAACTGTAAACGAATTACTCAGTGATACTTTTATAAATTAAATAAGTATGCAATATTTTATATTTCAGGATGGGTAACGTCAACTTCCTAAACGAGTTGAAAACGCCACTTCCAGAAGAAAACAACATCCCTGAATGGTCCCCATAGACTGTACAAATATTTTCAATGGAAAAGCAAGTAAGAGGAGTTTTTTTTATTCATAGCTAATAATAAAATCGCTCAACGTCATGGTTGGAATAGAATTTTCAGAAACTTGCTGTCAAAGGTGATCGGCCACCTTAATTAATTCCTTGCTTAACCGAGCATGCTAATATATTACTGTGCAAAGGTATACTTACTAACTTCCTCATAAAGCATCATTTCTAATAACAAGTTATGTTACGTTAATGGAAGTAAAGTACACGATGCATATAGTTATAATTGATCTTTTAATCAGTCGGTATAAAAATGTGACACCTTGAACCCTAAAAGACTAAGAATACATTTATTGAAATAAGAAATTTAAGGTTTTTAAACAAATCAGGGCATTACAAAGTTCTGCTTAGACGCCAAAAATAAACAGCGCTAGAACCAGATAAGTTTCTTTTTGAACAATTTACGCTATAACCTGATAGGAATAGTAAGAGATTCACTCTAATAAGAATGAGTTACGATGTAAATAAACAGTGTTCGATGCAAGTAAGTTGTGGAGCGGTCTCCAACAATCGGCTAAAATTTAATATTTGTCTTCAATTCGGCACAGAAGGAATTGGCTCTTTGTTGAAGCGCCACTGAGTTTTAGTTTATTTCATCTGAATTAAATAAAAATACTTGTATTTTCGAAAACTCAATGCAGTAACAGAAAACTTAATGCTTATGGTACACTGCATTTTGGTTCTATTGTTGCTAAACTATTCCAAAGGGAAAATGAGTTTTATCGAACAGAATGTGACATAATGCGAAATTTTCGATATCATTTAAGCAGTCTGTGTAATTACGATTAGAAAATAATTAAGTGCTCCAAATTACGTAAAGTTAAACAAAAATTAATATTAGGTTCCAAATCATGGGATTTGAAGAATATGATTATTTGAAATGCAAACATTTAAGTAATATTTGGAATTTATTCTGGATTAAATTTGAAGTAAATAAAATTTTCATAGCATCATAACTAATTATATTTTAGAGTATTTTTAAGAGAAAAATTATTTAAAAAAATAAGATCTTACAGGATTAATTATTTATAATTTAGATTTATGTACTTTTTGCACCATGAAAGTTATTTGTGCAACAAATGTGAAGAGAATTACTTTTAGACAGTCTACTATGAACTAGTTTCAAAAAAGTTTTCAATGGAAAAACAAGAAAGATTATTTTATTTGTTAAATAAGCAGAGTCTTGAATAGTTCGGATCGGTAACGCATCTTAAAATAACAAATATATCGAATATATTTTGCATTAAATGATAGCTTTAGTGGCCGTGAAGACGTCAACGTGGTTTCTAGTTTAGCAGAAGAATAAATAAAACAAATGTCTTATTAGTCAGATCATTCATTCAATTGCACGACAGCAATGGGTGGGCCCTGGAATTCTCTAGAAGTCACCTCCAGGCAAGTTTGTTCTTGGCAACTGTTCTCAAGTTGGTATTAGATTTTAGAATCTTCATGTCTCTTTCGAGACGGTCGATTCACCTCGTGTCTTCCCCGAGTTCTAGTATTAGTATTGTATTGATCGGTAAAGATTAATATTTCCATTCGTAGCCGATATAATATTCTGGTAACAATATTTTGTAAACATGTGCTTAAGATGTAATGTCTTTTGGATTTATCTTGAAGGTTTAATTGATGATTTAAATTATAAAAGTAATTTCGTATTTACATCTGTAACGCCTCATTAAGTATGTACATTTGCAATTCATAATTGATTTCGTCCATATAATGGACGAATGAGCAACATGAACAAGCAAAAGAGCGTATCAGCCATCTGCCAATATTTTCGTTTTGTTATCGCAATGGCCGCGGCAATGAATTTTGGGAAAAGAAATCATTAAACCGGAAATTTATTTTCAATAGAATATTGAACAAGACTTTTTAAAACTGTTTGGTAGTAATTAGTATAATATGTGTGAAAATAGTATCAAATATGTATGGATTACAATATAGTTTAGAAATGTATATTTTTATTTGTTATTTTAGAATAAATATCTTTAACTGGTTAACTGTTTAGAGAATTCCAGGGCCCGCCCATTGCTGTCGTGCAATGGAATGAATGATTTGACTAATAAGAAAATTGTTTTATTTATTCTTCTGGCCAAACTAGAAACCACGTTGACTTCTTCACGGCCAATAAATCTACATTTCAATGCAAAATATTTTCGATAAATTTGTTATTTTAGAATGCGATATCGTTCTGAACTGTTCAAGAGTTTTATTTAACAAGTTAAATACTCTTGCTTGTTTTTCCTTTGAAAACTTTTTAGACAGTCTACTATGAACTCTTTTCAAAAAGTATTTCTCTTCACATTTGTTGCATAAATAATTTTCGTGGTTCAAAAAGTACATAAATCTAAATTATAAATAATTAATCCTGTATGATCTTATTTGGTAAAAAATAAGTTTTCTCTTAAGAATACTCTAAAAATAAAATTAGTTATGATGCTATGAAAATTGTATTTACTTCAAATGTAACCCATAATGAATTTCAAATATTACTTATCGGCTTGCACTTTAAATGATCATATGCTTCTATCCTATGATTTGGAGCCTGATATTGATGTCTACTTTACTTTCATAATTTGGAGCACCTAATTATTTTCAAATCGTAATTACAAAGACTGTTTAAATGTTTGCATTTTGTTCGATAAAACTCATTTCCCCTTTGTAATAGTTTTGCAACAATAGAACCAATGCAGTGTACAATATGCGTCAAGTGTTTTTGTTACTGCATTGAATTGTACAAAAATGTAAGTATGTTTTAGTTATTCCTAAAAACTAAACTAAAACTCAGAGGCGCTTCAATAAAGAGCCAAGACTTTCTGTGCCAAATTGAAGACAAATATTAAATTTAAACCGTTTGTTGGAGACCGCTCTACAACTTACTTACATCGAACACTGTTTATTTACATTGTAACTCATTCTTATTGAAGTGAATCTTTTATTATTCCTATCAGGTTATAGCGTAAATTGTTCTTGAAACTTATTTGGTTCTAGCGATGTTTATCTAAGGCGTCTGAGCAGAAGTTTTTAATGCCCTGATTTATTTAAAAACCTGAAATTTCTAATTTCAATTATATTCTTAGTCTTTTAGGGTTCAAGGTGTCACATTTTTATATCGACTGCTTAAACTGAAAAGACCAATTATATCTATATTCTTCGTGTAATTTATTTAAATTGACTTGACATAACTTGTTATTAGGAATGATGCTTTATGAATGAGTTAGTGAGTATACATTTGCGAAATAATATATTTATTAGCTTGCTCGGTTAAGCAGGGAATTTATTAAGTTGGGCAGGGTAGACAGACAAGTGAGTGAACAGGCCCCAGTGAATGAATCAAATATTTTTTAAATGTTAGTAAATACATTTAAAAAAAATATCATTCCACTGGATGGATTGGCAACACTGACTTCCTCCCATCTCGAAGGAATCTATCTGACATCTGATTGGTTGTAATTGGTCATTAAATAAAATCCAACGTGTTTATTGACTGGAAATTTTCGTGTTCATTCACTGGTAAAAGAACTGTTCATTGACTTGGCTTTTGTGCCACTTTTTATTTGGTCCCCCAAAAGACCCAAAACAATGCAATATAAAGTCAGCTCCTTTTTTTGTAGAATTTACATGTAATGACAGATGTGTTCATATTGTGATAAACCAGAAGCTATATTTTCTTAAAATGGGATGAATTTTCTTAAAACAAATTGTGCTTAAGCGTTCATTCACTGGTTAGTCTACCCTAGTAACCGTTTTTTTTTTTTTTTTCAAAATTTGTAAAATTTAGCGAAATTGAATATAGTTTGTGCTTGCAGACTAGTTCCATTGTAACAACTTCGTTTTTACGCACATTTCTTAATGGGTTTTAATAAAGTTTTATTTAATTCCTTAAGGAAAATCAGACGCAAAGAAATTTTAGTTAATTAATTTTTAGTTTCTAGTGTCCGAATAGATGAAGACAGGATTTACAATGATCAATTGGTTGGTGAGTTTATCTAACTACAAATTACTCATCAGGAAAGCTGTCTGTATTTAGGCGGGCATGGGTAGTATTACAGTGCAGTTTCTATGTTCAATATTTTAAATAATTACAAAGCAGTTCAAAAGAAATGTTACGACACTAAATGATTACTTTACACATTGTTAAAAAAAAAGTAACTTTAACGGAAATTTTCCTTACTGTTGTCTGTTTAAAACGGTTTTGCTCTTACATTACGGTCTAACCGTTTTGTTAAACTCTCTACAGTTTAAAACCGAGGGGAAAAAACTTGTCCCCAAATTGACGTAATTTTGAGCACGGTTAAAGTAAAAACAATACTATTAGCTTCAATCCATCAAGAGACTTGATAGACTGATTAGTATGCCGCTTTACTTGTAAAGTAGAACTCCAATTATTCAAAGCGCTGCTGATTACCCGCATTGCAGGAAAATTTTCCACCCTGCCTATATGAAGAGTACACGGAAAGAACCGATTGATTTCTTTAGAGTCTTTCCGTAATTGCCTCTGCTTGGCGGACATTGGCGACCGGAAAACGTTTTTTCTTCTTGTTCTTCACTTGAGGTACAAACGTGTGACTCGTGCCACTCAACTCTGGCGTGAATCAGGGTAGCCGCGAAAGATAAACAAAGCGAGTAACAGGCTTCTTTACACCAGTTTAGGCCATTTCTCGCTATCATCCCCGAAGAGGCTATTGAGGAAAGCCTTGTACTAAATCAATCGGTTCTTCCCGTGTACTCTTCATATGTCATACATAGTAATATTTTTGGCATAACATCCAACAGAAACAGAGAACGGGTATCAAGTGTATGGTCTAGTATAAACTTTGTGCTAACTTTACCTGATTTTATATTAGGTTCTAAAAAAACTAAACTCCCCGGCGCAACAGTCCATTACTGGACCAAGGTCTGCCTTGCCAATTTCAGCTTTCGTGACCTAGGACTCTGAGGTGCTGGGCATATGTCCCGGTAAGATGGTCAGCCTCGCGTGGAACCCCCAGTGTTTAGTTCCCAAGCATGCTTGGTACCCATTTTATCGACTCACTCAAGGAATGAAAGGTAGGATCAACCTCGCCCGATCCGGGATTAGAACCGCGGACCTGCGGCGTGGCAATGAGATGCACTACCACTAAGGGCCTGGTCCTCATGTTATGTACTAACCTGTTGTATAATTAATGAATTAGCTTTTATATATTCTTTCGATTAACTCCAATTATCGGAGTATGTTTAGATCTCAATTCTTCGGATAAGTGGAGTTCTACGGTAACTTGTAATGGTGGCCAGTTCAAATTGAGCCAGCTTCGAAACCTTTTGTTTTCAAAAAAGTGAACTTTTCGTAACTTACTATAGAAAAGTATTACTGGAAATTAAATTATATTATTCAAAAAGCTTTCTCGAGGAGCTTAGTGAAAGAACATGCTGACATTTTTGTGTCAAATGAACAGGTTACTCTTTTTTTCAAAGATAGAGATAACCCTTTTCATAAAAGTTAGGTTTAGTATATTTTTTACCATTTGTGCCACTTTTGAAGTGCAATTAAGTGTGCGTATATGTCTTTTATTTACAGACGATTTAAAGATTTTTAAGCAAGTTGTTAGTACTTATGAATGCTTTGATGTTACAGAATGATATTGATAATTTACATAACTGGTGTTTAAATAATGGGTTGTACTTAAACGTTTCTAAATATAGTGCCTTAAGCTATACCCGTCGTAAATTAGATCTTTGTTGTATCCTTATAATATAAATGGCACCACCTTAACTCAAAGACATGGGTGTAACTTTTTGAGTTTTTGCAGTAGTCCTGATTTCTCTGAACATATTATTATTACTTCTAAATCTTGCATAGTTCTTCGTTTCCTCAAACTAAAAACTAATGAAATTCACTTCCAGAGTTTTTTAAAAATCCTTTATTTCAGTATGGTCCGTTCTAATCATATGGGACCCTTATTATGACTACAACAGAAAATTAATCGAACGAGTCCAAATTGTTTTCTTCGGTTTCTGTATTTTAAGATCTTTCATACTAGTTCTTTTGATCTATCCTCATTTGATCTGCGTAGCATTTTTAATATCTCGGCCCTTAATCTAGGCGTAAAGTTTGACTTCTGTTTTCCATAAAGTTATAATTAATAAAATTTTTCAATGATATAACTAGTACTGTACATATCCTTATTCCCAATAGATTTATACGCAATCGTCGTATATTTTTCCTCATAGCTCCATTACAACTATATTCAAAATTTATGTTTGTATAAGTTTTATTAAGTTTACTATAACTATTCTCACGACCTAGATAGTTTTGCTGTACGTCTTTTAATGATTTTAAAGCTTATGGTTTCTAACTTTCTTCTGTGTAATGTGTTTGTCTGTTTTTATACTCAATTATTTCGTGTTTGTTTTATTCCCTAATTGTTTTATTCAATGTGCATTGTAATTAGATTTTTATCTGTAATGTGCATTTAAAATTGAATAAATAAAATAAATAAACGAAAAGCGTTAAAGCTAATTTTTTTCAACTTTGTCATTAAGCATGTTCTTCCACTAAGCTCTTCAATTGTCTGCGGAAATGTATTTTTCTCCATGAGACAAGGGGCTGGGGAGCCTGTCGGTTAGGCACTCGCCTAGCATGCGTAAGGTCCCAGGTTCGGGTCCGGGCATCGCCAAAATAACTGCCGACCTATAAACGGCCCGTGCAGCCAAAAATGTCCGACGAATAATACCCCGTGTAAGGGAGTGCACGTTAAATATCCTTCAAAGTCCTAACGCTGTCGCCCTTAACGGTTGCGTTGGGTGCCTATTCAGGTGTCGGCACGTCACTTGACTGTGGTTCTAAACTACGACGCCCGTCGCCAATAGCCCTCGTGTAGCTCTAGTGCGACGTTAATTCAAACCAAATCAAATCCCTGAGACAAATTCTGCATCTTTTCAACTTCAACTACCTTTAAGTAATTGGGATTTCAACAATTCAAACCCAATTTTTAAAAAATGTAGAGTGGGGAAAAGTTAAAATAGCGATGATTACAATTTCCTGGAAATACTGTGGGTGTATAAGAAAAGTATCCGCAAAACTTGTTGATGTAGTAAAAAGGACAGGTTTTGCATGTTTTTCTACAGAGTGGTGCAAATAAAAGCGGCCCTAGAGATAGGAATACGTTGAAATGCTTGGCGAGAAAAACTCCTGAAGCCGCTTGAAACCTATTTTTGCATTGATTGAATCAGATTAGCTTCACATTTATAGCTACTCGTAGACTGGTGGCGAGTTCAGATCTTAGTTCTTATTGTAAGAAGTCCCATAATGCAAATTTTGTGCCTTGTAATCAATTTAGAATGTTTTGTATTAACAAAACAAAAAGGTACGATTCTCTAGGATAAATAACGATCGAAATAATCACTAGTGGGAACTTTTCTTGATCAGCTCTACAAAAATTGTTTAGATTTCATTTCAACTGCTTCTCAAACCATAGCGTAGTTACCCGCAAATAATTCGCCAAGTGTTTGTTTTGGCTTAATATTGAAGTGATCAATAGCTTCAGTTAGCAAACCTGTTTTTGTATTGGTTTTTGACTTCTCAACATTTCTGTCGTATTATTATCTCTACGTTGGGGCCGCTTTTGTTTGCACAACCTCTTATATGTATTCAATTTTTTATTTCTTGTACTTAAGAAATTTCGGAGGATCAACATTCTAGCCCCGTAAGGTGCATTCTGCAATCAATAATGTCCAATCAACTGAATCTGCCGTATAATTGGAGGAGGACTGGTGGTTTGATGCGTGGATTTGCAGCCTTTTGAAACTTCATGAAACTTATTTCCAGTAAGAGTTCTTTATAAATTCTAGATTTAAAACCAATATTCTTAAATTGTGTTTATTTTATGAAGTAAATAAACTTACTTGGCGATTAAAAGTTATAAGTAGTTACATAGTTAAAAAGTTAATTTTTATACATGAGTTGACAATGAAAAAATTTTCAAAAGTTAATTTCACAAACATTTACCTTAGTATAACTACTTTTATAATCTTCATTTAAAAACTCTTAATCTTATCAAAAACAAATAAAGAGTTAATTTTTTTTTATATTTAATGATTATTGATTGCATGAAAATTTGTTTTGATCAGTGTTTATGGTCTTCAAATATCAAAACAGCTTTTTCACCCTTTCATTCAGTCCCAGTGATGCCATGTGGCACTATTTTTCTGATCATAATTTTAAAAAAATAATAGGGATGACATCTAGTGGGATAAATAAGATATTTTCTAATATAAAAAAGTTTGAAGAATCGATCATGTACTTTTTGATGTAATAAATGGCTATAGACAATCAGAAAAAAATCTAAAGTGATGATGCCAAATTGTCATTGGAACTGAAAGAGTTAAATATGTTATACACTCCGTGCCAACCTAACTTGGGTAAAAACAAATAGCAAAAAGGCAGGGTTAAAAGCGCTATTGGTCCGTTAGTTGGGAACTCTTGTAAGGTAATATTTACATACAAAATGATCTTAAAAACAATTTAACCAAAATACACTTTTTATTCTGATAAAAATTGCGAAATTTTCGCGAATAATTATCAAATCTGTTAGACATTAAGGGGTCACATTAGTCTTAAAAATGTGCAAAGAAGATACTACATGGCATAGTTTGATCTTTCTTGTCATTTTTGAACTACTCAATAAATGAGTATAATTTTTTTATATGTAATTCTACAGGATTCATTTATTATAAAACAAGTTTTAAAATTTTATGAAACTTTAGCCAAAACTAAAATAAATGATATTAAACATGAAGCTATTTGAACACATTGTGATTAGGCTTGCGCGGCAAATTGTGAGGTAAAAATTGAAAAAATGACCAAGAAAAGGACTTTATATTGTACAAATATGTACAAACTAGGACTTATACCTAAATTCTCAGCTCAATTTCAATTAGAAATTATTTTAAGAACTTTTTTCTAAAAAAATTAATAAAAATTTAATTTTTTTTATTTTAAATTTTTTTAAAAATAATTTCTAATTAAAATTGAGCTAAGAATTTAGGTATAAGTCTTTGTTTGTACATATTTGTACAATATAAAGTCATTTTCTTGGTCTTTTTTTTTTTTTTTAATTTTGACCTCACAATTTGAAGGGGTCACAGGAGTCTTAAAAATGTGCAAAGAAGGAAGTACAAAGCATAGTTTGATCTTTCATGTAATTTTTTAACTACTCAATATACAAGTATAATTTTTTATATGTAATTCTACAAGGCTTATTATAAAACAAATTTTAAAATTTATGAAATTTTAGCCAAAACTAAAATAAATGATATTAAACATAAAGCTATTTGAACACATTGTGATTAGGCTTGCGCGGCAAATTTTGAGGTCAAAATTGAAAAAATGACCAAGAAAATGACTTTATATTGTACAAATATGTACAAACAAAGACTTATACCTAAATTCTCAGCTCAATTTTAATTAGAAATTATTTTTAAAAAAAATTTAAGTCAAAATTTTAAAATTTTTAATAATTTTTTTTAGAAAAAAAGTTCTTCAAATAATTTCTAATACCTAAATTCTCAGCTCAATTTTAATAAGTCTTTGTTTGTACATATTTGTACAATGTAAAGTCATTTTCTTTGTCATTTTTTCAATTTTGA
This sequence comes from Hylyphantes graminicola, assembly GCA_023701765.1. Classification (NCBI taxonomy): domain Eukaryota; kingdom Metazoa; phylum Arthropoda; class Arachnida; order Araneae; family Linyphiidae; genus Hylyphantes; species Hylyphantes graminicola. The sequence continues at coordinate 17,086,317 of CM043120.1, read as the reverse complement.
CCTCAAAATTTGCCGCGCAAGCCTAATCACAATGTGTTCAAATAGCTTTGTGTTTAATATCATTTATTTTAATTTGGCCAAAGTTTCAGAAATTTTTAAATTTGTTTTAAAATAAATAAGCCTTGTAGAATTACATATTTTAAAATTATACTTGTATATTGAGTAGTTAAAAAATTACATGAAAGATCAAACCAGCTTTGTACTTCCTTGTTTGCACATTTTTAAGACTCCTGTGACCCCTTAAGCGAAATTTATGTTTAAACATGTTTTCTGAGTGAATTCACAAATAATTTATGGAACTCTTTACATCCGCGGAAGGATGTTCTCCATAGCATATTTCTATTTACCCAACCTAGGTTGGTAAGGAATGTATAGTTTCAATATTTCGTTCATTTTAAGGATTTACAACACTTTGGTGTTAACTAATTGTAAAAAATAAATATATTTAGGTGTTGTATTTTCATTGTTTATACCTATATTTTTGCTTTCAGCTGCTGTTTGAGGGAATAACTGATTACAAAATCGAAGAACGTCCAAAAAAAAAAGGTTGGTATAGGCCAAGGATAGGGAGGGAGGGCCAGCTGGTCCAAAGCCATGGAACATTAAATGTGTGACTATTGTTGCCTTTTTTTGCCAATAAAGTCTTTGTAATGTAAGTACTGTTTCGTATTGTAGTTAAATGAGTTGAATAGCAAACAATAAAGTAATATCAAATTATAATCTATAGTTTAAATATTTATTCTTAAGACTTTTCGATCATATTTGTTAACCAAAATATTGTGCATTTATTACGTTTACATCATTCATTACTTAAAAGTCAATGAAATTTCAACTTTTCAGCAATTCCGTAAATTTTAAAGTTTATAAGGAGGTGAAATATTGCAATGGTATTCTTAAAAAAATCTAAAGCAAAGAATACGTTGTTGGTGTATGCCGAGGAAATTGGGGAGTACCAATATCATTAAAATTTAAGAGTTTTTAATTTGTTTTCTTTTGTTAAAATTTAGTTATTGAATTGGAAAAGTACTGAAACAAATAATTTATTTATATATGTATTTCATAATTTAAACTTATAGTTAACAAGAAGTTCTTAAAGAACTAAAATAGCCTACTTTCCTGTTACTTAAATGCTTACTAAAATTCTTATCATGAAAAAACTAGGTTCGTAACAGTAAGTGACATCAACAACCGTTTCTCCACCTTAAATTCTAAAATAAATTTCACTAAACACAGCATCTTTCACTAAACACAGCACTAAACACAGCTTTATTTGCAGTTATAAATAAGTATTTAATTTTTCGTAGAACAAAAACCAAAAAACTACTCCTCAATAAACATTTACTTGCTAAATTTGGCTAGTTTCATTTATTTTATTTCGAAAATTAAATAATTATTACTTAAATCGTTTGCAAAAATTTATATTTCGAAGTATAAATATGTAATATTCCTCGCTTTTAAATAGAATGGAAACAATTTATATCAACATACAAAGATCTCGTTGTGAAATATTTATTTGACGTCATCTTAAATTGATCGATGTCTCAAAAATAAATTTATTTTAATTTATTGTCTAAAAGAATTAAAGTTTCTCAAGCTATTGTTGCTATGGCAATGGTGATTTAATTCTAATAAAAATGGCTTCCTATCATAGAGATCTTAATAAAAGTATTAGAGTGGAGATCACGTGACCTGTCTATGCTAACAACGGGACGAGCATGGAGGCCGCCATCTTAGAGTCAGTTCAGTTCAGTGCTTGGATTTCGGGACCAACTTTTTAGTGGAAAGTGCTTTGAAAAAATAAATTTAATTCTAAAATATAAAAAAAATACCATAAAAATATTAGCTGCATTTTGGAATATTTTTAGTGACTTTAAAAGAACTTGAAACGCTTTTCTAGTATTTTTATAATATTTATTTTGTAATTTTCGAATTAAATTTTATTTTTTGCCTAGCATTCTTTTGCTTTCTGTGATGGCGACATTGGCAACTTGCAGCCATTGCCGTTACATTGAGAAGAAGAATACGCGAAAAATAAAATTTAATTCTAAAATTACAAAATAAATATTATAAAAAAACTAGAGAAGCGTTTCAAGTTCTTTTAAAGTCACTAAAAATATTCCAAAATGCAGCAAGTATTTTTATGGTATTTTTTTAATATTTTAGAATTAAATTTATTTTTTCTAAGCACTTTCCATTAAAAAGTTGGTCCCGAACTCCAAGCACTGAACTGAACTGACTCTAAGATGGCGGCCTCCATGCTCGTCCCGTCGTTAGCATAGACAGGTCACGTGATCTCCACTCTAATACTTTTATTAAGATCTCTATGACTGACACTATGTATTTTTGCTTTTCCTGCCACCATTATCACACTGAGCATTGCACGTGCATTCGGCTAGCTGGCAGTAGAGTTCAATTAAGTAAAGGATTGCCCAGTTTGTCACAGCTTGGGTGAGCGCGATTACCCTCTGAGCGCCATTACCCGTCCCTCCCCTACTAAAAACTACAAAAATCTGTTTAAATCACACGTTTATTCATTATTTCGCAAATAACGTACACAAAATCATACTATCTTACTTTTGAAAAACGTATGTAAAAAAAGTACTATACAAGATTATTTTAACAAACAAGTGTGAACTAATTAAACATTTTTAAAGTTAGAAGAAATTTTTGCCTTTGTTTTTAGCCTACTTTTCTTTTTTTTTTAATTCGAAGAATTAAAAAAAAAATGAAAAAGTAGGTATTGACATGCGGTCGATGTCCGTCCGTCCGTCTGTCCGTACCCCCCTTCCAAAATCAGTTCTATCAATCCGATCTTAAAAATTCTTTTTTTATTAGAAAGGTATAATCTCAGACACCCAACTTTCATACTTTTTGTCCGTCTGTCTGTACGATAGGACGGACATAAATCGACTATTTGACGACGAATTTCCCATTGAATTAGCATTGAAATTCAATTTCGATTCATTTAAAGCGCTGAAATTAACTACAAATGCTACGGACAAGTGAGATACGTCAAAAAATTCAGCGCATCGTATTTAGAATACATTGGAAATTTCAGAAAGGAATTCGAATTCGAAGTACTTCAATTATTAAAAAAACATCAACATTTAATGCTCATTTAAAAAGCATAGGAAGCCATTTTTATTAGAATTATATCGCCGTTGCCATCGCAACAATTGCTTGAGAAACTTTAATTCTTTTAGACAATAAATTAAAATAAATTTATTTTTGAGACATCGATCAATTTAAGATGACGTCAAATATATATTTCACTGCGAGATCTTTGTATTTTGATATAAATTGTTTTCATTCTATCTAAAAGCGAGGATTATTGCAAACAAACAAACAAAAAAAAAACACTTTATTAATTTAGAAATTTTGCTTATTTATTCTCTGAAATATAAATTTTTGCAAACGATTTAAGTAATAATTATTTAATTTTCGAAATAAAATAAATGAAACTAGCCGAATTTAGCAAGTAAATGTTTATTGAGGAGTAGTTTTTTGGTTTTTGTTCTACGAAAAATCAAATATTTACTTATGACTGCAAATCAAGCTGTGTTTAGTGAAAGATGCTGTGTTTATTTAGATGCTGCGTTTAGTGAAATTTATTTTAAATTTAAGGTGGAAAAACGGTTCTTGATGTCACTTACTGTTACGAACATAGTTTTTTCAAGATAAGAATTTTAGTAAGTATTTAAGTAACAGGAAAGTAGGCTATTTTAGTTCTTTAAGAACTTCTTGTTATATTTCCCAAACCACCTTTTTTCTAATTTTTTAAATTGGTAAGAAAAGTGGTGTTATAAAAAGATATTTTTTCATGAAATGGGATTTGAAACCGGTCAGTTGGGGAGTGAAATCTGGTCTCTCCCAGAGTGGTTTTTAACATTGAGCTCACATTGGAGGGAAAATCGGTGCCTTGAAAAATTGGTCGTAAGTAGAGGTGGTCGCTCAATGGAGGTGGTCGGCCATGGAGTTTTCACTATAAACCTTCTTTGAATCTTGCAGCTTACACAGAAGAGATGCTTCGTGAGTTGGAGTCCGTTGCCGAGTTCCAGCTGAGCGCTTCCCAGTCCAGCCTGTTGCGCCAGCGCATGAAGTCGCTGTACGACCACATCCACCAGCACCCTGCCTTGCACCAAAGATACCTCTGGGTGGGCAAGGGACGGCCGGACATTGACCCGGACATTAGAACGCCTCCCAAGAAGGTAAATAAGGCTTTAAGTTAAACGCATTTAAGAATTACTGATGTCGGTTCATTAGAAATTGCATTAGCATTGGAATCACAACTTCCACAGCAATATTGCTAAGCCAAGTTATCCATTTCCCCCTAGGTATGGGAATCAACTTGACATCGAAATGAGACAAATTTGAAACGAAAATGTGATCTAGTTATTTCATTATATGTTTTTGAAATTTTAAAATTCCAAAAATATACAGCAGATGGCGACACTTACATTTTAATTAACTTAAAAACTCTCTCCCAGAGTGGTTTTTAACATTGAGCTTACATTGGAGGGAAAATCGGTGCCTTGAAAAATTGGTCGTAAGTAGAGGTGGTCGCTCAATGGAGGTGGTCGGCCATGGAGTTTTCACTATAAACCTTCTTTGAATCTTGCAGCTTACACAGAAGAGATGCTTCGTGAGTTGGAGTCCGTTGCCGAGTTCCAGCTGAGCGCTTCCCAGTCCAGCCTGTTGCGCCAGCGCATGAAGTCGCTGTACGACCACATCCGCCAGCACCCTGCCTTGCACCAAAGATACCTCTGGGTGGGCAAGGGACGGCCGGACATTGACCCGGACATTAGAACGCCTCCCAAGAAGGTAAATAAGGCTTTTAGTTAAACGCATTTAAGAATTACTGATGTCGGTTCATTAGAAATTGCATTAGCATTGGAATCACAACTTCCACAGCAATATTGCTAAGCCAAGTTATCCATTTCCCCCTAGGTATGGGAATCAACTTGACATCGAAATGAGACAAATTTGAAACGAAAATGTGATCTAGTTATTTCATTATATGTTTTTGAAATTTTAAAATTCCAAAAATATACAGCAGATGGCGACACTTACATTTTAATTAACTTAAAAATTAAATAAATGGATGTGATTTTTTTTTTTAGATTTTGCTTTAAATTGATGCTGAGGGGGAAATGGTTGCGGGTCTCCAAACCAAAGTGCTTCTTTGTTAATCCAATGAGAAAACTATTGCGTGTAACACTACGCGACTTTTCGATGACCACTTAATCTATCATCAGAACACAAATTAAACGTAATTATATTATGCCACATACCCTTATAAGATAATATCAATTTTTTTTAAAACATAAAAAGTTGGATGGCAGCTACCCCTTGAGCATGCTCATCTTATTATGGCGTACAACAAGTACTAAGAACACGAGTACCAAATTTGAATTCCTTAACTTTTCAGTTTGAGTCGTCGAGTGTGGTTTCATACCACACGGACCAATTTCAAAAAACATTTTCTTATCACACCTTTCAAATTCGTCTGGATTTATATTTTATCCTCAAACTTGAGGGTCTGGATTACTCCAATATAAGTGTGAGGTTCCGATTAGCGACAGTGGATTATGATCACTAAGTAAAAACTAATCCCAAATTTCAAATGAATTTTTAATTCTTTTATCTTATTATCTTGTCGATCATGTCCGAATTTAAGTTTGTAAGTTTATAATACTGAACCTAAGCACACATTTCCACTCTTTGCGACATTTCATATAGCGATTTTTAAATTACAATATAGATTGACAATCCTATTTCTGCCACAAACAGAATCTGATCGTAAAAGACGTTATTCTCCAAAGGCACCGATTCCTTTCTTTTGCAGAGCCGCACCACTTCCAAGCGCAAGCGTTACCTGAGCGAAGACGACTCTGAGCCGACGACGAACCATGAGAGCCAGGCGAGCCCTGCAAGCCAGCCTGCGAAGAAGGCGGCCGCCTTTCCTGCTGAAGAGATCTGCAAGACGAATCGCCAATGGGAGCAGATCAACAGCACTCATGACTTCTACGACAACGAGGTAGAGGTGATCCAAGACAGCGTGCAGCAGTATGTCTTCTCCTACAGATGCGTTGCTGAGACAGGGCCGTGTATTGGGATATCACCCTTGTGAGTACCAGAAAGCTTGCATTAGATTTCTCTAGAAAGAGCCTAAATAAAAGAACGAACTAGTAATTATGAGTGTGTGGTCAATTCTAGTATAATTTTTAATGTTATGCCCCTTGGGCATAACGGAGATCGGAGATCGAAAATAACACTTTGTAGCCTCGACGCGGAGCGTCTTTACTACGCATCAAAATATCCCTAGAAGGGGCGAAACGTCTCAAGGGTTCAAGGAGTGGTCAGCTGACCGGTATAAACAAAGGGGGGGGGGGTCCGAGGACCATGCCGTCAAATCCAACCACTACCACGACGGGTCGTGAGGGATAGTCGGGGGGCATTTAAAATCCTGTTCACCGAATTGATCATAGTGGATTATCTGAGCAATGTTTTCATGCTCTGTGGCTTCCATCACCTTGAAATAATTGTGGGAGGCCGACAGGATGGCTGTGTCAATGGGTTCTATTCCTAAGTCTTTGTGTAGGATCATATTCCTTACGTACCATGGGGCATTGGCAATGTTTCTAAGCGTTTTATTCTGGAAAGTTTGAAGCTTTTTGCGTTGACATTTTTTGGCAGTTGCCCAAACTGCGGAAGCATACATTAGAACAGGTTTTATCATGGACTTATAAAGAAGGACTTAATTCCTTAAAGACATTTTTGAGTTTCTCCCGATAATGGGCCCTAGACTGATTGAAGCACCTGTAGCTTTAGCGATGGTTTGCTTTATGTGCTCCTTGAAGTTGAGCCTACTGTCGAGGTGTACTCCAAGATACTTGGTGTGACGTTGATTTTGAATTTCGTCGTTGAAAATTTTGAGGTATGTGTCAAACTTCTGACCTTGTGGTTCCAGAACAGAACCGAGACACTTTTTTGTGCATTGATTTTGATGCGTCAGTCCTCGCACCAAGTCTCGACAGAGTAGAGGGCATTTTGAATTTTCTCGAAGGCTACATTGCCTCTTCTTGATTTTGCCAATATAGCAGTGTCATCTGCAAATTGGGCAGTAATGGTATTGTCACTGGTCGGGAAGTCGTTTATGTACAGGTTGAAGAGGCTGGGTGAGAGGGAGCTACCCTGGGGCACTAAAGCTCTGATGGTTTTATTATCAGAGAGGGTGTTATTAATCCTAACCCTGAAGGATCTATTGGTGAGGAAAGCGTGAATCATATGGATGAGGGGTTTCAGAAGGTTGGCATTGATAAGTTTCTTGATGAGGCCTTGGTGCCATAGGCTATCGAAGGCCTTTTTCAATATCCAGAAAGACCGCTCCAACATGTTCTTTGTTGTTGAATGCATTGCCTATAAATTCGACTATTGTGTGTACTTGATGCACAGTGGAGTTTGAAGCCGTACTGGTTGAGGTTAATAGTACTATTGGTTTGGGTGAAATTTTGTAGTCCTGCGAGGATAACCCTTTCAAAGACTTTTGCAAGTGTGGGAAGCAGACTAATGGGTCGGTAGCTTGAAGGTTGGAGGGGGCTTTTGCTCTGTTTCTTAAAGAGGATGACAATAGCTTTCTTCCAGCTGTTTGGGAAGTGGTGTTTCCTGATACACGCGTTGAAGATATTAGTAATGAGAACTATTGCTTTTAGGGCAAGGTGTTTAAGAGCTTTATTGGAAATTTGGTCATGACCCGAAGCTTTTTTGGGGTCTAGCTTTTTGATAATTTGGGAAACCTCAGTTGGGGTGGTGTGGTCTATTGTGGTTGTGGGGTTAATGGACAGGTAGAGGGCGACTTCCCTTTCTACCTCTTCAACCAAGTCATGATTTATAGGATTTTCGTGAGGGGTGAATTGCCTACTAAGGCTGTTGGATAGCACTTGAGCCATGTCGTGTTCGGTGTATGCCATCTTATCCGGCCCTTTGAGCGGACCAATGGTTTGAGTCTTTGATTTCAAGGCCTTTGCCATTCGCCAAACAGTGTTGTTTTCAGTTGATAGTCTCATAACTGTTTCTTCCCAATTGGACTGTTTGTGGTCTCTGATGAGGTTACTGACTTTGCAACAGGCCTCATTCCACAGGCGTTTGTCCCTGGGGTGTCTGGAATTTTTGTAGGCATTTCTCAACCTATTTTTAGCTCTAATTTCATTGCGGATATCAAGTGGTAACTTGTGGTCTCTGTTGGTAATGATAGGTCTAGAGCTGCAGTCGATAGCTCTCCTGATTTTTTCAGTGAGTAGCTCGATTGACTTATCGATTTTGTCATTGGTAGTGAGGTCTGGGCTGGCATTGATGTTGTCGTGGGTGAGGTCATGGAATTTATCCCCGTTGGTGGTGTATCTGAGGGATTCAGGGGAATGTGTTAGTCCATAAAGAGTGAAAGTAATGGGGCAATGGTCAGAAGAAAGGCTATGGTGGACTTTAAGAGAAGGGTAACTAGGGATTCCTTTAAGCAGCTTTATATCCAGAATGTCTGGTCTATGTGACAGGGTACCTGGGTAGTGTGTAGGCTCGTCGGGGGCAATATTTCTTTTAATCTTATTACAACCCCTGGCAAAAAGTATCCGATCACCGAAAGCAGTGCCTACGATACGTTCACATCGGTTGTCATTTTTTTTGCAATTTTAATATTTGTTTGAAACTTTTGAGGGTTTTTTGTGAAGTATGACTAAATTAGTTAAGGAATATTAAGTATAAACATAAAATAAAATTGTAGTTAACAGTTTTCACAAGAAAATACATTGTATCGTGAAGGAAAAAAGTTTCCGATCATCCTTTCGTGGGGAAATAAATATTCGATCGCTAGCAAATACAATGTATTTTAAGTGGTATATGCAACTTTTTTGGCTCGGCTCGTGAGTACAAGATCTAAGTAAACAATATAAATGGTTGAAACAAAAAATAGGTTATATGCTATAGGTTATAAACTAGTTTGACAGTTAAAAATAGTTTTGCAACGACAGAAGAATGGCTAGAAAGAATGAATTGTCTTAAGACCTAAAACTTTTAATTGTTAAACGCTTAAAAAGCGAAATATCTCAAAGAAAGGTAGCTCTTACTTTTGCCTGTGCCCAAAGTACTGTTTGCGAAATTTTGAAGAAATATCGCTCTTCTAATGATGGCAAAAATCTTCCTCGAAGCGGTCGCCCACGCGCAACATCATCAAGTAGGCAAGACAGAAAATTGGTTGATCTTGTCAATTCTATGAGAAGGTTATACGTTAAAACAACTTAATACTGAGTAGTCGAAACATCGGGTAAAGGTATGTGCACGTACAGTGCGAAATCGCTTAAACACTAAAAGATTTCACTTTTGCAAAGCCAAAACGAAACCATGTATGACTAAAAAACATAATAAAAGTCGTCTGCACTGCAATGGTTCAAAAAACGTAAAAGCTGGTATTCTCATGATTGGAAGAAGGTTGTTTTTAGTTATGAATCTCGTATCTGCCTAGGAATTGGAGGTGCTGTTGGAATCTTTTTGTAGAGAGGAGCTGATAAAAAGTTAAAAAAAGATTGCCTCAAAACTCAAACTAAATATCAGCGTTCATTTATGGTGTGGAGTTGCGTGACTCCTGAAGGAGTCAATAAAATGTGTGCAGTGTTTCGAACAATTAATTCTGAAGTGTTTATTGACATTTTAAAACAATTTTTTATTCCTGAAATCAAGGAAAGGTTTTTGGACTTATCTTATTTCATTTTTCCAGATGATAACACATCATGTCATCTAATTAAACTGGTCAATAATTTCTTAAATCAGAGTGGTAATTCTCCAAAAAAGACTATTGATTAGTCTGCAAATTGTCCGGATCTCAATCCAATCGAAAATGTTTGGAATGTTTTGAAAAGAAACATTGATAAGAGAAGACCAACAAATATGGAAGAACTATGCATAACCATCAAGGAAAGCTGGGGTGAAATTGCATCAAATTTATGATTCGAGTTGGTCGCATCCATGCTTCAGCGCTTAAATGTAGTAATCAAGGCAAAAAATAGGACCCACAAAATATTAAAGTAACCTGATCGAATACTTTTTTCCCCACAAAGAGATGATCGGAAACTTTTTTCCTTCACTATTCAATGCATTTTCTCTTGAAAATTGTTAAATACAATTTTATTTTCTGTTTATATTTAATATTCTTTGACTAATTTAGTGCTATTTCACAAAAAACCTTAAAAGTTTGAAAAAAATATGAAAATTTGTAAAAAATGCCGACTGATGTGAACGTATCGTAGGCACTGCTTTAGGTGATCGGATACTTTTTGCCAGGGGTTGTATACTAGTAGACTGGTCCTTATATAAGTGGAAATCGGAACTTTACACAAAGAAACTCCAAAAAAAGTTTAGGACACAAAACAATGATCAAACTCTAAGTTCGAGACCTGCGACGCTCTATCCATTGGTTTAATAACTACCGTTTGTTTCAGATACGAAAGCGAATGCACTGAGCGCTATGGCTGGATGTACATGTACTACCGTCGGACAGACGATCCGTTCCGGACCCCGCAGTGGGGATTTGTGGCCGCCCCCCACCACTGCGCCTGCAAGATCACCCCCAAGTACATTCCGGAATCCTGATTCCGACGCTGAGTGTCGCGTCATTTCACTCAATAAGTTGACGGACTCAATCTGTAGAGAGTTTGGGCAAGGGCAGCTCTTTGCGGAATCTCCCCTGAACGGAAAGTAGTTCTGTACTCTGTGACGATAATCGGCGTCTCAACGACACCGATTTCTTCTCAGACTCGAACTCAACCAGTAAACCGCAGTTACACGCTTCGAGCGTTTGATTCCAGCAGCCACCTTGATTTTCTCAAGGTAACGATTTAACAAGCAGACATTCTAAGCTTCCGCTGAAACTGGCGCTCAATGTCACGAAACCAACGAGATGGGTTCGTTACCTTGAGCGCCAGTTTCCGCGGAAGCTTAGAGTATCTGCTTGTGAAATCGTTAAGTTGAGAAAATCAAGGTCACGCTCAAATGGCTGCTGGAATCAAACGCTTGAAGCGTGTAACTGCGGTGTGAAAAAGTAACTTCTCCGAGTCTACTTGGTTTGGCTTGTTGAAATATTGTTATCCAAAGTCAACTGAATTCGGGTTATTTTCTTGCTGTGTCGTTTCTTCTGGGCCAACCGGTGAAAGAGGAAAAGCTACTTGAACTTGAGGCGTCTGTTTTATTGGAACAGAGTATAAAGATGGTTAAAGAATCAAGACATATTTTTGTTTGTTTTAAGGTATAATAGTGAAAGTTGCAAAATTGCCCACAATTAAAATTTAAAATCAAACTTATATATAAAATTTTGGCCAATAGATAAATGAGTCTGGCTTCTGAAGCAAAACGTTCTATTTACTTCGATTTGGAAGTACTCTTTGGTCTACATGTATTTTCTGAAAATGAAACTATACCACCCAATGAGAATTTATGAAGAAATTGAATAATCTTTCATGACTATAGCACCCACATTTTTTTCTGTTTCCGAATTGTTGGTGTGATAAGTTATTGATAAGCCCCACGTTTTGTGTAGCAAAATCCTTGATATCGTTTTTGAAAATTATTTTAACCCATTGTACAGCTTTGTTTTGCAGGTCAGTTTATAAAAAAAATTTCTGATTAATTCTAAGACAATTTTAAAATGCATAAACGGAGGTGTATCAATATCTAAGCATACCAACAAGTTTGGAAACGGTATGTAAAAAATGAGGGTGTCAGACATGAAAAACTATTTTCTCCAAAGGTTAACATTGTGGGGGGGAGTTTAATTATCAGAAATTCATGTCCTCTTAAGCTTTTTTAGTAAATAAAGCTCAAATGACGTGCCATTCCTATTATTCTTTAAAAAATGAATCCAAATAGAAATGTACCAAGTGATATTTTTAAAAAATATATTTCAATTTCTTTGTTTTAGCATTGGGGACTAGATAAGTGTTTCATTGTTGATTGGTGTTGAAGCCATTTAAACGAACTTTTTGTAAATACTTCCTTTAAGAATTAAAGGAACAATACCAAGGTAGTTGACATTGTTTTAAAGGCAAGGCATAAATTTTTGTGTTGTAAACGTGAATATTTAAGCAATATTTATGTAAATCCTTAGTCTTTTATATGTATTACATAGTTTTAAATTTTACCTTTTTTTATTTTTTATTTTATTTTTCGATTATTTTTCCTTTATGAATATGAAACTTATTTTTCCCAGTATTTTTTTAAGAGCGTGCCTATAACAAAATAAAACTGATTTCGAAACTAGATCTGGATCGTAGAAGTAGGACATAGTAGTAATATAATTGTTAGGTTTAACACATTACATATTGGCTCTGCTCTCTTTTCGATTAACAATCTATGAGATAAATATTCTATATTTGAATCTATCGATTTTCTCTTTCGCTTTCTTTAGTTCCTCATCCTCTATTAGTGTTTGCTTTTTTAAGTTCGCATGCGCCAACACGAATTTAATTTTGTTTTGATTTTGAGTGTATTTTCACAAGTAAGTATACCTCTAAAACGAAGCAATGCGAAGTTAACGGGTTCCCAGTAAGGCGGGACCATACTGCTAGTAAGAATATAAAAATTTCCAAAAATTAATAGCAAAAACTGTTGGTTTCTCAGGATTAAAAAAAATTCAATCTTAATTTTTAATCTTTGTTCGCATAAAGAAAAATTCAATAAGTTTTGTATTTTATAATCATATAGTATGTGTGTATATATAATAATCGGTGTCTAATATATCTAGTCGTAAAGGGATTCGAGATTGTTTCAAGTTTACCTGTGATTTGGAATTTTATTTATCATAAAATTCATGGTGTTATGACTTTATTCTTGTATGTGGTCTGATGAGTAAAATCATGTTGTGCTATATATTAAAAAAAATGTCTCAATCGAGCTTGTCTCTTAAGTTATTAAAACGTTTGTTCTTTTCATTCTTAGAAATTAGTAATAGGTTGCATTTAATAAAACAAATCATTTGTTATAGGAGTTTTACTTTTTTATCTAAGATTATAAATGCCACTACACACATATGAAGAGTACACGGGAAGAACCGCTTTATTTCGTAGAAAGCTTTCTTAACAGCCTCTTTGGGGATGATAGCGAGAAATCGCCTAAACTGGTGTAAAGATTCCGGTTACTCGCTTTGCCTATCTTTCGCGGCAACCCTGATTCACGCCAGGGTTCAGTAACACGTTTGTACCGCGATTGAAGCAACGAAAGAAAAACCGGTTTCCTGTCGCCAATGTCCGCCAAGCAGACACATAAGGTAAGACTCCTAAAAAATCAAGTGGTTCTTCCTGTGTGCTCTTCATATTTGTCCTTTTCATCAGCAACACATCTCCAAGATATAGAGATTATTTGAAGATGAACAGAACCTTTGAAAATAATTTTTCAGTTTTTTTTTTCTTTTTTCTTTTTATACTTCAACTCTTTACTGCAAGACAAAATATTACTACAAATAATATATCTAACATATATAAAGTCCTCAAATATATTTTAAGATACATTTTTAAACAAAATTTTAATTTTGTTTCTAAAAACTATACGATACAAAGCTGAATTGTTTGTTATTCAACTATTTGTCCATAAAAATTATGCAAACTAAAATGTATTGCGAAATGCAATACGTCTTGTCTGGTCACTCTAGATGTCTGTCCCACTGTCATCCAAAGAAAATATTTGCAAAGTGGGTTTCATTTTATCATTAAAAATTTTGTCAACTCTGAACTTTTTTATTAGAAAAATGACTCCGTATGTACTACTAACATTATGTCAGACAATTTGGGCTTCGAATTCACTCAAAATTAATATTTCTCTACCATTTTTTCTTATTTCCTTTTATAATCCTTTTCCTTTTATAATGGCAAAACGCAATTTTAAAGCAAAGAAACTCCAAAAAAAATTTTGAACACAAAACAATGCAGAAAAGTCCTTACCATCGTGTGTCCCGAATGTCAATTTTTTAGTTTAGGGCTTAATCTAATACTTTTTTTAGCTAAAAATTACATTCATTTGGATTTTAAATTGAATTAATACTTTAGCTTAATGATTTCCTTCCATTGAATTTTGGCTTTTAACATTTATAATGCGTTTTTCTCGTCTCCTTACTTTGTCCCAGGGTTTTGGTACATTCACTGACCTCATTCCTAAAGTGGTGAAGAGAGGCACTGGATTGAGCTACAGTGATTCTTCAAACATGCAAACTGTATTGCAGCAAACTGATATTTCAGTTAGTAGCCACATATTTTTGCTAAAATAAATTTTACAAGTTTTTAATACCAGAAATTGAAAATTATGGTAGAACTGCCCTCATCTGCGATGAGCGGCCCACCGCAACCTCAAATATTGTTTAAGCAAGATGGCAATGATTTACACTGTAATACTGGATTGCAACAAATATTTTAGAAAATAATCCGAAGCTATAGTCTACCTGCTGATTGCTGATGGCCGTTATCAGTTGTAAATGCATTTCTTTTCTATCTTGACGCAATCGTCAATAGATTTGCATCTGTAGTATGCATTATTTAACACATTTAGTATTACTTCGAGGCGCTGTAAGTCAAAATGTAGATGTGCAATAATAGTGAACCCGATGCAAGTTCAAACTTCCCTTCAGTTGAGAAACTGTTTCTAAACTTTAAAGAAATATTCACCTGCAAAAGCAATGAATCGCCAAGTATATCGTCTAAAACACACGTCATAGATGCTAAGAAGTGGTTGGAGATTATTGATGTTGAATACAAGGCTTATATTTAACAGAAAACAAGGCTAATTTATAAACGAAAGATAGATTAATTTATGCATTAACACACTAGAGAACGCGATAAAAAAAAAAATAGCGGAAGCAGCTCGCTACAACCTCGAATATATTGTATAAGCTAGATGGCGCTGATTTACCATTGTTATACTAGATCAGTGGTTCCCAACCTTTGTTTCTGGACCATCGCCCCCTTCTTTAGGTTGATTAACATCCATCGCCCCCTTTTAATTTTCATGTTATGTCTAATCATAGTTTGAGTTAAAGTGTAACTATAAAACAGTTTTCATTTACTACCGTTTACAAAGACAACCAAAGAAACTTTATCCGGTCACTTTTAAATAAAATCGAAAAGACGTAAAACACATATTTTAAAAATATTTTCGAAGAACAAAAATGAAACAATTAACAAAAGATATTTTAACTGGTTTCTAGAAAATTTAGAAATATTGGCTAATGTAATGTTGTAAAAATTGGCTAATTTGGTTATGGTTAGAGAATAGTTTTACTGAAAAAAGGTACAGCATTAATTTAATTTTTCCCCATTTGAATACTCATCGCCCCCTGATCGCCCCTCAAGTATTTTTTGCCCCCTTGATAACACAGATCGCCCACTTGGGGGCGATCACCCCCAGGTTGGGAACCACTGTACTAGTGTTGCCACTCGTTTAACTTTTGGCACTTCCGCTTAGCATTGTATCTATGTTCGGTGGATCTGGCAACAGAACGAGAAATTGGTTGAAAAGTGTTTGTAAACTTACGATAGCGTTCCTTTTTATAAGTTCTAATTAATTATAGATTAATTTACGTTTAAGTTACTCATTGTGTACGAAATATATCCTGCGTATGTATGTGTATTGAGTAGTGTCTTCAATAAACTATGCACCAGTGATTACGAAGTTTTATTTGAGTAACAACAAGTGGCGTCCGTTACTTTGAACCATTTCTGATTTGAATACGCTAAAGAACATGTCTAACGAAGAAAACACAGTTGTCGCACAGAAATGCGACAAAATTGAGCAGCTACGAAAAGAAAGAGCGAATTTAAGAAGAATATTCACCACGACTTGTAATCAGTTTGAGAAAAAACAGCAAGAAGTCGAAGGTAAGGAACTTGGCGTGATATTAAATAAGTTGGCGGATAAAGCCGAGCGTTTATTTAAGGCTGATGCTCAAATATTAGAATTTGTTGATCTATGTGATAAAGAATACGATGAAATGGAAGCGTATAGGGATCGTTTTATTGAAATTAAAACAGAATATGAGCATTATTTACTACGAAGCAATAGTGATGCTGCGCCAATTGGGAATACAGCATCAATAGGGAAATTGAAGCTTCCAAAGATTGAATTAAAAGAATATGACCTAATGCCAAGGAATTGGGTTGCCTTTTGGGGGCAATACAGTCGTATTCATGAAGATGCTAGTATACGAGAAGAGGATAAATTTCAGTATCTTCTGTCATCTTTGAAGCCAATTTCGAAAGCACGCAGCATAGTTGAAAGTTATCCACCGTCCAAGAAAAATTATTTAAAGGTTATCGAACATCTCGAGTCCAGGTTTGGCAGGCGTGATTTATTGATTGACGTATTTATTCGTGATCTTTTAACTTTGGTAAACAATCGAGCCAACATCAAGCTTTCTGATTTATACGACAAGCTTGGTTCATCTTTAAGAGCGCTAGAAACATTAGGCGTCACTACGCAGAATTATGCTGCCATGCTATATCCAGTTGTAGAGTCATGTCTTCCAACTGATGTATTAAAAGCTTGGGACAGATATTCATTAAAAAGTGATATTGATGATGAAGAAACTGTTCAAGTTACGAAAGAGAAACTGTTGGAAAGGTTGATGTCATTTCTTCGTCGAGAAGTAGAAGGCGAAGAGCATCGGGCTTTAGCCGAAAAGGCATTTGGCCAGCCTGCAAAAGGTAAAAAGGAAACATTGAGCAAAGACGAACCAACAGCAGTGACTTTAACATCTTCTGAAAAGTCTAGTAAGATTGAGTGCATTTTTTGTCAGAAACGTCATGCCAGTCAAGACTGTCATAAAGCTGCCTCAATGGATACAGAAGAAAGAAAATCAATTGTTATACGTAAACGCTGCTGCCTGGTGTGCTTGAAGATTGGACACTTGGCCAAAAACTGTCACAGTGGCATTCGTTGCCTTGTGTGTGGAAAACGACATTACGTAATTTTGTGTCCTGGACTGCCTAAAGAAAATAGAGTTCAATTCCCTAATGCACCGAATATGGAAGAGAATAATACTAATAAGGGGAATACGTCCACCTTATTTACGGAGCTTATACCTCAGAAAGTAATATATTTGAAAACACTATTGCTACGTTTAAGAAATGGGAATCAAGAACATTACGTCAGAGCTCTACTTGATGATGGATCGCAGCGATCATACGTGACCAAAAATGTAGTTAAAGAGTTACGATTGAACCCTTCAGGAACCGAGTTATTGTCTCAAGGACTATTTGGGGGTAAGCAAACTCCTGAAATAAGACATGGTCGCTATGACATCAATGTTGAGAGTATCGATAGAAGATTTTCATACAACATATCAGTATTGGACCAGCCCAAGATATGTTCATCTTTGCCTCGCATGCGTGATCCAGATTTGATACAAGAATTGAAACTGCGAGGTATTGAGCTAACAGATGTCGGTCCAGAGACTCCTCCTATTGAGATGCTCATCGGCGCTGACTTTCTTGGAGGAATATTAACAGGAAAAATCGAAGTTTTGTCATCTGGGATAACAGCCATAGAAACGAAGCTCGGGTGGAGTGTTTTGGGTCAAGGAAAGAGAAGAAGTATAAATATGGTATCGTTAAGTATGCATCAATCGGTTATACACAAAATTTGGGACTTAGAGTCATTGGGAATCACAGATCCCATTGAAAGAAAAACAACTAAAGAGCTAGACGAAGAAACTGTTGCATTTTTCAATGAGACAATTCGGAAAACTGGTGAAAGGTATGAGGTGGCGCTTCCATGGCTAGCAGGCCATCCTTCCCTGTATGATGGATACGACCAGGCTGAAGCAAGACTTCGTACGGTTACTAAACGTCTTTTGAAGGACAATAACTACGAACTGTACGATGCCGTCATACAACAATGGAAGAATGATAACATCATAGAGGAGGTGACGGAATTTGAAATGTCAAGTTCCAAAGCTTGTCACTACTTGCCACATCATCCAGTCATCAAATTGTCAAGCGCTACCACGAAAATCCGGCCAGTCTATGATGCTTCATACAAACGTCCTGGATATGCCTCTTTGAATAATTGCCTCAGTACAGGACCTAGCTTGTTGCATCAAATTCCTCAACTGATAAGTAAATTTCGATGTGGTGCCATTGGAGTGATTGCAGACATCAAGCAAGCATTTCTTCAACTCTCTTTAGTTCCTGAAGATCGAGACTATCTAAGATTCCTTTGGTGGGAAGACAAGGAACACACTAAGCTGAAATTCTACAGACATTGCCGTGTCGTCTTTGGTGTTTCATCGAGCCCCTTCCTATTGAATGCCACGATTAACTTTCATCTTAAATCTCAAGAATTCCAAACAGAAATCTTGCAAAACACGATCAATCGTATGAAAGAAGGTTTTTATGTGGACAACTTAGTCACGAGTGTTGATACCTACGAAGAATTGGAACAACTGAAATCACAAGCTATACAAGTAATGCAAAAGGGTTCCTTTGAGTTAAGGTGCTGGGCTTACAATGGAATTCAAGATGAAGAAGACCAGAATGTACTTGGCTTAAAATGGGATACCCAGACTGATGAACTTTACTGTGCTGCTGGTAAAACTTCATCAGCAGACAAAGTTCTTTCAAAGAGAAAGCTTCTTTCTGTTGTCAATAGTATATACGACCCAATTGGATTTACATCACCTGCAACGTTACTGCCAAAACTATTGCTTCAAGAGGCGTGGCAAAACAAAATAGGCTGGGACGAAGAATTGCCTCCTAATATTCAGCATCGATATCAACACTGGGTGAAGCATATTGATCTCATAGAACAGTGCAGAATACCTCGTAGATTGATCCAGGGCACTCTTGAGAACATAAGCCTGCATGTCTTTACCGATGCTTCCGCAGATGCATATGCTTGCTGTGTATACTTACGTTCTGAAGGAGAAGGCACCTCGGTCCAGTTAATAGCTTCCAAAGCTAGAGTAGCCCCGATGAAAAGACCAACAATTCCACGTTTAGAGTTGCTGGGAGCTGCAATGGGTGCAAGATTGGCATGTACCGTTCTTGAAGCACTACAACAGCCATTAAGAGTTTACTTTTGGGTCGATTCAATGGTTGTCCTAAGCTGGATAACAAAAGGTGAACCGTGGAACACTTTCGTCGGCAACCGGGTTAAGGAAATACGTAAACTCACAAATGTCGATAGTTGGAGATTTGTACCGGGAACAATGAATCCGGCTGACCTGCCTTCCCGTTCTTGCGGTTGGAAGGAGTTGATCGATAGTCGATGGTGGGAGGGCCCCCTTTGGCTAAAGGAAGCAGAAAATACCTGGCCAAATACTGAGATTACGGTACCTGAAGCGGCTTTAGTTGAAAGAAAGAAAAATGTTATCTGCAGTACGAATATCAACTTACAGGAAAGCTTCAGCAAGGAGCTTCTGTACTTTTCCAAATACAGTAAAGTTATACGAATGGTAGCTTGGATGTTACGATTTGTCAATAATGCTAAGAACAAGTCCACTCGAGTTACATCCGAGTTAACAAGTGAAGAAATACAAAAGGCAGAAATTGCCATCATAAAGCTGGTACAAGGAGAAATGGCTTCTGAATTGGAGGAAAAATACTCAAAGTCAATACGATTTTCCCAAGAGTCCGGAGTCTTGAAGGTGGAAACTAAGTTGGTGTTAGGTGAAGATCCAGAAAGTTTCCAGAGACCAACAGTACTACCCGACCATCCTATCGTGAGACTGTACATCGAACATGTCCATAAAGCTATGATGCATAGTGGTGTTCAAACAACTCTGAACAACATTCGAGAACTTTACTGGATTCCTCGCGGTCGAAGGGTAGTTCGAGAAGTTATAAGCAAGTGTGTTGTCTGCAAGCGACACTCAAGTAAACCAGTGCAGCCAGATACAGCCCCTCTACCCATAGATCGAACGAAACGCTTATCTGCATTCCAAGTCACGGGTGTAGATTTGGCTGGTCCCTTGCACTTACGTCAAAATATCAAGGCATGGATTGTTTTGTTCACATGTGGCGTATATAGAGCCGTTCACCTGGAACTCGTTACATCATTGTCATCTGAAGCTTTTATGCAAGCTATGAGAAGATTCTTTGCAAGAAGAGGTAGATGCTCTGTAATGTATTCGGACAACGGGACGAATTTTACTGGAACAGCACGAGCCCTTCAATCATTGAACTGGGAAGAAATACAATCTGAATGTGCCTTGCAAAACGTCAAATGGCGTTTCAGCCCACCCTCCGCGCCATGGTATGGTGGTTGGTGGGAGAGAATGGTCCGTAGCATCAAACAAATTTTACGAAAGTGCTTGGGAAAGGCTTGTGTGACATACGAAGAGATGCTCACAATATTGTGCGACGCTGAAAGTGTCATCAATGGAAGACCACTCACCTACCTTTCAGACGATCCGAATGAAATGACACCGATAACTCCAGCTCATTTCATACAAGACCTTAGAGGAGCAGAAACACATGACTTGGACATTGTCGACTCCAAGCATTTATTGAAAAGAGTGCGGTATGTACAGAGTTTACGAGAAAATTTACGAAAACGCTTTCAGAAAGAATATTTAGGTGAACTTGTACGTAACCCAAAATCTAGATCAAAGCGGAAGGAAATTTCTGTGGGAGAAATTGTTCTCATCGGATGTGAGGACTCGAAAAGGCTGAGCTGGCCATTGGGTTGTGTTGTAGAACTTTATCCTGGAAAAGATGGTGTTCAAAGAGTTGCCAAACTACGAGTTGCAAATGGCTACCTCACTCGACCTGTACAAAGATTGTATCCTCTCGAGATGTCCATCTGTGACTTACCATCTGACATAGCAGCGAATGGAGAAGCCAATGTCGACTCTGGCCCTGTGGGATCTTCGGCTGCTCCTATCCCAAAACCGCTCATTCCTGAGACTGAGACTCTTGTTCCTGAAACTGAGACTCTCGTTCCTGAAACTGAAGTTCCTCAGTCAGTGAGACAAACTCGCAGTGGTCGAAGAATAATTCCACGCCAACGGTTGGACTTGTAGTATTGTATTATAGGACTTGTAATATTGTATTATAGGACTGTGGTTTTGTATTGCATTAGGCCTCATTGGCAATACAAAAGGTGGGAGTATGTTGCCACTCGTTTAACTTTTGGCACTTCCGCTTAGCATTGTATCTATGTTCGGTGGATCTGGCAACAGAACGAGAAATTGGTTGAAAAGTGTTTGTAAACTTACGATAGCGTTCCTTTTTATAAGTTCTAATTAATTATAGATTAATTTACGTTAAGTTACTCATTGTGTACGAAATATATCCTGCATATGTATGTGTATTGAGTAGTGTCTTCAATAAACTATGTACCAGTGATTACGAAGTTTTATTTGAGTAACAACAACTAGATTACAACAAATATTTTAGTGAATAACTCGAAACTATAATTGCTTTTCACCTTTAAGTACCTTTTTGGTAGACACGAGCTGTAATGTGCTCCTTTGCAATTTGCACATGATGGAGTCGTGGTGTCACGTTTGGTGGGGCAGGTGCGGGTGTCATGGCCTTGGCCACAAAAACGGCACCGTGGGCCCATCGAACAAAAGTGGGCAGTGTGATCGTAGTGCTGACAAGAGTAGCACTGCTGGATTCTTGATATTTTCTTGTAGGGCTCGATGGTGACCGTGCAGTCAAGCAGGCGACGGATGTTAAATGCCGCCTTGAAGCTCCCCGTCCTCACTATCAAAACTTGAAAGTAAGGGAGGGGGGACTTGGTCTTGGCACGGGTGAGCTGGACAACTTTGGTGGTAATACCTAAGACGTTGACCGCATCGGTGATTTTGTCAGTATCAGTGTCGCAAGGGAGCCCCTTGACGACAAGTTGAAGAATTTTGTATTTCCGGTTGTTATGCCGGAAGTAGCCAGTGTTGGTTTCCTTTAAGATATTAAGAACTATGTCTTCCTCAGATGTTGTTTGAGGGAATATCTTAAGAAATGGACAATTTGCATATTTTTCAAAGTGTTATAAAAACTATTGGTTCCGATAGAAAAAATGCTCCTGGTTTCGAATATCAACTTAAAATTTCAAAAAAATATTTCTGTAATTTAATAAAAGAATAAATGCACAAACCGGTACGCCATTGGCCGTGACGTCATCTGTTATGAGCCGAGGAATCTTCCGAATTCGTGAACGTTTGTTTACCTTTTCGAATGTTTGAATTTCGAATGTTGTTTTTTTCTGTTTTTCAATATCTTATAAATTTAAACCAAAATGGGAAAGTAAAGAGTAGAAAAAGCAAACTAGTTTAGTTAAAAAATGCTCTTTCTTAATTTAAATTCCTGAATTTGTTAATAAAAATATATTTACTATAAAAAAATACAGTTTTGACACATTAACTGACAGAAAAACTATGTTTAAATTTGATTAGAAATGCACATTACTGTCTCGCCAAATGAAATTATTGTAGTTAGTACATTTATGCAAGTAAACTTGTATGTTTCGAATATGATTGTGTCATAATTTGGTATACCCTTTGCTGAGAGCATTGAATGCTATATTGAAGATTAAAACTGTACTGCTCTAATTTACTACTATTTTGCCTGTATTCAGTTTCTAGACGCTAAAACATTTCTTTTGCTGTATAAGACTCCCACTTTCAGTGAGTATTTTAGCTACCAGCTAGAATGTTGGTTTTTATTCTTCGCCTAAGCAATACACATGAAAAAACTCATTAACCCCTCTGACACTATTTATTGTTTTAAAGTCCTGTTTTTGTTATTGTACACCTCCACCTATTCTAGACCTAACTTTTCAAACTCAACTTGGCACAGGTATTTGCATATTTTAAATGCAGGCCTCTATCTTTGTGAAAACTGTCATCTGTCGGTGCATGCAATGTTAAAAGATACATTTGGACTCTAAACTCTTTAGGGACATGTGGTGTCAAAACTTTTGGTATTTTCTTTTTATGGAGGCCAAGACCTTTCTTTTGATGTATAACAATCCAACTTTCAGTGAGTATTTAAACTACCAGCTAAATTTCTGGTTTTTATTTTTTGCCTAATCATTACTACATGAAAAAACCCAATTTTTCCCTTCTGACACTATTTATTGTTTTAAAGTCCTGTTTTTTTGTTGTAGCCCTCCACCTATTCTAGACCAAACTTTTCCAACCCAACTTGGCACAGGTACTTGCACATTTTTTAAATGCAGGCCTCTATCTTTGTGAAAACTGCCATTTGTCGATGCATGCAATGTTAACACATTTGGACCCTAAACTCTTTAGGGACATTTTTTTGCAAAAACTTTTAGTATTTTCTGTTTATGGAAGCCAAGACCTTTCTTTTGATGTATGACACTCCAACTTTCAGTGAGTATTTAAGTTAACAGCTAAATTTTTGTTTTTTATTTTTTGCCTAAGAATTACCACATGAAAAAACTCATATTCACCCCTCTGACACTATTTATTGTTTTAAAGTCTTGTTTTTTTTTTGTTGTACACCTCCACCTATTCTAGACCTAACTTTTCAAACCCAACTTGGCACAGGTAGTTGCATATTTTTAAATGCAGGCCTCTATCTTTGTGATAACTGTGTCATCTGTCGGTGTATGCAATGTTAAAAGACACATTTGGACCCTAAACTCTTTAGGGACATTTTTTTGCAAAAACTTTTAGTATTTTCTGTTTATGGAAGCCAAGACCTTTCTTTTGATGTATGACACTCCAACTTTCAGTGAGTATTTAAGTTAACAGCTAAATTTTTGTTTTTTATTTTTTTGCCTAAGAATTACCACATGAAAAAACTCATATTCACCCCTCTGACACTATTTATTGTTTTAAAGTCTTGTTTTTTTTGTTGTACACCTCCACCTATTCTAGACCTAACTTTTCAAACCCAACTTGGCACAGGTAGTTGCATATTTTTAAATGCAGGCCTCTATCTTTGGGATAACTGTCATCTGTCGGTGCATGCAATGTTAAAAGACACATTTGGACCCTAAACTCTTTAGGGACGTATGGGGCCAAAACTTTTGGTATTTTCTGTTTATGGAGGCTAAGACCTTTCTTTTGATGCCCAGTACTCCAACTTTCAGTTAGTATTTAAGCTGCCAGCTAAATTTTTGGTTTTTATTTTTTGCCTAAGCATTACCACATGAAAAAACTCATATTCACCCCTCTGACACTATTTATTGTAAAGTCCTGTTTCTTTTTTTGTTGTACACCTCCACCTATTCTAGACCTAACTTTTCAAACCCAACATTACACAGGTCTATGCATATTTTTAAATATGTATTAATATTTCAATTGCCATGCACAAAATTCATTTGTATTTTTCAAGCAGTTCTTGTGTGCAGCAATGAAAGTTATGATCATCCAAAAATGCAACTGAAGGGCTGTTATTTTTCATTATTTCTGCAATATTATACCAATTACGGAGATTTTTAGCGATTTAAGTTTTCAAAATACTGTTTAATGGGTAAAAAAAGTTTAAATTGGTACATGTTGTTACATTTTCTTAATAGCTTATTAATGTTTTAAAACCGTGTTTATTGAAATAACATCATCAATTAAATGAACAAAATTAGCTTGCAAGTGTTTAACGTTTATTTTTATTTCTTATTTAAGTGTTTTGTATTCAGAAAAACTCATTTTTAAATAAGAAAGTTTGCTTTTCGTACTAGCAATAAACTTGTTTTAATGGCTTTGCACCACTTGTTTCTAGCATATTTATTTTTGGGTAATGAAGTATTTATCTGGGCTTTTGTGCAGTTGTATTCGTACACTTGCACAGTACAGTATTTATAACCCATAATTAAGAAATAAACATCAAACGGAGCGATTTTTCGGACTCAACAATAACACTAGCGCCATTATTGCGATTACCGGAACGACAGTAGCGAGCGGTAGCCAATTCGTAACAGATGACGTCACATGACGACATCGCTGTTTTCGCGCCAAAAACTTAAAAAATTAATTAAAAAATAAGTTGCGCTTAAAAAGCGGAAACATGCGAGATTAAGGAGTTTCTCCCTAATCGAAATCTCTCCCTTAATCGAAATAAAATATGTTTGGAAAATGCTGTAATTGTCCATTGGAAGTATCGCCGGTACTTAATACTCTCCCCGCCGGCTCGGGCGATTTTCTCACAGATGGACTGGCCCAGGTCTCCTCCGAAAAAGAGAATGGGCAATGGAATTTGTAGTTTGACATTGACATGACGTCAGGGACCTCCGCGGCCGGATTAGGTTTGACTTTCTTGGTGTCAGGCTCTGTCAAGATGTCGAATTTATTAGAGACCGGAATATTAGCCACGGGCCGAAGCTCATCGTTGAAGCCCATCTCAATATCTTCTAAAAGTTTGGGCGACCATTCAAACCTGCTATTATTGACCATCTCCATCAAAAATTCCTTAGGTAATTCCGGCACAAAAGACTTCATTCTTCGAAGGTATTCACGGGCCGTGGAATAGTTCTCAGATTTGTAGAAGAGTGGAGTAGTGTTGTCAATATAGAATTGCTTAACGTTATGTGGAAATTAATCAATATTAGCATAATTCTGTTCCGATTTGTCTTTAGGAGCGATCGACATTCTGATGTCTGATCTGCACCGTCTCAAACTTCCAGTGGTCAAGAAGAATTGATGTATTCTAGATTTCCAAAATACTTAATTAAATTTAGAAATTCAAAATACTGGTATGAAGAGACAATTTTTAGCAGTACACGCAAATGGTGTGTTATAATAATGCATTCGAAAGTGGTATCGTTTAAATAATTTGCATTGCTTTATGATTCTTTACGTTCATGTTAATTTTTTAAAGAATGTATTTCATTATAGTTATATCATTATATTGTTGTTAATTAAGCGTTTGGACTACAGAAACTAGTAAAATAAACTTCCCATTTGATTAAATTAAAAAACTCACAAAATATTCTTGAAACAAAGACAACATTTTGTTTTTTGCAGCAATTACTTTTGTCACGTAACAGAGAGTGTCATAAAGAGTGTAGCTATAAGTAAAATGAAAGTGTTCAACAAGCTCTCGAAATAAAATTTTGAATAAAGTTCAGCAATGAAATTCGATTAGTAGATTACTTAATAAAACCTACCCCGAAATTCGTTTCGTAACGCTTCGTTTTTAGGAATTTTAGGTCTAGAGAACTAATAATTAAACAAATTAAAAGAAATGTATTTAAATAAAAATTTATTAAACAAAAAATTTAAAAATATGTATTTCATTAAACAAATTTAATTTAAAGAATAAAAACTACTAGTACTAAATTAAGAATCTTAATTAAAAAAAGCGCGCACGTATTTAAAAAATAATTAATATTTACTAATATTAATCATTTAGTAAAAATAATATTAACGAATTATTAATATATTTATTAATAAATATTAACGAATAATAATATTAACTTATACCATATCTCAAAGTAAAGTAGTATATCACTATTTTCACTATTATATACTTTTATCTTAATGTTCTGCTTTTTTTTATTCTCTTTCCGATTGAGTTGGAGAAATAGTTTGCATTATACAAATAAGCTAGCGGTCTATAAATTAAGAGACTAGTCAATTAGCCAAGAAAATAACAAAACTCATAATTTAGCCAACAAAACTATCTTTGGAAACGTAGCGCCACCTAGTAGTCAACTTTCTAAGAAAATATTCCATTGAGCGCCATTACCCGAACGTGTTGGGTAATGCCGCTCACCGCAACGGGCTCATTATTCAAATCCTTTATATAACATATTTCGCAACTGATTGAAGTAATTTTACAATTTGCAATAGTTACAAACATAGTTTTTGCTTTATCCATATCCACAGCAATCTTAGTGGCTCTGGAGTCTTGAAGAGCCTGTTATTGATGTTGAGAAAATGGTGATGTTTGAGAAAATGACATTCCAGCTGAAGAAGAGGACCTTTATACCAGTTAGGATAAGATAATTGTAAATGGAAAAGATATCAGGTTTATTCAACTTGTGTATGAAAATATTTATTTGCAGTTTGGATTAGTTATAATTCGACTCTTCCAACAGTTGAGGTAATGCCACCCGTCTGAGCGTCATTACAAGATCGCGCCATATTTCATTTCTTGCGATCTAATTAGGCACGCAATGTATTTAATGAAATAAATTTAGTTACATTAGATAACAGGATTATTATGCTTTGTAACTATATAATGATCATACTGTTACTAGCAATCAAAGTTGCCAACTTCAAAGTTAGCTGCAGAAGTTTTTTAGATGAAAATACGCTATATTTTGTTTACTGACACCATAGAGATCTCGAAGTGTCTATTTTGCCGACATACCGACATAAATATTGTTGTTTATGTTTGCGACAGAAATGTAGCCAACTACTAACGCCAACTGAAATTTAGCCAACATCCAAAGACGCCAATGAAATTTAGTCAACATCGAAAGACGCCAAATCTCTGACATTTTGGATCGTTATTGTGTTGATTGAAAGGTAAATATATTTTTTATACTCTTTTCTTATAATTTAAACCAATAATTGTATATAATTATTTAAATTAAGTATAAAAAAACTATGGAATTTGCTGAATAATTTTATTTTATATTTTCATAGCGATTTTGACTGACTTTCTATTGTTCTAAATGTTTCGCATGGTATAATTTATCCATTTACTGTTCATAATCTGTATATTAATTCAATCTAATTAGTCAAATTAAGTATAAAAAACTATTTAGTAGTTTCAAAAATTTAGTTTTTAATTTCGTAGTGATTTTCACTGGCTTTCTTTTGTTTTATTGTTTCACATGGTATAATTTATCCATTTACTGTTCATAATCTGTATAATAATTCTTTCTAATTATTCCAATTAAGTGTGAAAAAAACTATTTAGTAGTTTCAATAATTTTAGTTTTTAATTTCATAGTAATTTTCACTGGCTTTCTTTTGTTTTATTGTTTCATGTTGTAAAATGTATCCATTTATTGTCCATAATCTGTATAGTAATTTGTTCTAATTATTCAAATTAAGTATAAAAAACTATTTAGTTGTTTCAATAATTTTAGTTTTAAATTTCATAGCGATTTTCACTGGATTTCTTTTGTTTTATTGTTTCACATGGTATAATTTATCCATTTACTGTTTATAATCTCTATATTAATTCAATCTAATTGTTCAAATTCAATTCAGTACAAAAACTATTTAGTTTCAATAATTTTAGTTTTTATTTTCATAGCGATTTTGACTGGCTTTCTTTTGTTCTTATTGTTTCACACTGTAAAATGTTTCGATTTATTGTCCATAATCTGTATATATTAATTCGATCTAATTATTTAAATTAAGGTTTTTAAACACTATTACATTTGCTAAATAGTTTTAGCATACATTTTCATAGCGATTTTAATTGTTTTTCTTTTCCAAATTGAAAATTTGTTCGTTATTGTATTTATTGTCGATTTATAATAATGATCTAGTTACTTAAATTTAGTGTAAAAACTATTGCATTTTCCACAATATATATATAGAGAGAGAGGGAGAATTTTAAATTCATATAAAGATACATAGATTTTTAGATTCTGTATAGCTATCTTAAGTGGATAGTTTTTTTATTTGTTCAATCACATTGTCTTAATGCTTTAGACTGAGTATTATATAGTACATAAAATAATCATATGCCTTAATTTTAAGTGTGTTTAAATTCAGTCCCTATAATTATTTCATTTATTTTCAGTATTTATTAAATGTTTTTATTATTCTTCCTAGATGGATGTGCCTGCGTTTCAGAGAGGTTTTTCTTCATTTGACCTTTTGAAGGAGGAAATTTCGAAATTTGAAGAGAATAATCAAATACACCTATATACGAGTGATGGAGGCAGGAATCGTGTGAAGTATCCCAATTACCGGATTAAACGCCAGGGAAAGTGAGTATAAATCAAGGTCTCATATCATCTTGAGTTTGATGTCTCATTCTAGTAAAAAATTTATGTACTTTATGAATGTCAAATTGGAATGCACTACTAGATATTGCTTTGCAATTTCCTCATCAGGCTTTTTATATTTTCAAGGAGTTTAAGTATAGATTTGCATTGCATTTAATTTTTTAAGAAGAGAACCCACAAAAAATTCTATAAACCATTGAAGAAAAAATGCTTTCATTAAAAAAATTGAAAAACGCCTTAGTAAAAATTAGTGATGTGATTGGATTTGTATTTATAAATTGGCTTGTACCCTTACTCTGGGTAAATATCCAAAATTAAGTTATTCATTATTTAAAATTATGTCTATGTAATCAAATATTGTTTTAAAAATTAATACTGGTACAAATACATAGACTTGTGCTTAATTCACTACACAAATTCATTTATAAGTATTATTAGTGTTGAAAAAATATCTATTAAAAATTATAAATACCACGGCCAGAAGCCTGGGTATACTTATCTGGATACATACTGTATGCTATACAGAACTTCTAAAAATTGAACAATTGCAGAGAGTTAATGCATTTAAGTACAGATTTCCAAATTTTCTAACATTATCAGGACGCAGAAGACGAAGTTCCTTAAGTGCGCTCAAGCATGAAATGTTTACTATTAGTTTTTAGTTGCTCATAAAAGATAGTTTCATTTGATTTTTTAAAAGGTGATTTTAACAATTTTTATTAACCACCGTCTGCATCTTAAGCCTTCAGCAGTATGTGATGTTATGTCCACTAAAGTATTTTCTTGGCAAAAGCAGGGGTGCAGAAAATGTTTTAACTCCAAATATTTCCCCCAATCCATTTGAAAATTTCCCCCAAAATTTAACAATATATTTTAGACTTGCATAAATTCTGTATTACCTTAGGTTTTGAAAATTTTACGATATACAGGGATGTTGGTGCTTATTGAAAAAAAAAACAGAAATCCAAACCAAATGGTTGGTTTGAAAAGCCAAAAAAGCTGAAATAGGTGTGACCGATAAAATTTATATTTTAACAATTATCATGACACAAGATTTGTTAATATAATAATTATATAATGCTATACTGCTGAATGTATTTTTAATTTCTTTATAAACACTTTAAAGTCAAATAAATTTATTTTCATTTATGTTAGTTTGGGGAAAGGGGTCATCATCGGTTTTGTCTGTTGTGTGTGTGAAAATTTTTACTCTTCATTTGGTGTATTACCATTTAGTTTTGGTAGTTTGGCAGTTCCATAAGGCTGAAAATTTAGGCACCGAACCAGGTTTCGCAAACAAATCTTGACTGCCTCTTTGGGATTGAAATTCCCCATCATGGTCTTTCAATGCATATCCTTATTAACATGGTTCATGCATTTGTTAAGAAAACGAAATTCAAGCAATTTTCCAGAAAAATTCAAGGACTAAAAATTTATTAGCAACATAAAATCGAAATATAT
Organism: Hylyphantes graminicola; assembly: GCA_023701765.1. Lineage (NCBI taxonomy): Eukaryota > Metazoa > Arthropoda > Arachnida > Araneae > Linyphiidae > Hylyphantes > Hylyphantes graminicola. The sequence continues at coordinate 17,055,945 of CM043120.1, read as the reverse complement.
AAAACGTGCATAAGCCCGACACTCCATTTAAAAAAAAAACTAAAACTTGTCTACAATCAGAAACCTCAGTATATGCCGAAATAGAAAAAAAAAAGGTTCAAACGTAAACAAAAAGAATTTTGACTTTCAAGCTGTTCTTGTGTTCACGACTCACGGACACTTGATCAGAAAATATAATGTGGTTGTCTGACTAGCCTGAACCGGAGCTACAAAAGATACTCTTCCGATCACGCAGAGCCACAGAACTGTCAATCATTCTGATGCAATGTGACGTCATCGGCAGATTTCGTGAAAATTACTAGGCGGCATGCCAAGTAAATCAGGAAACTTTATTGGACTACAATTTTTTTTTTGTCACGGCTAAATGATCGTCTTCTAATGGGGGATTGCACTGGCCGTTGATCGATATTTGAAGACATCTTAATGTAATCTAATCTTAATTCATCCTCAAATTTGAATAAAAATTTGTTATCTTTATTATTAAAATCCAATATTTAAACTAGTTATTTATCAAAATTTAAGCATAGTTTTTATCAATATAGAGCTTCTAATGAGATATTGCACTGGCTGGCCGAGATTGGGAGACATCTTAGTATAATCTAATCTTAATTCATCTTCCCATTTTGATAGAAAATTTTATCTTTATTACTAAAATCCATTATTTAAACAAGTTATTTATCAAAATTTAAGCTTAGTTTTCATCAATATAGAATTTCTTCTAATGGGAGATTGCACTGGCAGGCCGAGAATTTAGGACATCTTAGTGTAATCTAATCTTAAATCATCTTTGCATTTTAATTGAAATTTTTTATCTTCATTATTAAAATCTGTTATTTTAACCTGTAGTTTATTGAAATGTAAGTTTAGTTTCACCTATTTCCGGGCACCATAAAAATTGCGATCAACCGCGATGATATGCTGAATTTAGGATACAAACGTCATATGATATTTTGATTTGTTAGAACAAAATTAAAAAGTAAATTTACGGTAAGTTTTAAAACAGAAAACGAATATCTGGTCAGGGAATTTTGTAGTACATTGTTAAAATCGAAAATAATTGAATATTTTTCACAAAATTTCCCCAGAAGGCTAAAATTTCCCCCGATCTAGGATCGCCGGATCGGACATATTCTGCATCCCTGGGCAAAAGTAATTCTGCCGACCTGTATGTTAACATTTTACACAAGGCTTCAGCCTCGGTAGTTAATCACATGCCAGTTTAGGGTTTACCTTATGTTATTGCCTGGTCGAAGGATTGTTGGCTTTGGCTGCTTATAATTTTTTATTATTTTTAGTAACTGGTCACCTTTTATTGACCTTAGTTAAAGGCAATTTGCTCTTTCGTGGTTTTTTTAGAATCATATCTAAAAAATGGTTTGCAGAAGACCTATTTAATTGTTAAAAATTGCATTGAGATGTCTATTTTGTTTCCTGCTCATTTAGTTAAAAAAGAACAGTTTAAAAATTGTGTAATAACACTAAAACTACTAGTGTAATAATTTATTTTTTACCAACTGTATTCTGTACTTGTGTAATATTAGTTTACCATTCATATTACTTTCATTTTCAAATTTCAAAATAGAGTTTTAATTTAACCAGATTGTCTACCCATCTGGAAATCCTGGAAAAGGCAGAGAATTTTTTATTTTCAGAAACCTGGACAAATTTTTAGAGACTTTATAGAAAATTATTAAATTCTAAGAAATCTAACTGCAAAACCCAAAAATTCTATTTGTAGAATATTTTCGTGAAATTAAATTTACTAATAGGCTATTAATAGCTGATTTAAAATGAAATTTTTGCATGTGGGGATTTTAACACTGATGAAATTTTAAGCACTCTTAACTACAAATTCTTAGTCCAATTTTTATCAAAAATTATGTTCTCTATTTAAAATGCATAGTTAATTTTACACTGGTATACATACAGTATATCTTTATAAAAAAATTAATTAACCTTTATAAAAAAATTATTCTTGAAAGAAAATGCAATTCATTGATTTGAAATTCACTTTAAGCACAAGAGTTCCGGCTCTCAGATTTTGCATAATTAACTGAATTTAGAGCACCATAAATCAAACTTTAAAATCTAGTCTGGAATTTTTTGCTTTTGGTATGGAAAAGTCAAGGAAGTTTGAAATTGCTTTTTTGTAGATGCCTTGTAAAGAAAAAAAGTCTAACAAAAAAAAATTAGCATAAAACAATGACATGTTGTAATGCTTATTTACAAAACCACTAATATCTCAATTTTTTTTTTCTATTCTGTCGCTTCCTTTTATAAAACCTCTCTCGAATAATGCTCAATGAGTCTTAATAGGCATAAAAGAAGGCATGTGTGAACCATATAAAGAAAATGTAATTCCACAGCAAAAACTTTTTCCGATTTAAAACTATTTTTTTTATCACAGAATTAAGATCTGATCTGATTTTAAATCAATCCTGATAATAACTTTTAATTAACCCCATCTGTATCTTAAGCCTTCAGCAGAAAGTGATATGTCATGCATTTAAACCTCTAATGTATTTTCTTTTATCTTTTCAGATATCCTTGTATTCTTTCAAAGAGCCAGTGTATTTGTATCAAGTCCATTTTGTGTAAAAACCAATGTTCACTTAGTGATGTATATTTTTGTCTGTAAATCTGTCTTGTAAATAAAAAGCTAATAAAGTATGGAGATTGATATTTTGTTTGCTTTTCTGTTTCATATAAACCAAACGAATCATAATTTAAAATACAAGTGTTCAATAATTTTTTTAAAACTTGCAAGTTTTTTTTTTTAATGTTTCATTTTTTAAAGTTAAAAGTATACATAAATTAAATGGAGATAATATTTAAAATTATGAGAAGTAAACTGAAAATACTTTGACTTTCTGAAAAAAAAATAGTTGTTAAGTACATATATTTAAAAAATTATTACTTAATTCTCCTTTATGGAAACTTAATGAATAATTATTAAACTTGTGAATTATTGCAATATTTCCTCATTCTATAATATATATTAATATAATTAATAATATATAATATAAAGCAAACTACTAAAAGTAAGAATTAGTTTCAAATATATTTGTTACATATTTTTTTAATTTAAAGTGATATGGAGTATATGATATGGATAACTAAATTTACCTACCTTTGTCCTAAGGTATCTTATAAAAGTATAAGTACCTAAAGAGAGATAGGGTAGAAATGTGGCATTCTTAGAAGTTATATAGGTCAAACAATAACTTAATTAGAGCTATCCAAATATAAAAAATTTTGCCAGCCATACTAAAATAATATATATATAATCCTGATGCTTACAAACAGCAATTTAAATAACATTTAAAACCTTACTATAAGCAACAGTGAGAAAAGATCCAATCAATAATTTGAATTCTAATGTATTGTGAAATTATATTGTGTATAGGTTAGGTTTGAATTATCGTCGCACGAGGGCTATTTAAAGTGTCCTCAAAGGCTGCTGCGTACGATGTCACCCTTAACGGTTGCGTTGGGTGCCTATTCAGCTGTTAGCTCGTCACTTGACTGTGGTTCTAAAATAGGACGCCCGTCGATAGCCCTTGTGTAGCTCTAGTGCGACGATAATTCAAACCTAACCTAACATCAAAGGCTGTTTTAATTTAAGACTACTTCAATTAATTATAGGAGAAAATTTAGATAAAATCCTGGTTTGACACGAAATATAAACATATCTTTACCCGTTTTAACTTTGTAATCAAAATAAATTAATACACTCTAACACATGTGTCAAATAATTTGACATCAAACGGGGTCGTCCATAACCAACAAAATCCCGCAGATATATTCTTTAAAAAAATATTTCAGAACTCTAATATCTATTTAGTAGTATAAGTATGATCTATAGGTAATTATTATTTTTCAAAATTTGACTTTTTTTTTGTAATACATAGCTTATTCTAGTATTTTATTATGAAAAATGCCTTTAAAATTTACTACTGAAAATAAAACATTTTTGCAAGATCTTCGAAACTGTGTTGCTTTTGTACTGTGCTACCGAGGGTCTTGGCTATATCAGGTCTCAGGAGTTGAAATTATATAAAGCTAAGTTTGATATTCTTTGCAAGACTGCACTAATCATTTTTATACAAATGAACAATCATGTAACGATAATGCATTGTTGGAAAAGGAAATTACATATCCTCTTCTACTGAACTATTTAAGTTTTTATTAAATGGTTACTAAGTAACAGAACAAAAGTAAAACATTAATTCATTTAAGTGGATATCAGGCCTCTGGAGTTTAAATTATGTAACGCTAAGTTTGATATTCTTTGCAAGGCTGCACTAACAAAATACTATGCCCAGGGAGCAAAAGTTGCTGGGGTAATCTTCGATGGTCCACTAAGGCCTATATATTGGGCAATTGATGATAATCCGAGAAATAACAGGAAACAGAATATTTTTAAATGGGCAAATTAAATGCCATCCGGTACGATCAATAGGCGCCCAACTGCCCATCCTCGAGATCAATATAACAGACATATACACAATAAACTAAAAAAAACCAAACTCCTCGGGTAAATTCTTAAATATTTCTTTTCTGTGTGAATATGTCCCCCCCCCCTCTAAAAGGGATTATAACTTATAAAAAAAAGCCTTGTCAGCGGATTTAATTAAAAAAAAATACGTCACATCTTGTCAAAAATTTACTACCAGCGACAGCCTTCAATATTCTTGTTTTATATTTGTTTCCTGAGTTGTAAGAATAGTAGTTTGATTAAATCGGTATTTGATTTCGATAAAGTTTGTAACATTGCAATTCTGCCTTTAATTAAAAAAAAAAAAACAATAATAATTTGCTTATTTAGAAGAAATCAGCAAAATAACAACTAAATTTATTCTTAACTGCAACAATAACTTTCTCAATAAAATTATTTATAAAGTTGATAAGCAGCCAAAGGCTACAGCCCTACGACAAGTCGGCAGCAAAAAGACAACCCTATACTAGCTTGTGATTGGCTACTGTAAACCGACAAGTAACTAAAAATAATTACTAAAAGCGATAAGCAGCCAAGAATAACAACCCTAACAATAACACCACGATCCGACAATAACATAAGGGAAACCCTATACTGGCTAGTGATTGGCTACTGAGACTGAAGCCTTGTTATTTGTAAACATAGATGTCGGCAGAATAGCATCGGCCTAGAGATCTTAATAAAAGTATTAGAGTGGAGATCACGTGACCTGTCTATGCTAACAACGGGACGAGCATGGAGGCCGCCATCTTAGAGTCAGTTCAGTTCAGTGCTTGGATTTCGGGACCAACTTTTTAGTGGAAAGTGCTTTGAAAAAATAAATTTAATTCTAAAATATAAAAAAAATACCATAAAAATATTAGCTGCATTTTGGAATATTTTTAGTGACTTTAAAAGAACTTGAAACGCTTTTCTAGTATTTTTATAATATTTATTTTGTAATTTTCGAATTAAATTTTATTTTTTGCCTAGCATTCTTTTGCTTTCTGTGATGGCGACATTGGCAACTTGCAGCCATTGCCGTTACATTAAGAAGAAGAATACGCGAAAAATAAAATTTAATTCTAAAATTACAAAATAAATATTATAAAAATACTAGAGAAGCGTTTCAAGTTCTTTTAAAGTCACTAAAAATATTCCAAAATGCAGCAAGTATTTTTATGGTATTTTTTTAATATTTTAGAATTAAATTTATTTTTTCTAAGCACTTTCCATTAAAAAGTTGGTCCCGAACTCCAAGCACTGAACTGAACTGACTCTAAGATGGCGGCCTCCATGCTCGTCCCGTCGTTAGCATAGACAGGTCACGTGATCTCCACTCTAATACTTTTATTAAGATCTCTATGCTTCCTATGCTTTTTAAATGAGCATTAAACTTTGCAGTTTTTGAAATAATTGAAGTACTTCGAATTCGAATTCTTTTATGAAATTTTCAATGTATTCTCATTTCGATGCGCTGAATTTTTTGACGTATCTCACTTGTCCGTGGCATTTCTAGTTAAATTCAGCGATTTAAACGACTCGAAATTGAATTTTAATGCAAGTTCAATGGGAAATTCGTTGACAAATAGTAGATTTATGTCCGTCCTATCGTACAGACAGATGGACAAAAAGTATGAAAGTCGGGTGTCTGAGGTTATACCTTTCTAATAAAAAAAGAATTTTTAAGATAGGATGGATAGAACCGATTTTGGAAGGGAGGTACGGACAGACAGATGGACGGACGGACGGACATCGACCGCAAGTCAATACCTACTTTTTTTTTTAATTCTTCGAATTAAAAAAAAGAAAAGTAGGCTAAAAACCTATAATATTCTTTAAAAAATTAAATTTGTCGTGTATTTAGTTTTTAAAAACACTGTTTTTCTAAAAGTTATTTCATTAAAATAAAATTGCTTCCTGCTGCTGGTTTAGTGTTAGAGATTTAACAGATAAAAAAATAATTATATGCGACTAGGATAATAAATAAAATACTATTACTTCGTACGATTCGATCGTTCGATTTTTTAAAATAAAAATTTGTATGCTGTGAACTTGGTCTAAATTTAGTCACAGCTTCACAATTAAATTTAACTATTTAGTATTTACCATACTAGCCCGGTACTTATGAGAAGGGGCTCTTCAGGAGGAAAGCACGGCGGCATAGGAAAGTAGTCCCTTAGTTCCTGACATTAAAGATAACTCGGTACCTGGAAAGAAGACGGATATTTAGTAGGTATATGCATAAAAATCTCAATTTCAGTACATCTCGAAAATCTTGTTTTCTGAACGCTCTTTGCTTGAGATCTAATAGTAACCGAATATTCGATGCATCCCTAGTAAATACTGATACACAACAGCAAACAATATAAAAAACTACTATAAATGATGAACAATTTAGAAATAAGCTTAAGACAAATAAAAATTTATCAGAAATTATTTCAAATGCTGATATGTCTGACGAGGTCAAAACTATTATTAAAAATTCAATGTGTAATTATATTAACTGACATTATGAACTTGTATATTTGTAAAGGGATCCATCCCGATTTCCACTGTAACAACATACAAGACTCCAGAATACTCGAACACAAAAAATTACTCCCGTAGAAGCGAAGGTAGCTTTATTTAGATGATTCGAAATTCGTTTTATTAACACATTATTTATTTATTAAAAACACTTTAGAAATGTTAGTAAAATAATCGGAGTTCGTTCATTCTCGATAACCTCTCGTCCATTTAGGACCACACCTAAAATTATGTCTTTTCCGTTCAGTGTCTAAAATAGTTCTCTCCTTACTCCCTGCTACGGGGCTGCTTCCAAGTTGGCCGGTAGAGGGCCAAGGACTAAGACGTTGACGCTACAGGCTCCTCCTCCCCTGGGGAAACTTTCGAAGAATGAGAAAGTTTATGATTAGTGTTCATACAAGAGTTATACAACTGTTCCAGGAACCTAGGCAAGTGCCAAGCAAAAATTATCAATTCCCAGTGTCGAGAAAAACCAAATGTTAAAATAAACCTATAAAAAGAAATAAATGCAAGTATGAAAAGAAAGAAATAAATTGGGCACATACACACATTTTTTTTTTTTTTTTAGTGAGTGTGAATCCGACTCAAACCATCTGCATTTTGATGCAGCCTTCCTTTTCGATGAATAACTTTAAAATTAAAAGGTTGTAATATTAGTGACCATCGCATCAAACGTGCGTTAGAACTGGTATGAGTATTCAGCCACACCAAAGGATTATGATCAGTCACAATTTGAAAGAAATTTCCATCGAGATAACACTTAAGTTTCGAAACTGCAAAGATGATGGCGGCACACTCTTTCTCACTAACACTATATCGTTTTTCAACACTGGTAAACTTCTTGCTTAGGTATATAATAGGATGTTCTTCAGTTTCATTGTCTGTCAACTGGGACAAAACTACCCCCATTCCTCGATCTGACGCATCAGTTTCAACTATGAACGGCTTTTGATAGTCTGGTGAGTACAGCACAGGATAGCTGCAAAGACAGTTCTTTAGCTTGTCAAATGCTTCCTCACATTCTTTAGTCCATGTAATGGAACCTTTTCTAGCTTTCCCTTTCAAAGAATCAGTTAAAGGGGCAGCAATCGATGAAAACATTGGAATGTATCGGCTGTAGTAACCGGCTAACCCTAAAAAGGCACGAACTTCAGTTTTACTTTTAGGTGGGCTAAAGTTCTTGATCGCCTCAATTTTTAGTTCAGCTGGCTTCCTAAGGCCTTGTCCAACAACATGTCCAAGATACTGCACTCGCGCTTGCGCAAATTTACACTTTGACGGCTTGATGGTAAGTCCAGCTTTTTCTATTCTTTTCAGAACTATACCGACTTGTTTTAGATGTTCAGCGAAACTGTTCGAAAAAATCGCTATGTCATCGAGATACGGAACTGCGTACTCTTCACATCCCTCTAGAAGTTGATATACCATCTTGCTAAATTCGTAAGGAGCATTCTTTAGACCAAATGGCATCCTTAAGGGTTTATAAGTGCCAAAGTTAGTCACAAATGCTGCCAGTCTTTGGGCTCGCTCAGTAAGGGGAATTTGCCAATAGCCTTTAGACAAATCCAGAACTGTTATGTACTGAGCAGAAGAAACGATTTCAATTCTTTCTTCTATATTTGGAAGAGGAAAGAACTTTGTTTTAGTGATCTTGTTCAAGTTCCTGTAATCAATGCAAGGTCTCGGATCCTTACCAGGAGCTTCTACCAGAATCATTGGCGAAGTACAATCTGAAAAACCAATTTCTATGATTTTCAAATCCAGCATTTTCTGTATTTCGGTTTTCAGAATTGCATTTTGTCTTGGCGATGTTCGATAAGGCTTCGAAAGAATGGACTGTTCTTCGCTAAGTTCAATGTCGTGCATGACGAGTTCGGTTTTTCCTGGGATGTTTGAAAAACACTTCATATATTTCCAAACTAGGTTCTTCATTTGAGAGATTTGGTCCTCATTCATATTTGAACTTTCGCCGTTATCTTGAAACATCTCTTCAAGGTCCAATATATTCGGGTTAGAGTCCACACAAGGTATTTCCATTTGTTCCTCGTCATTTTCTCCATCAAGATCACTTATCAAATAATTCACTTCTTCTGGTCGTTTATAGTATGGCTTCAGCATATTCACATGGTACACCTTTGAAGTTGCTTTCTCACCAGGCAACTGCACAACGTAATTGGTTTCAGATAGTTTTCTTAGGATTGTTCCAGGACCTGTCCAATGTGGGCTTAACTTGTTGCTCTTAAATGTAGCAAAAATCAGCACTAGGTCTCCTATTCGAAATTCTCTTTTCACTGCTCTCTTGTCGTACCAAGTTTTATTCTTTTGCTGACATTCTTCCATCTTTGAGATTGCTAAATCTTGACAGCGCTTCATTCTGTTAATCAAGGAGAAGACGTATTCAGTTACGGGCTCACCTTCTGTTTCTTCCACGTCCAACCATTTTTCATACAACAGAGTAAGAGGCGTTCGGAGATTCTTGCCATGCACCAGTTCAGCAGGAGTAAATCCAGTGCTTTCATGGGTAACAGTTCTTAGGGCAAACAGAGCTGGATATATAGCTTGCTCCCAATCACTCCCAGACTCCAAGCACAACACCTTTAAGACTCTTTTAACTGTCCGATGAAATCTTTCGATTGGATTACTTTGTGGATGATAGACAGAGCTGTGAACTACTTTTATCCCGAACTTCTCAAGAAAAGTAGTACTGAGTGCGCTGGTAAAAGAGCTTCCTTGATCTAACTGCAAAACCTTCGGAAATCCCATCCTACTAAAGATTTGCATTAAAGCATCAACAACAGTCACAGATGTTATATCTTCTACTGGGACGGCATCTGGATATTTAGATGATAGGCACATCGCAGTCAACAGGTATCTTTTTCCACTTGGAGTGACTGGCAAAGGTCCACAAGCATCGACATTTATCTTGGAAAAGACTTCTTGAATCACCGGAACTATCTTCATAGGAGCCTTCTTTTTGTCCAGAGGTTTTCCAACGCGTTGACATCTGTCGCAGCTTCGAACGTAGTCTTCGATTTCTTTATAACACTGGGGCCAAAAGAAGTGTCTGGAAAAGATGTCTTTCGTCTTTGTCACTCCCAAATGTCCCGATGTTCCCTCATGACAAAAGGCTTTCAAGTCATTTCGATACTTTTTAGGCACAACCAGTAACAGTCTCTCCACTCCTGTCTTGTCCATCTTTCTCTTCACGAGTATTCCATTTTCTAGTTTTTCTAATCCACCAGCAGATTCACTTGGATTTTCTTGCACTTTTTCCAAAAGTGATTTTAGCTCGGGGCATTCTTTTTGTTGATCTGAGAAAGTTTTAGAATCCACTTTCAACAACGCCAAGCCCTCATAGTTATCTTCTTTAGGTGGGAATGAAAACAGATCATCTTCTTCAATTGTTATTTCATCATTCTCATTTTCCTCTTCCTCCACAACTTCTTCAACTAGGTCTTCGACAGCTTGCTCTTGTTCTGCTTTGCGTCTTCGAGCTCTTGTTTCTATAGCATTGATCTGGTGAGGTACATCTTCATTTTTCATTGTATCCAATAAGGCTGCTGTTTGATTACCCAGCAAGTATCTTCCTTTGTCTAATTGGCATGGCACGACAGCTGCTTTGGTGATGACATGTCCGAATTCTCCTATCAGCTCCACTTCTGCCAACGGCAAGCATACTGGGAATTCGTCCAACGGTTGTTGTACCCAAATGTTCTCTCCAGTTAACATATCAGGAGTGATGCGGTTGCGGCACACAACGTCGATGCTGGTTCCAGTATCTCGCAAAATAGGCATAGTGAAACCATTAACTTCAGCCATAAAAGTATAGGGGGACATAACGTCTTCGTCTCCTTTCTTTATAAGACGATTGATGTCTGAAGTTCCACTAGTCTTCTTCATCAAGGAACAGTCAGGTCTTAGATGTTCAGTAGAATTACAACGAAAACATCTTGGTTTTCTGCGTTTTTCGAAGCCTTCATTATTTTTACTTCTTTCATGTTCACTCTTCTCAACCCTTGGTTCATTCAGAGGGGCCTTTGAGTCAGATTGATTTTTTCCTCTCCATGGTTTGAACGTTTTTTCTTTTGTTGGAAATGTCTTTTTTATGAGCAGTCTTACGTTCTCATACTCATCCAGTTTTTCTGCGACCCTCTCTGGATTTTTCATCTGGGTCCACTCATCGATAAAATGATTTTTAATTTCCAAACTGGTTTTCCTTTTTACTTGTACAGATAAAATCAAATTACACAAATCTTCAAAGGTCCTTACTTCCAACCCTCCTATCCATTCGTAGAAATAGTTTTTCAGCTCAAACAAAAAGTCTTTCCAAGTTCCCTCTGGTCCTTTATGGTGATTATAAAAAAGTTGACGGAACTTTTCTGGGCTGAGTTTGTATCGGTTCAGAAGTACCTTTTTAATAGCCTCGTAATCTTCGTATGTTTCTTCCGATTCCCGAGCGATGAGCTGCGCCATTTCAATTGGCAAGAGTCCCGTTAGGTGAGACACCCATTGCTCTTCTGGAAGTCCGATCCTCTTGGCTGTTCTTTCGAAAAGTACTAAGTACAAACTGATATCAGATTTGGAGTCATATTTTGCCATCAAATGGTGTATGTCTTCCCTATGTCTTGGAGCCACACTTGTTCCATTTTTCTCCAATCTTAATTTTTCGAGAAGAAACTTATTTTCCGACTCTTGCTTTTCTAGAAACAAACGATGCTCTTCTAGTTGCTTCCTTTCTTCGACAGCAGTTTGAAGAAATGATTCTACGAATTCTTGTTCGTAATGTGTACTAGCTTTAATGGCTTCTTTCAAAGTTAAAACTGTCGAATTCGCATCTATGTCAATGTTCATTTCCGTAGCGAGGTTTAATAAGTCCCCTTTTCGACACTTTCCCCAAATAGCCATTTTTATATATAAAAAAAATATCTAACTACTTTTACCGACAAGATATTAAAAAGTTTCTTTAAATGTCTGAGACGAATCCACACTCGTAATAGACTTCATATACAATAAACCTTTTTTTACATATCTTAATTTCACAACTAAAAGTATTATTTTTATAACCATAAACCTTTATAAATTATACAATATCTTTTTTTTTTTAAAGATAAATAGCAAGGTTTAATTTCATTTTCTACAAGCAATAAGAACGTATTATGTTAACGTATTAACGTTAAGAACGCAAGAAATACATTCGAAAAGAAATGTCTCAATGCATAAACACAAAAATTAAGGCAAAAAGAAATAAATTGCAATAAATTTTTTCTAAGAAAATATTTTCACCTATATTAATATATTTTTAATGCAAGGAAATATCAAAATCACTTATAACAAATATCCCCAAAATAAGCATTAAAAAAGAAATAAAATGTGACCACGAAATTATTTTCCAATAAAAAATAAAAGAAACAGAATATGGTAAATAAACTTCTTATTCAACAGATGTATTTTTTCTTCTTACTTAAAAAAAAACATCAAAAATATATCCAGTCTTTTATTTCGACCACAGAAAATAACCGAACACGTGCCAATAACTAAATAAAAAAAAACAATCGATATTCTTTCTCAGTCAACAGGACGTCAAACCATCCGCCATGTTTGTCCACGAACACATTTTCTCAAAACGAAAACTCGGATGACAAAAGAATTTTTAAACATGTAATTGGGTTCATACAATAATTCTTAACGAATAAACACTCAAATATATCATCAAAGAATTTATACAGTGCTGTCATTCAAATATTTATACTTGAATACACTTAGGTTCGTATATATTTTTTATTCGTTAACAAGAAACTCGATAGACACAAGATTTTTTTTTTAAAACTGTATAATTATCTTATACCATTCAAATATATGTAAAAATATTTTTTCCAAGAATTTTAACAGTGCTACCATTCAAAGACGTTTGAATACACTAAATTCTTAAATATTTATTCACTCTTGATATCAAAATATATACTACTTCACAACAAATATCTATTACGCTCAAAATAACACTAAATTCCAACAATAAGCTACTTAATGCTTAATATTTAACTAAGTTATAAATATTTTTCAAGCAAATAACATAAGTATTTCCGCTTCACAATTGTATCCAGGAATAACTTGTTACCAATAATGGCGCTTTCAATAGAATTTGATAGCTTTTAAAGCACGTTACGAACATTGATATCATACATGAATAGTTATTTTAGAGTAATTAATACAAAACTTTCTGTTTATCATTTCAAAAACAACTCAAAACTCAATTTCCAAGGAATTAACTACACCTTATTAAGTTTTTTTACGAGTTAAAGGGTTTTTATTTTTTAAAAACCAAACTAATTTTATAAACAGAATTTTGTATTGACATTTTAGTTAATGCAACTATTTTTTCTCGACACCGGCAAAAGACAAAATTTGCAAAAGGCACTCACCAAAAGAAGTGACGAGATGCTGTTATCCTCGAAAATGTCACCGCAATCCACCATTTTTAGGTCTTGTAACAACATACAAGACTCCAGAATACTCGAACACAAAAAATTACTCCCGTAGAAGCGAAGGTAGCTTTATTTAGATGATTCGAAATTCGTTTTATTAACACATTATTTATTTATTAAAAACACTTTAGAAATGTTAGTAAAATAATCGGAGTTCGTTCATTCTCGATAACCTCTCGTCCATTTAGGACCACACCTAAAATTATGTCTTTTCCGTTCAGTGTCTAAAATAGTTCTCTCCTTACTCCCTGCTACGGGGCTGCTTCCAAGTTGGCCGGTAGAGGGCCAAGGACTAAGACGTTGACGCTACACCACCTGTTCATTTTCGCTCATTTTAGATTTCACTTGTTTGTTGTATTCGATTAATTTGTATATTCGATTAACTTTTTAAACTTAAACTATAAACTTGTGATTTTATACCTTTACTATGCATTTTATAATTTGTCTTGCATATTTTAATCTTGGAATTGTGCCACTGTTCTCTGTGATACTTTACAATCTGTAATTTTTTGGGATTTAATGATTTGTACTGATTGAAATTTAGATGCAACCCGGATGAACCTCGAGGTTCGGGTCGGGTAATAAATCATATATATATCCCTAGTAAATACTATAGATTTCTTTCTATATATTAGAGATTTGAATAAAATAATAACAGATCTCATCATTCATGCAACTCATGCTAATTATTTTCATTTTTATTTGTAATAAAGTATTTTAACTTACCCCTAAAACAACATGGTCAGTAATCCAAATCAATCAAAACGATTTCAGCGCCAAAATACAGATCAAACCAAATCCATCGCCAAACATAAAATATCCTCTGGTAAACCTTCAAAAAGATCACGTGATCATTGACCAATGAATGCTTGGATTCGGTTTGCACTGGAGCCCCTTCACGGGACGAGCATGGAGGCCGCCATCTTAGAGTCAGTTCAGTTCAGTGCTTGGATTTCGGGACCAACTTTTTAGTGGAAAGTGCTTTGAAAAAATAAATTTAATTCTAAAATATAAAAAAAATACCATAAAAATATTAGCTGCATTTTGGAATATTTTTAGTGACTTTAAAAGAACTTGAAACGCTTTTCTAGTATTTTTATAATATTTATTTTGTAATTTTCGAATTAAATTTTATTTTTTGCCTAGCATTCTTTTGCTTTCTGTGATGGCGACATTGGCAACTTGCAGCCATTGCCGTTACATTAAGAAGAAGAATACGCGAAAAATAAAATTTAATTCTAAAATTACAAAATAAATATTATAAAAATACTAGAGAAGCGTTTCAAGTTCTTTTAAAGTCACTAAAAATATTCCAAAATGCAGCAAGTATTTTTATGGTATTTTTTTAATATTTTAGAATTAAATTTATTTTTTCTAAGCACTTTCCATTAAAAAGTTGGTCCCGAACTCCAAGCACTGAACTGAACTGACTCTAAGATGGCGGCCTCCATGCTCGTCCCGTCGTTAGCATAGACAGGTCACGTGATCTCCACTCTAATACTTTTATTAAGATCTCTATGCTTCCTATGCTTTTTAAATGAGCATTAAACTTTGCAGTTTTTGAAATAATTGAAGTACTTCGAATTCTTTTATGAAATTTTCAATGTATTCTCATTTCGATGCGCTGAATTTTTTGACGTATCTCACTTGTCCGTGGCATTTCTAGTTAAATTCAGCGATTTAAACGACTCGAAATTGAATTTTAATGCAAGTTCAGTGGGAAATTCGTTGACAAATAGTAGATTTATGTCCGTCCTATCGTACAGACAGATGGACAAAAAGTATGAAAGTCGGGTGTCTGAGGTTATACCTTTCTAATAAAAAAAGAATTTTTAAGATAGGATGGATAGAACCGATTTTGGAAGGGAGGTACGGACAGACAGATGGACGGACGGACGGACATCGACCGCATGTCAATACCTACTTTTTTTTTTAATTCTTCGAATTAAAAAAAAGAAAAGTAGGCTAAAAACCTATAATATTCTTTAAAAAATTAAATTTGTCGTGTATTTAGTTTTTAAAAACACTGTTTTTCTAAAAGTTATTTCATTAAAATAAAATTGCTTCCTGCTGCTGGTTTAGTGTTAGAGATTTAACAGATAAAAAAATAATTATATGCGACTAGGATAATAAATAAAATACTATTACTTCGTAATTAACGTAAATTTGTTTTGGCATTTTTTTTCGATTTCCTCGCTTTGGTCTTTCCCTAAGTAAATAAGTAATTGACTCCCGATTGAGTTATGATGCATGCAATCGGGCGTCAATTGCTTATTTGCTTGACTACTTTTGATGCATGCTGGTATATTTGTATTAAAATTAAAGAATTAATTAAAATAGTAATAATCACTTTTTACTTAATTAACTTTTAAAAATAATTGGAAAATTATTTGTTCAAATTTGTACTCGATAAAAAGTATTATAACTAGGTTAGTTTTTTTATATAAATTTATATATTTGTGAAACTCTGTTTGATAAAAGGAAATTACTTAATATTATAATTTTCTTTTTAATTTTAAAGAAGTGTATTTAAAATTTATGTATCTATAATAATAAACAAGTTTGTGAGACTTGCGGTTCGTTCTGTGAAAGTGGGTGACAGATGAACAGACTGTCGGACTAAACGATTATAAAACCTTCCACTTTTTACGTTATAAACGTAGGGTAGAAGCTAAAAATGGAAGGTTTTATAATTTTTCAGTCCGTCTGTCACCCACTTTCACAGAAGGAACCGCAAAGTCTCACAAACAAGTGGGATAAGCTATTTTGAAGCAAAAAAAAAAAACAGTTTGTTAGATTCCAAATTTCATTAAAAAATCTAAATTAGAAGTTTATTTAAAATTTAAATAACTAAAAATTTAATCTACAATGAAATAATATGCAATTCCGTTTTTATTCAATATTTTTTTACTGTTACCATTGTATCAAACGTATGAGAAACTTTATTTAAAATAAAATTCTTGAAAAAAATATTTTTATTATATATAATTCAATTTGGATTGTTGTAATAGCACAATAGTTATTTTTATAATTGCGTGAAAAAAAGCCGACTTTTACATTATAATTTCAATATCAGACGCGTGCAAAAAGTTAGACTTTTTGTAACAGTGAAAAAAAGTACTTTTTTTCACCCAAAAGCAGTGAAAAAAAGACTTTGTCGCACTCTTTTTATAAGATGCCAACATTTCAAGTAAAATTTCGATTTGATAATACTCATAAAATCCGAAGATTTATCGATCTGCTGTATTTAAAAATATTATGCGCGTGAATTATTTTTGAATCAATGATTTTTTTTTCTCGCGATGGGAATATTTCTTAAGTCACGCCCTTCGAACTGCGAGTTCATTGGTTGCTTTCTTTGACAAAATGTACCAATGAGATTTGATTTTTTTCACGCAATTATAAAAAATAGTGTATGAAACACGTGCGAAAAGTAAACTTTTTTAAGGGATTTAAAGTATTTTATTTCACTCGCTCGTACCTCGCTCGTGAAATAAAATCCACTTGTTTTAAAAAGCATTACTTTTCGCACTAGTTGTATAAATATCTATTTAATAATTGCGTGAAAAAAAGCCGACTTTTACATTATAATTTCAATATCAGACGCGTGCACAAAGCTAGACTTTTTGAAACGGTGAAAAAAAGACTTTGTCGCACTCTTTTTATAAGATGCCAACATTTCAAGTAAAATTTCGATTTGATAATACTCATAAAATCCAAAGATTTATCGATCTGCTGTATTTTAAAATATTATGAGCGTGAATTATTTTTGAATCAATGAGATTTGATTTTTTTCACGCAATGATAAAAAATAGTGTATGAAACACGTGCGAAAAGTAAACTTTTTAAAACACGTGTCTTTATTTCACTCGCTCGTACCTCGCTCGTGAAATAAAATCCACTTGTTTTAAAAAGCATTACTTTTCGCACTAGTTGCATAAATATCTATTTTGATGGTTCATTATATATGTATGACGACAGATGCATAAAAAATTCTAAATTTGTTACGTTATAAACGTAGTGTGGAAGCTAAAATGAAGGTTTGTGTGCGTGTGTATTGTGTGTCTCTTAAAAATTTGGAATTTTGCTTTTATAATATACCGGTATAGTATGCTATATTTAGTCAATAACGGACAAAATGAATGATATTTTAATTAATATTAACACGAATTTCTTTTACTGATAAAGTTATAAAGTAACAATCGACAAACAACCATTAGATCCCAAAAGATCAATTACTAAATTATGAGACTTCGTTTTCTAAATCCCAAAAAGGAAAAATCGAAACATGAAGCGATAAACAGATCCATATGTCTTTCAGATTAATGCAACTAATGCACAGTTCTTCGTTGAAAGCCAAAATTTTTGAGCCAGGGATTAATGGTTCGGTCCTACTCTTGACATGCGAGATCCACTGTCAATTATCAATAATGCCGGTCTGACTAATAATTGACCAATAGAAAAAATACTGGCGACAACTCATGGGAAAACATTTGTACTAACTTATGGTAAACAGTTAGTATTTTTATCTTAAACTTTACCAAATTTTATCGAATGATGAGATTTCGATTACTACTTATCCGATTCTAATCTATTTCTCTTTGTCATTTGATCAGAATTTCCTCGGTAAAATTCATCGAAGGCTTTTCGCTCGAGCGTACATAACCGATAAATTATCGATGTACGGGTGATTTTCGGTGTGAATCCGATATTCGAATTTTTACTGGTGAAAGATGAAAATTCGTTTTTCGATCGATAAAAAATACCACTAGGTTAACCCTTTCATTCCCAGTGATGCCATTTGGAATCATCACTTTCAATATTTTTTTCAAAATGTTTGTCTCGTTATGACATCCAAACACACATCATTCGATTCTTCACACTTTGTTCTATTCGACAATATTTTACATTAATCTCAATAGAAGTCAGAACTACTATTTTTTTTATTTAGAAAATAGCCAACAAGCGTTTCACCTGATTTTTGAAAAGTTCACTTCAGTTCCATATATTTACAACACAATTTAAACTATTTCGGTTAAAATTATTACTACATTTTTTTTAATAATATGGTCAGACACCTTAAAATAGATAACTCGAAGTGTTTTTAGGTAATATATATATTTTTTATTTTGTTGTTTTCCACAGTTAAAAAATTTTTGCATATCAAAAACCATATAAAAAATTTAAATTTTTTTTTTTTCTTGTGGAACTCTTATTTTTGACCTAAAATAAGCTTATCTTGTGAATATCAGATGTTTCTCTAGTGTAGTAAATTTTTGGGACTGAAAGGGTTAATACATATATAACCAAGAGATAGATTTAACTATACAGAATTTCAAACATCTTAAAGGGATCCAGTACCTTGAAATTGACAAAATTTAACTTTTTAGTTTTGTTGTAAGTTAATGTAACTATTTGGTATTATGTTAAAATGAAACTTTAGACGCTCTTATTTTGGGACGAGATTTTCATATTTTGAGCTAGTTCCACTATAGTGCTTTAGAGGGACTGTCAGCCCCATAGAGCTAATGCATCAATTTTGAAATCGCGACTTTTTTTAAGAGAATTGCTTTGCCATGTTATCCAGTTTTCACCAAGTATGGAAATAATAATAACATCAATTTAAAACTAAATTGAAAAGAAAATAACATCCGGTTATTTATATTGATTGATATGTTTTAAAATATCCACCTGCTGTATATTCTGGCATTTAAAAACTTCAAAAAATATATAATTAAGTAACTATATAAAAATTTCGTTTCATTTCGATGTTATGTTGATTCCAATACCTGGGGGAAAAAGAGCCAACGCACACACAAAGCAAAGTAATATTCTGCGAAGGTTGTGTTTCCCAAACTGATGCATTGTCATTATGGGACTGACAATCCTTCCTTAAAATGCTAATGCTTTTGAACTATTTCCCTTTAAACTACTTTTCTTATTTTTTTTAAATATAAAATAATATTTTCAATAAAAGTATGCATCACTTGTTAATTTTTTTTTATTTTTTTGTACACAATTTTCAAAGCTGAAAATTCGTTTTTTCCCACGAAAATTTCAGTGATTTTCCTTTAATATTATTTTTCGAAAAAGTAGTGCATGTTAACTAAAATTGGAATGCATTGCATAGTTCGATTTTGATATTAATAAAAAACATTTTACGGATTTTAGTTTAAACATAATGGGAAAATGGAAGGATATGAATATGAAAATAGTTAAAAATTTAATGGAAAAATTTTAATTTTGTCAGATTTTAAACGATTGGTCATCAAATTTAAGTCATTTTTTTAAGGGGACAACTTCTGATAGTTGATACCTTCAAATTTTCTTGAGCCGCCCCGGTGGCGCAATCGTTAGGACTCTGGCCTTTGTAAGTGCTGGGGTCGGGTTCGAATCCCTGTCAGACATGGATGTTTGTGACCGTCAATAAATGTTGTTATTCGTCTGCGTGTTATTCATTTCTTTGTGACTGTAAAAATTATTTCTGTGTCTGTCCCACTTGACGAAAGCTTATAAGCAATTCTCTGAACAAGCACACAAGCTGGAATATATATGTACCATACCACACCAATTTTCTTGAAAATTTCAGGATATATTAGTCAGAGACATAACATAGAGTGGACTGCGCATTCATAGTAAAGCAGCTTAGGGATGGAAAACCAAAACCGGTTTTCAAAAAACCGGTGGTCCCGGTTTGACTGAAAACCGGTTTTTTTTTTGTATGAGGTCCTTCGGAACCGAAAACCGTTTTTTTAGGGAAAAACCGAAGGAAAAGGGAAAACCGATTTTTTCTAAAAAAAACCGCCATCCCTTGCAGATTAGCATTATGTCCTAAACATCATAAATCGCCAAAAGGGGAAAGGTTGCTACATATGGCAACTTAACGCTACTGTTTCGTTACGAACTATTCCAAATTGTCACCAGACCTGAATATCAGCTAGCAAACCGAAGTGGAGACTACCATCAATGCCAAGTCACGTGGGTTTCTACCAATCACGGCAGCTTGAATTTTTTTTAATGTTTTTGAAGACGATTTTTTGAGCATCGTTGGTATTTTTCTCTTTTGGCTTTTATAATAAATATTTAATTACATTTATTATGATTTAAGAAAATATTTAGTAACATAATAGAGTGGATTAGTTATCGCCACACATCAGCGGCGCGTTTACCAATAGGCGTTAGAGGCGGCCGCCTGTGGCCCCAAGATTGTGAGGGCCCCCAAATTTCAAAATTTCTTAATACTACGTATAATAAAATGTTCCTAATAATCATAATTCTTTCAAATATTTATGTAGTTAGTCGATTTGTTGGCCCCCGATTCGTTTGCAAACCAAAAAAAACCCCACTTTTATTGTAAGAAAATTACAAAATCTGTTTTTGACGGGATATTTTGGACAATAGATATATTTTGTAAATTGACATTTTCAAGAGTGGAAACGCTGTTGCATATGTATCTAACAATTCCGATTGACAATGGAACTGTTCGACGAGGTGCTAAACGAATTTGCAAAAAGAAAATGCAGAAAGAAAAAGTTGTAAATGAAAAATAAGTATGTAAATGTAAGGGCATTAAAAGTATAAGTGAAATTCTTGTCTATTGTAATATTTAGCAGACCATTTCTTTTTTTCAGCCCCGATAGCGTCACTAGCATTTCATGCTCCAAAAAGGGGGGGAATCCCAATTTACAAACTGGTTCATCCTTCATCATGCTTTATTATTTGTACAAGTATTAAGATTTTTTAAATTCTAATTTCTGTTTGGTTTTGGGAGGGGGGGGGGGGCAAATTCTGAAACCGCCTATGGCCCCAACATCCATAAACGCGTCACTGCCACACATTCTTTTAATCTCTGTGCATGTTAACAATCGTGAATGTTGTACTCTTAATTCAGTAACGTTTTGGGCAAGATGCCAAATGCTTGTCAATTCCTAATTGTGAAGAGGGGTATAAAAAAAAGATTAGTCACACTTTCACGGGTAAAATTTATTTTGTTCTGTATACTTTTAGTAATTGTGTGTTCTTCATAAACTATAATTTCTATCGAAGAAAGGCCCTCGCCAGATAAGACGGTGAAAAATGCCCCCATTCCAATCGGGCTAATTTTTTTTTCTGAAAATACCTCATAGTATGGACAACTTCTCAGCCAAGTTTCAGCTCAAAAATGTGACGCATTTTTGAGTAAAAAATTAAAGTTTTTTTTCTTTTTAAATTGATCCCTGAATATATTTGATAAATCCAAAAAACTACTCATGAGTTTTTAGATATTATTGAGTAGTATTCTCAGAAAAATCCGCTCATAAATCTGATCGAGCGATCATTCTTAAAAATGCATTTTTATTTTTCAAAAAAAAATTTCATGCCAAAATCGTTTGGTCACAACTTAGGATTTTGTCTCTACATATTCCTCTATTATCAATCTATAATATATATTTTTTTCAGATTTTTAAAATTATTGGACGATAGTTTAAAAAAAATAAAATATTCTTAAAACCTGACTTTTCGCACTACTTACTCGGCAGATGGCACTCCTAACAAAGGCGGGGAAATTCAATCTGGGAGAATTTCTTTCGGACTAAAGAATTTAGCATAGATTTAGAAAGTAGCAGATCTGCCTCTAGGGGGAAAGGTGAAGCCATTTGTTAACCATTATCCCATAAGGCAGTTCGCAAGCTCTTGCACATGGCATGCCATACGCCACCAGATGGCACCATGAGATAATTCGACTAATAAAAGATATATATTCAATATTAACTAATTAAAACTTTTTACAAGTTTCGCTAGCATAATTTTATAGCTGCATGCGTATTGATAATTTCTGTAAGGCATGAGGTATATATTCACAAAAGAAGCAAGTTAAAAATGCAGTTTTTATTGTATGTAACTCTTCGGAAAAACCATTTTTGTGAATCAGTATCCCGTGATGCATTGCAAAAACGACGAAATGTGGATTCATCACGCATCATTGCGTTGTACGGGATTGCGCAATCGGTGGGCATGCTATTTCTAAATCTATGGATTTTAGAGCAAAAAAATCAGGCTTTAAGAATTATTTTTTTAAACTATCGTCCAATAATTTTAAAAATCTGAAAAAAATATATATTATAGATTGATAATAGAGGAATATGTAGAGACAAAATCCTAAGTTGTGACCAAACGATTTTGGCATGAAATTTTTTTTTGAAAAATAAAATTGCATTTTTAAGAATGATCGCTCGATCAGATTTATGAGCGGATTTTTCTGAGAATACTACTCAATGATATCTAAAAACTCATGAGTAGTTTTTTGGATTTATCAAATATATTCAGGGAATAATCAATTTAAAAAGAAAAAAAACTTTAATTTTTTACTCAAAAATGCGTCATATTTTTGAGCTGAAACTTGGCTGAGAAGTTGTCCATACTATGAGGTATTTTCAGAAAAAAAATTAGCCCGATTGGAATGGGGGCATTTTTCACCGTCTTATCTGGCGAGGGCCTTTATTCTAAAAGCTCCTTTATACTGAAGAATATTATTCATGATTAAATCAACGTTGTTAGAACTATAATTATAAAACATATTTTGGGCCTAGTCAAACGAATTAATGCTCTGAACATTGGACAGCTTAGAAGTAGAATATTTTTTTTACAATTTGGTCAAAACGAAACCTGTTTTTGCAATCGTAGTTTTTGAGTTATTTATATTTAAAAAGTAGAACATTTGCTGAATTTGGAATATACTATTGATGTGTTTTAGAAAGATGATTTATTCCAGGTGAAATAAAGGAAGAAGCAATATTTCAAAAAAATATATTTTTGATTTTTTTTTAATCGGACCGTTAGAACGAAAGTTATAGAGACGGCAGAAAATATTCACAATGTCAATAACCAACTTATATTACAGCAACACTCTACATAAACCTACTAATGTTCTTTTAAATTAATTTTTAATAAAGAGTCCACATTCAATTGTTCAAGTAATCTTAAATAGACGCACAAAATCAAAGAAATAATCTGATATGTATTAAGAGGATCTTAAAATACCAGCTATTCATCCTTGCTCCTTTCCAAGCTTCTTTATCATAACATTAGATTGTCGGCCTCTGTGTTCAGGTCGTTGTGGAAAAACACGCCAAATGGTAAACTCGCCATAGATGCGAGCCAAACGCGACACAGTCATGTGACTGTGTAAGTTAGATGTTTAGGACACTTTAGGTTTGCCAATGCGCAGTCCACTCTATGTTATGTCTCTGATATTAGTAGTCCAGTCAAAATAGATGTTTAACCTCGGAAAAATTCCCAACAAGCTGAAAGTAGGTGGAGATCATAAGAACATCATTATTAATGACCTGTCAAAAGTCCCCATGATTCTGAGTGGTGCTAATTTTTTATTCAAGGTTAAATGTTAAAATTTGCTAATTAGCTGGTGTATGAAAAAAATGAATTAAATAGGTATGTAAGAAATTTTATCTGTTTTCGATTGGCTTTAAACATCTTTATAACTTTTAAAAGCTTTAAAATTAATACACCAGGGTTTCATTTTTAACTGCGGACGCCATTTTGAATTTAATTAGCTGAAAATTTATTTCTAAATAAGAAAAACCTTGGCATGTAAGGTGTCTTTTTATGTTTTTGACGACTCTAAACACGTTTTAGACATCTAAAATACAATTAGGGACTTTGATTAAAATATAAGATTTGTTTTAACAATGGTGCTTTATTACTCGCATTTTTTTTTTCAGAAAATTCGCGTTGTTCACAGGTGCAGGTTCGATTCCCGCCTTTGTTCTGGGTGTACTTCTTTCTCAGTATCAAAATTATAAATAAACTAGTACTTTTGCCATTCTATTCGGGCTCCGTAGTGAGACGTGGCTTCCGATGGCAGCTCGGTACGAGTCGTTCCTCTACCCTACTCGTCACTTGACTGTGGTTCTAAAATACGACGTCCGTCGCCAATTGCCCTCGTGGAGCTCTAGTGCGACGATAATTCAAACCTAACCTAACATCTACAATACTTTGGAACTCTGAGTTATGGGCTTCAGAATTTGTAACCGAATTCATGTGAAAAGGAGAACTCGTACTTGAGCTGTTGCTGTAGTTGTTATCGTGTCCGTGGATATCCCACAGAAGATTGTTGGTGGAGCCACTAAAGCGCACTAGAGCTACATACTAAAAATACATGAGGAATATAGTCACGAGGGTCATGATTGAAAAAATAAAACTGCATGTAAGTGTGGAGACCGCATTGTACTAGAGCTTACATGAGGAATATAGCCATGGGCCTCGCAATTGGAAACACTAAAACAGCATTCAATATGACCTAATGTGGTGATAGTGTGACGTTTTTTATTTGAAGATGTCTCAACTCAAAACCGCATTCAAATGTATAGAAGTAAAATCGCATTAGAACTATAGGCGAGTTTACATGAGCCATCGAATCCATGGATTGAAGAGCATACTCAGCAATTTTCTCCTTTTGGGGATTTTCTCCCAGTTAGAACCGGAATTGCAGGGTTCATTGGGAAGTTTCGCAAACCCTCCAATGAAGGAGGGTTTGATGTTTCATAACATGGATTCGCTCACAGACCATCATTTGGGTTAGAAATCCTGCTCGACCTATTTTTCCCCTAATGGGGATTTTGCATTCAATGGATTCGATGTCGCATGTAAACGCGCCCTATATGAGTGTTATAGTCATGATGATCTGGATATATAACTGCAATTAAGTTAAAAGGCCGCATCGTACTAGAACTACATGAGGAATATAGCCATGGGCCTCACAATATAAAACCCATTCAATATGACCTGGTGTGGTGATGTGTGACGTTTTTAAACAAATCTGAACTCAAAACCGCATTCAAATGCAGAGGCAACCTCCCTCTAGAAATCTGAGGGTTATACTCGTAGGGATTGGGATATAAAACTGCAAATAAGTTAAGTGGACGCATTGTACTGGAGCTACATGAGGAATATACCACGAACCTCGCATTATAAAACCGCATTCAATATGACCTGGTGTAGAAATAGTGTAATGTTTTTCAACTCATCTCAACTCAAAAACGCATTCAAATGCAGAGGTAACCTCGCACTAGAACGATTTGGGTCATAGTCATAGGGTGAGATATATAACTGAAATTAAGTTAAGAGGCCGCATTGTACTAGAGCTACATGAGGAATATACCATGGACCTCGCATTATAAAACCGCATTGAATATAACCTGGTGTGGTGATGTGTGACGTTTTTCAACAAATCTCAACTCAAAACCGCATTCAGGCCTCGCAGTGACTTTTATCAAAAATATAATAGGAAATATAGGAATTTTTAACGAAAATATAGGAATTATATAGGAATTTTTAAAGAAAATATAGGGACCTATAGGAATAATTTGTAGTCAATATATTAATATTCATGGAATAAATAATGGCAAAGAGCCAATTATTTTAACCATGATTAAAAATTATACATAAAAATATATAAGATTTTTTAGCTTGGTTTTGCCGATATATCCGATAGGTATTGGACCTAATATCCGATATGACTAATGCGATCCGACAGGGGTTGCAACCCTATCAGAGGAAAACCTAGGGAAATTATAAATTTCGCTAGGTTTTAATCGGATCTATAAACAATTACAGAACTGCTAATCTGGACACCCATAATCCAGACACTTTTGAGTTTCGACAATGGTCCGAAATTGAGTCCGAAAATTTTCCGATACTCCGGGTTTTTTTAAACTTAATAATCCTATTTAAAATCAGAAACACCAAAATAGACCTAAGTAGAAATAATCTGAGAAAAAAAGTTTCAAACGTAAAAAAAAAAACAATTCGTAACAATCAAGCTGTTCTTGTGATCACAAGGTCACATACACTTGATCAAAAGAAATTTAATGCTTGGTCCGGAAAATTGGCTTGCACCGGAGCTACAGTAAGGAGACGATCATGCAGATGGAAAAACTGTCATTCATTTATGAGGCATAGCGACCCCATCCATAGATTTTGTAAGAATTACTAGGCAGCAAAATAAGTAAATCAGGAAACATTATTGGATTGCACTGGCAGGTTAGCGATTTTCTAAAACATCTTAATATAATCTCATCTTTAAATTTTGTTAATTTTTTTTAAAACTTTATTATTAGAATTTATCATTTAAGCTACTTTTTAACTGAAATTTAAACTTAGTTTTCAGTGATATAGACTAAGAATGGATAGGAAACAGTATTTTCAGGGTTGTCAATGTTCTGAAACATTTGAGGTCTATAAGAGATGACCAACAACAAGATGGCTCCCTATATTTGGCTTTATTTTTTCCGAAATTTCTCTACCTTTGCACTATATTTCTCTGCCTAGATATTTATAAGCTAGGGTGCTTTTAACCCGATTCGCAAAAACGTAGTTCCCCTAAACTCATTCCGATTTTCCGAATTCTGGAAATATTGGGTAGTTCACCCATAATCCAGAAACTCCGACGATCCTATTATTCGAAACTCTAGTGATCCCAATACCTGACAATCTAAATAACGAAAAACTCCGAGATCACATACAAGAGAAGATCACATAATCGGAAAACCTCAGAGATCACATACAAGAGAAGATCACATAATCGGAAAACCTCAGAGAATCATATACAAGAAAAATTAGAAAATCATACGATTGCAGAATACGTCTGATCCGGCGAATCTATGGAAATGTTATCCATTACGGGAAATTTTGAGAGATAAATTTTGAATTGATTTCGATTTTAACAAAAAATCGTATATCTCGATTTTTGGTAGAGAAATTTAGCACAAAAATAGCGCCTTATAAAAAAATTTGACTTTTACAGGAGGCCTCAAAATCTACAAAACATTAAAGCCACCGACATAATAGTTTTCTCCATTCTCGGTCTATATCAATGAAAACTAAACTTAAATTTCAATGAAGAACAAGTTTAAATAATAAATTTTAATAATAAAGATAAAAGAATACAATTAAAATTTGAAGATTAATTAAGATTAGATTATACTAGTTATCTTCAAATATCGGCCACCGGCATCTCCCATTAGAAGAGGATCATCTTCACCTAACCAGAAATATGCAGTCCAATAATGCTTTTTGATTAACTTATTTAGTTGCCCAGCCTAGTAATTTCTACGAAATCCACCAATGACTTCGCATCGCCTTATAATGACTGGCAGAATTTTGAATCCAGGTGATCGGAAGGGTGTCTCGTTTCACTTTTTGTAGCTCTGGTCCAGACCAAGTCAAACCAACCAGATTATTTTTCTGCTGATCAAGTCCGTGAGTCGAGATCGCAGTAAGTTTGAATGTAAAGATCGTACTGATGAAAGGGGGGAAAAAGCGAAAGTAAGGATCAAAAATATAGGAAAAAATAGGAAATATAGGAACTTTTTCAAATTTATAGGAAATATAGGAGCGCTGCGAGGCCTGCGCATTTAAATGCAGAGGTAACCTCGCACTAGAACTATTAGGCTTATATACCATGGGGATCGGGATGTAAAACTGCTATTAAGTGAAGAGGCCGCATTGAACTAGAGCTACATGAGGATTATACCATGAAACTCGCATTATAAAACCGCATTCACTAGGAGCGTTTACATGATCCATCGAATCCATGGATTGAAGAGCAAACTCAGCAATTTTTCCCTCTTGGGATTTTCTCCCAGATAGAACCGAAATTGCTGGGCTCATTGGGGGGTTTCGCAAACCCTCCAATGAAGGAGGGTTTGATGTTTCATACCATGGATTCGGGTTAGAAATCCTGCTCGACCACTTTTTCCCCTAATGGAGGGTTTGGCATTCCATGGATTCGATAGCTCATGTAAACGCGCGTAATACGTCCTGGTGTGGTGATAGTGTGACGTTTTTCAACATACATGGTTGTAAAATAACGCTCGCTATTCGGAGTGGTCTGCAGCTTGAATGAATTCCAAACGCATAAAATATTTATTATGCTCATTATTCAATAATTTCTCAAATATAAAACAAATGTATGGATAGATTTTTTTATTTTGATATTTGCACAACGCATATTAGTTGTTATCATTTGGGTTAGAAATCCTGTTCGACCTCTTTTTCCCCTAATAGGGATTTTGGCATTCCATGGATTCGATAGCTCATGTAAACGCGCCTATTGAATATGCGCAACCATAGATAAGCAACTAACTACAGAAAGACCCATTTGGGCGAACCGGGCAAAGGACTATTTAAATATTAAAGATGAATACTCTTTCATATTAAATTTTTACTGATATTTTGCTATTTTAAAAGAAATATTGCAAGCTTTTTTTTTTCAGTCGAGCCGAATATCTCCAAATATTACGTAGGTGGAGGGAGGGTTCTCGTCAAATATCTAGTTATTCTCAGTAAAAATTCAACGTAAAATTCCAGTACATTTTTTAGCCTACTTTTCTTTTTTTTTAATTCGAAGAATTAAAAATAATAAAAAGTAGGTATTGACATGCGGTCGATGTCCGTCCGTCCGTCCGTCCGTCTGTCTGTCCGTCTGTCCGTACCCCCCTTCCAAAATCGGTTCTATCCATCCCATCTTAAAAATTCTTTTTTTGTTGGAAAGCTATGACCTCAGAGACCCAACTTTCATACTTTTTGTCCGTCTGTCTGTATGATCGGACGGACATAAATCTACTATTTGTCGACGAATTTCCCATTGAACTAGCTTTGAAATTCAATTTCGAGTCATTTAAATCGCTGAATTTAACTAGAAATGCTACGGACAAGTGAGATACGTCAAAAAATTCAGCGCATCGAAACGAGAATACATTGAAAATTTCATAAAAGAATTCGAAGTACTTCAATTATTTAAAAAAACTGCAAAGTTAAATGCTCATTTAAAAAGCATAGGAAGCCATTTTTAGCCTACTTTTCTTTTTTTTTAATTCGAAGAATTAAAAAAAATGAAAAAGTAGGTATTGACATGCGGTCGATGTCCGTCCGTACCCCCCTTCCAAAACCAGTTCTAACAATCCGAACTTAAAAATTATTTTTTTTATTAGAAAGGTATAACCCAAGACACCCAACTTTCATACTTTTTGTCCGTCTGTCTGTACGATAGGACGGACATAAATCTACTATTTGACGACGAATTTCCCATTGAATTAGCATTGAAATTCAATTTCGAGTCATTTAAATTGCTGAATTTAACTACAAATGCTACGAACAAGTGAGATACGTCAAAAAATTCAGCGCATCGAAATTAGAATACATTGAAAATTTCAGAAAAGAATTCGAATTCGAAGTACTTCAATTATTTAAAAAACATCAAAATTTAATGCTCATTTAAAAACAGAGACATAACATAGAGTGGACTGCGCATTGGCAAACCTAAAGTGTCCTAAACATCTAACTTACACAGTCACATGACTGTGTCGCGTTTGGCTTGCATCTATGGCGAGTTTACCATTTGGCGAGTTTTTCCACAACGACCTGAACACAGAGGCCGACAATCTAATGTTATGATAAAGAAGCTTGGAAAGGAGCAAGGATGAATCGCTATAGTATTTTAAGATCCTCTTAATAGATATCAGATTTTTTCTTTGATTTTGTGAGTCTATTTAAGATTACTTGAACAATTGAATGTGGACTCTTTATTAAAAATTAATTTAAAAGAACATTAGTAGGTTTATGTAGAGTGTTGCTGTAATATAAGTTGGTAATTGACATGGTGAACATTTTCTGCCGTCTCTATAACTTTCGTTCTAACGGTCCGATTTAAAAAAAAATCAATTTTTTTTTTGAAATATTGCTTCTTCCTTTATTTCACCTGGAATAAATCAACTTTCTAAAACACATCAATATATTCCAAATTCAGCCAATGTTCTACTTTTTAAATATAAATAACTCAAACACGATTGCAAAAACAGGTTTCGTTTTGACCAAATTGTAAACAAATATTCTACTTCTAAGCTGTCTAATGTTCAGACCATTCATTTAATTGACTTGGCCCAAAATATTTATTATAATTAGAGTTCTAACAACGTTGATTTAATCATGGATATGATTCTTCAGCATAAAAGAGCTTTTAGAATAAATTCCCTCTATAGAAATTATAGTTTATGAAGAACACACAATTACTAAAAATATGCAGAACTAAATAAATTTTACCCGTGAAGTGTGACTAATCCTTTTTTATACCTCTCTTTACAATTAGGAATTCACAAGCATTTGGCATCTTAAACAAAACGTTACTGAATTAAGAGTACAACATTCACGATTCATGCTCAGAGATTAAAAGAATGTAATTAAATATTTATTATAAAAGCCAAAAGAGAAAAATACCAACAATGCTCAAAAAATCGTCTGCGAAAACATTAAAAAAAATTCAAGCTGCCGTGATTGGTAGAAACCCACGTGACTTGGGTACTGATGGTAGTCTCCACTTCGGTTTGCTAGCTGATATTCAGGTCTGGCGACAATTTGGAATAGTTCGTAACGAAACGGTAGCGTTAAGTTGCCATATGTAGCAACCTTTCCCCTCTTGGCGATTTATGATGTTTAGGACATAATGCTAATCTGCAAGGGATGGCGGTTTTCCAGAAAAAAACCGGTTTTCCATTTTCCATCGGTTTTTCCCCAAAAAACCGGTTTTCGGTTCCAAAGGGCCTCATACGAAAAAACCGGTTTTCAGTCAAAACCAGGACCACCGGTTTTTTGAAAACCGGTTTTGGTTTTCCATCCCTAAGCTGCTTTACTATTAATGCGCAGTCCACTCTATGTTATGTCTCTGTTTAAAAAGCATAGGAAGCCATTTTTCATTAGAATTAAATCACTATTGCCATCGCAACAATTGCTTGAGAAACTTTAATTCTTTTAGACAATAAATTAAAATAAATTTATTTTTGAGACATCGATCAATTTAAGATGACGTCAAATATATATTTCACTACGAGATCTTTGTATGTTGATATAAATTCTTTGAAATACAAATTTTTGCAAACGATTTAAGTTATAATTATTTAATTTTCGAAATAAAATAAATGAAACTAGCCGAATTTAGCAAGTAAATGTTTATTGAGGAGTAGTTTTTTGGTTTTTGTTCTACGAAAAATTAAATATTTATTTATAACTTCAAATAAAGATGCGTTTAGTGAAAGATGCTGTGTTTAGTTAGATGCTGCGTTTAGTGAAATTTATTTTAAATTTAATGTGGAAAAACGGTTGTTGATGTCACTTACTGATACGAACCTAGTTTTTTTTTCAAGATAAGAATTTTAGTAAGTATTTAAGTAACAGGAAAGTAGGCTATTTTAGTTCTTTAAGAACTTCTTGTTATTAGAATTAAATCACCATTGCCAATACAACAATCGCTCAAGAAACTTTAATTCTTTTAGACAATAAATTAAAATAAATTTATTTTTGCGACATCGATCAGTTTGAAATGACGTCAAATATATTTCACTTTGAGATTCTGTATGTTGGTATGCAATGTTTTCATTATATTTAAAAGCGAGAACTATTACATATTTATTCCTTGAAATATAAATTTTTGCAAACGATTTAAGAAATAATTATTTAGTTTTCGAAATAAAATAAATGAAACTTGCCGAATTTAGCGCATAAATGTTTAATACAGAATTAATGCTGTGTTTGGCGCCTTTTTACCTGTTCAACACTACTGTTGTGTTGAAGCGGGTTAAGTGAAAGATTCTGTTACAAACCTACTTATTAATTTACATGTCCCATTTTAGGTGCATTTTGGAGTAGTTTTATGGTTTTTGTTCTACTAATAATTAAATATTTATTTATAACTTAAAAAAAATATTTAATTATTAGTAGAACAAAAACCATAAAACTACTCCTTATAGAAAATTAATGAAAATAATTGGCTTTAAGAAGTTGAAATTATAGCTGGATGCTGTGTTTAGTGAAATTTATTCTAATGTATGTGAATTTAATGTAAAAATTGTTGCTGATGTCACTTACTGTAACGAACCTACTTTTTCAAGATAAGAATTTTAGTAAGTATTTAAGTAACAGGAAAGTAGGCTATTTTAGTTCTTATAGAATATAGAACTTCTTGTTTTTTCTGGACTTAAAATTGGCAGTATGATACTTGATAATATTTATCGTGGCTCTCCGAACTGTACTAAAAAAAAAGTTTTAGGAGTAAAGAATGATCCGTTCTTTTATATATTATAGATTGGATTGGCATTCGCTTCTTTCTGCTCGCTTTATAAGTTTCACAATTCAGACTAATAAAGGCCCACATGTCCAAATTTTCACACTTCACAAAGAAAAAGTAGACAAAATCTGCATCGTTTGCGGTTTTGAAGTACTTTCTCACCATCATCACACTATGCAGCTGCTGTTTTGACTATCCATACTTCGGTTTGGACCTGATTTGTTGTGTTTTATCGTCAAAATCGCAAGCTTAATAACGCATTAACTTAGTACGCTTCATACCGTGAAAATGCGATGTAACATTAAATCAGCATCACAAAGCATGAAAAGAAAGCATTTTAACAAAACATATTCTGGAGTAATCGGAAGGGAGAAGGGGGGTGTCATCACTGGGAGGAAGGAATCTGAACACCTGGCTTATCAAAAGACTAAAAGTTATTAAATTAAATTTTTATCAATAAATAAATTACAATCGCCCCTTTTATTACATAGTTTGCACTTATAATATCTTGCGGTGCATCTATTATCAAAGCAAAGCTGGGTAATTTAACTACAATATACAATTAAAACTCACAAATACAAAGAATCTTCTGACAAACTTTATTGGTTCTTTTTCTACATTGATGAACATCAAGGGAAAAGAAACATGTTCCATCTTTATATCTCAAATCAACACATTTTTTATTCTGTTATCAGATAGGAAAAAATATGGCCTAAGATAGTGGAGTGTACAAACTCATTAGCAAAAGTTATGTGAAAACGCCAATTGACACAATAAACTTTACTCAATATACATTGGCAGGATTGCTCAATAGAAGTGACGCAGATTATCTAATGCGTTAATAGTTTTATTAGTATTCAATAATCAAAACCTTTATGTTCCCATAAAGGAAAAGTTATACTTTTTGAACCTACTCTCTTCGTTTATAAGAATTATTTTTCAATCAGATTCTTCAGCTTGGTAACTCATTTTTGTTGAGTTACAGTAGCATTAAAGCCAATTGGTGATGAACCTCATAATTTTATAACAATTCCTGTTCATAAAAAAAAAAACAAGAATGTTTTTAATCCGATCAATATGAAATCACTGGTGCTTAAATAAACATTGCACTAAAGAAATCTGGAGTCTTTCTGATGGTTCAAGGTCTATCTAGAGGAAAGACCCAGAAATAATACTTGGTACTTTTGAATCACCTCCAGAGGAGTAAGAACACCAGAGCTGGCATTGTCACTTAGGGTCAAGGCATTGAATAACTAGCTGATTTAATGTGTACCAGTGTTTTTTTATTATTAAATAAAAGGTAACTTAATTTGTCATTTATATTATTCAAAAGAACAAGCCATGCTTGAAAAACACAAAAGATTTCTGATGAAAAATATTATTTATCCATAAAATATATCACGATTCAAAAGGGAGGGAATTCTTTTCAAGCCACACAACATTAAACAAAAAAAGCCACACAAAGTAAAAATATACAGAAGACTATTAATAATGCTTGCAAATGACGTTATTAACACAAATGAACAAAATATACAGAATGATACAGAAACAATCTAGAAGTAATAACTAATTCTAATCGACAAAAAAAAATTAAAGATAAATGGAAGTTTTGTTATCCAGAATAGAACCTTACTCTCAAAACAAAAAATGCAATTATGCAAGAAATACTATTTAAAATAAATCATCATGGTTACACTCAAAAGCTCATGAATATATAATTTTCACTTTCAAAAAGCGAAATCTGGTTACATTAGGATTGGGTTAAAATAAAAGCAAATAAGCATGCAATAACAGTAGTAAATTATTTTTATACAAAATACATTGCATTTAGATTTCAAAACTATATAGTTGACTTTATAAGTACCAAATTCATGTTCGCTAAATGCTGTACCTGTCAACAAATTGATTTTTTGCTTCATAAAAAATATATACTAATAAATAATATTACACTCAATTTTGTATGCATTTTACTTAACACACATTTTCATTTATTAAAACAAAGTTTTCAGATAAATTCATATTTATTCCCATTTTTCAATAAATAACATTTTTTTAAAATAAGAAACATTATTTTGAATTTTTCTTTAATGTGTGGAAAAATTTCATTCAATGCACTTTTCAAATAAAATATTCAATACACAAACACATATAATTAAAATAATACTTTCTCAATAAACTATATTGCAGGATCTAAAATAGTTAAAATCCCTCCATTGTGATACTATGGCCTTACGTATCTGAGCCTCAACTAAGTTTTTAAAGTATAATGATCAATATTCGATATGAACTTCATTTTGACAAAGTGAATTACAAAAGTTTTACACAATAATAAACGACACTTAAAATAGTAGTTCAGCATCAGAGGCTAAGGTTCATTCAAAATATCATTTAGAATGACTATAATTATAATCCAATTTTTACCAAAGCAATTTTTCTGTTCTTAAGATTGGATATAATTAAGAATTTACAGTATCCATAATAGAGAAAGACCAAACTGTATTCCACACAAATTATATCACAATTAAAATATATTTTTCTTTCACATGCAATTCTACTAAACTATGATACATAGTTGACAGGTACGCAAATGCAAAAAAACTATAGATTCTACACAATATTAAACAAAGCTCCTATCAAGCAATAGGAGGCTCACTGTTTTTCATTTTTCATACTCTAAACAATAAAGCAAAATTAAATTTTTGAAAGCAAGGGATTTTTTTAGATAGTTTTTAAAAAATTGTATCGACCAACATAAAACAAAGATTAAAATTATGTTTGTAAGTATAAACTTTAAAATTATATTAACTGCAATAGAAATAATATTAATATTTTAATGGCCTTATGTTAAAACTAGGGCCTTTTTTAAAGAATTTATTCAAAATTAACCCCACTTCATAATTCACGGGGTGTTTCTAAAACTCCTGGCTGTCTTTAAAGAGGAATTTGTGCACTGAGAGAAAGCAAGGCGACAAAGAACCGAGAGAAAGGGGATTGCATTGTAGTTTTAGTTCACTTCACTGTACAGAGTGGAAGAAGGCGTGAGGGTCTATTTCTTCTTGACAGGGCCCCTAGGGGGCGTGACGGGTCGCCCAGAGTTTAGACCTCCATACTGGTATTTGGCTTTTTTCTCAGATGGCTTCAGAATCTGGAAGGAAAGTTTAAGAGTTAAGTCATACACAAAGTTCAGGTGGTAGTGTTAAAGGATTTACTAAATTCTTATGAAGTTAAGGGGTTTATTAAATTCAATGAAGTAATCGGGGATTCGATTGACCAAAAATCAAAAAAAGAGAAAATTCATGAAAAATGCAGAAGAACATAAACTTATGAATTTAATACAAGATCCTAATATCAAAAAACTCCCGAGACCCTAAAATTGAAAAATCTGACTATCCAAATAAACAGGAAGATATTCTACAATGAAGCTCAGATGTCAGTTTAAAAAAGAAATCAAGAAATCCCGCATCCGCAGAAGAATCGCATCGTTGAGTAAGAAAGGTTAGTTTGAATTATTGTCATACTAGAGCTACATTGCTAAAAAATAGTAAAAATCATCCTTCACCCAATGGAAGGTAGCTAATAATCTATAATAATAAAAGAAAGAGTCTGTCTGTGTGTATGTCTGTGGATCGCAAATACCTACTTAGACTGCTCTAAAAAATTCGAAATTTTTAATATAGGTTCCTTTTAATACCTACGTGTGCACCTGAGGCTTAGTTTTTTCATATTTGATTGTGATTTTTAATTAATATAATTAGTTTCAAAAAACGTCATCCACGTGGAATTGCGGGACCATAACAGGGCTTGAAAATACATGGACCGGGCCGAAACGGGGACTTGACGCCATCCTCTATTAGTAGTTTGATTGATTGAGTTTGGTTGAGATATGCGCTCGCCCTAAGGCTGCTTAATCCTCTATTAGTGTTTGCTTTTTTAGGTGTGCATGCGCCAACACGAATTTTATTTTGTTTTGATTTTGAGTGTATTTTCACAAGTAAGCATGCCTCTAAAATTAAGCAATACGAAGTTAACGGGTTCCCAGTAAGGCGGGACCATACTGCTAGTGAGTAATAAAACATAGAAAATGAACGGTGCACAGATTTTTACAATTAATCAGTGCCAACCTGTTTTGAGTAAACAAATGAACTTATTTTTAATTTTAAAGTAAACTATAAAACAGGATTTCATGCTATGATGAACAATACTATAAGCGTAAAGTACAGTATCCAACTTTATTTAGGGAAAATGTGTTGTTGGCTACTGTTCTAAGCTGTCAACCTCATATTTAAAAATAATTAATAACACTTTGATGTACGCTTACCTGAAAGGAACACATGAGTGTTTCATCCACAGACATCATTCCCCCAGCGTTGTCGAACTCTCCACAATAGTTAGGAGCAGAGAATAATGTTACAAGCTGACGTTTTGCAAAGAATTCATAGCCATCTTCAACAACCTGAAACAAGTTATTATCAATTATTTTAACATACGAAATTAACATACAACATTAAAATAATTAACATACATTATTTTATCAATGACTTCAGATCTCAGATGTCTCTCAAATTGGCACTCATTGCCGGGCATAAAAAAACATTTTTGAACGCCCGGCAATGAGTGCCAATTTGAGAGACATTAGAGTTGTGCCATCATTAATAGATCTTTATGACAGTAATATCCAAAAAATTGCATCAAAATACATGGTTTCATTTAGCTTAATTTCACTTTTCGGCAAGGTAATAGACACGAAAAAAAACGTACAAAATTACAGATAAAATGCATTTCGAACTAACTCTGTATTATATAATAGAAGAACCCAATAGGGAAATATGGTATTTTATACCTCTTAGATACATCTTGGAGAGGCACTTTTGAGTGTGTGGTAAGTTTAATAGTATTTTCAGAAGAGGGCAGACTCTAATGACTCGTTAAGTCCAATTAAGAGCAAGAATGGGCGATTTAAAAAATTGTTGCTGAGGTAAGCTGATTCTGTGAGAAGGATTGAATGGTGCCGTTGAGATGTTGAAGATTCTTTAAATTATAAAGTGACATGTTGAAAAGATCATTTTAATCATTAAGTTAACATAAAAAGTACCAATGTAAAATGCTGGATGGAAAAATAAAACTCGTATGTTCATAAGGAATATTAGGGGTACATGTTAGAGGACAGTTTCTTCTCCGGTACACATGTTTCAGTTTGGCAACTGGAAATACGATTAAGATATATACCTGGTGAGCTCTACAGATCAGATCCAAATCATGACGATTCAGAAACTTGCTCACAACATCAGCACCGAAGGTGAAAGAAACACCACGGTCATTTTCACCCCAGCCTTGGACATCTTTATCGGGATCAGACCACAAAAGATCACAAAGCAGACCTGAAATGAAACAATGTTTGTAACAGTAACTGCCCCCTAGAACCGATTCCACACATAATTTATATACATAAGATACAGAGCCGCGGTAGCTCAGTCGTGTGAAGCGTCATGCTCGCATCGGAAGGGTTGTGGGTTCTGTCCTCGGCGGCGCTTGCAATTCTGATAGTCGCTGGGTCGGCGCTTGTACTCGGCTAAAGACCGCTGTGTTGCCTAATGGTGGCTGGGGCACGTTAAATATGTCGTGGTCACAAAGTCCTCCATGATCCCATACCAAATTAATACCTCTGGGGGTGTCAGATCAGGGGGTTATCGGCCTTTGATCTGGATCAAAATACCGATATGCGAGTGAGAATGGCAGGCCTCCCAACAGATTTTCAACTTGTCCCTAGGTAAAAAAGGGACTCAGCATTTTAAAAAAAGGGAAAAAAGGGACCAACAAATATCAAGTTAAATGATATCTTGTATTCTTTGTAACAGGTACAGATGTCAAATTTTTAGCTTGTCTTCATACTCCTGAAGACCAAGGGCAGAAAATTTAGTTTTTTTATTAGAAACATTAACATGGCTTTCATTGATACATTACTTGATTGTTGACGGCATCCCATTGCTCAAGTACTCTGTTTGCAGCGGGTTCGATAGTCAGCCTACAAGAACTTATATGATTAATAAAATATTTTGGCAAATTCTTTTCTTTTTGGATGTTCATAAGATCTACCCATCTAAAAGGTCATTCTTTGAAGTAATAACATAGAACAGCAATCAGCTCAGATGCAGGTTTTGATGATATGACTGTGCTGGAAAACCAACTGAGTACAAACCATTGAAGACCGAAGTAGGTATTTGTTTGTTGTGAGTGGGTAGCTGGTTTACTGCTTTGCCAGAAGCTCGTTTATACCACACTGAAGTATTGTCATATGTTGATTGTAGTAGGGAGAAAAAATCCGATTGGTCAATGGAATTTTTTCTCGTTCAGGGAAAAAGAGAAAATATCCACGTGTTTATCGCGAAAAAGGGAAAATAGGGACCGGATTAATGAAATAAGGAGTTTTAAGGACTTGGGATGTAAAAAAGGACTTTTAGGGAAAAAAGGTACCAGTTGGGAGGCCTGGAATGGATGTGTGAAAGGGACCTTCCTGTAAAACGGATGTGTCATGCTGACGGGCAACAGTCGGACTTTCTCCCTTGTGGCGCTCAATAAAAACGGAAGCCGCCCTCTTCGCCTTAAATCGGGTAGTCCTCTACTCCGGGCTTGGTTACCGAGTGGCATTAGAAACAACACAACAACAACATAAGATACAAATTTGCTGAACACAGTATTGAATTCTTATTAAGACTTTTATGTGAGCTAAACTCGTTATTATTATTAACTTTCCTCCACAAATTCAATTAATATTCAAAAAAGTTTTCTAAAGTAATTTGCAGTCTAAGGAATACAAATTCATTATTTACTCCAAAACTAAAAGTGAAAATTATCTTAACATTATTTTGGGATTTAAACATTAACATTACTTTGGGATTTAAATCTTAGTTATGAGTCATAACCAAGATTTAAATCCTAAAGTTAGTGAATCAAAAAGGTTAATCTAGCCCACAAAGTATCGTAAATAAATTTAGAACCATACACAATGATAATTATTATTAAGTACCTGTGTCGGGAACGTCTGTAGGCCTCATGATTCTTCTAATTTGCTCCATTGATTGCAAGTCAGGTGAAAGTCCTGAAGAAAAAAAATTAGAAATTAATATTTAATTTTACAAAAGTTTAATTAACTTTTTTAGTTATTTCAGAAAATTTACTAACCTCCATGGCAACAGAATATTTTTTCATCAATTATTGCAGCAATGGGCAGACAATTAAAACAGTCTGTAAATGTCTTCCAAAGTTTTATGTTATAACGTCTTTTGCCTTTAAAAAAATTAACTTTAATTACAAACACAATAAATGTAATTAATAGGTACACAATAAATGTAATTAATAGGTACACAAAAAATTAGGTCACACAAATATCATGAGTAGTTATAAAAGTTTTTTTTTCAAAAAACTACATATAGGTTTTAAAACAAATCCAACTTATTTCTGCTTCAGTTTTTCTCGTATAAAAACAAGAAAGAGTTTCTCTTAGTAAAAAATACTATTTAAAAAATTACATGAAGACATATAGGTCAGTAGATCCAAAACTCAAACTAATAAATTTTTGTTATCCTGATTTCTGGACAGAACAGAACTACTCATTTTTTAATATTAATAAGAAAGTTGAAGATGAATAAAACATGGTAATTATGAATTAATGGTCTCAATTAATGAATCTCGTCTCTCTTCATTAATGAATATCATGAATCTAAATAATGGTAGACAACAAAAACGATTTTGCCTTACAGCTGCTTTGGTAGGGTTGAATTAATATCAAACTAGAGCTGAACAAAAGCTTTAACATTGCACAGAGCTGAACAAGAGCTATTGGTGACAAAAGCCTTATAAATTTAAACTATTGCAATCAGTAATTCAGGGAAGCCAAAAACAATGTGGGGTAGAACAATCAACAAGGAAGTAAAAGAACTTAACAAGTCATGGAGAGAGATTAACACCGCTGCTGGCAACATGAGGTGGCGGAACATGACGGAGGCCCTATGCTCCATGTTGGAGTAAAAGAGGTATAAGCAGGGTTGCCACACTTTTTGGTAAAAAAAATCAAGGACTATTTCAGGACTTTTCAATGATATATTTCCATTTTCAAGGACTGTATATTCGAACATGCAACTAAATTCCACGATAGTTTTAAAAATTCATTTTTTAAACAAATAAGAGCTCTCTAACTTTCAAACGAACTTACATATGTGTTATAAAAAAACCTTTTAGTTATTAAAAATACCATCAAAATCACATGATTTGCCTTCTTGACTTATACATAAACAATGAATCAAAAAGTGAAACAGGAACCGATTCACATTGAAAGTGTTTAAGTCAAAAAATTAAGGACTTATCAAGGTTTATATTGTTTTTCCAGGGTCATTCCGCGTCAAAACACCCAAAAATATGGTGTTTTGTCACCCACCGACTCGGTTTTCCTTGAAACTTTGTACATTTGTTCTCCCATATGATTTATGAACATATACCAAATTTTTTTGGTTTCTTATTGTAACTATTTTTTATATTAAATTTTAAAAATTGGGTTTTTTCTGAATTCGTTCTCGCCCCGATCGCTGGTCTGAATTGCATCAATTTACATAAATGCTTATAACTTCAGTATTTATGGAGCAATTGGCTTCAATTTTTTTTAAAACATTAATGGAAACTTGTAGTTAATTTATCTATAGAAAATTAAGGGGTAAATTAATATGAAAAAAATACAAAAATGTTAAAAATGCAACTTTTTCCAATTTTTTGAAAAATACGTGACAATAGAAATATTCTAATAACTTTTTTCTCACTCCTCTCAGGAAATCGATTTTGGTGTCTATAGATTCCTTAGGTTTTGAGCTTTAAAATAATAAAAAATCAGAATGGTGTTTCGGCTTAATGGATAGATAATCAAGTTTAAAAACAGAAAATCTATTTTTTGCACATCGACATTCAACCAATGTTTCTAAATCAATTTCTTGATATTTTTGTAAAAACTTCTTTTCATTACTTTTAATATATTAATTGTACTAAAGTTCTTGGATATATATTTATTTTTTACAATTATTTTGAGGAAAAAACTTTGCCATTTTAAAGAAACTTTTAAAACTTCTACATACCGATACAAGGTTGTTGAAAGGTTCCATTTAAATTTTCTGGACCGAATTACATAATTAATATATAGTTAGAAGACAAAGCCCTTATATTTGCCTTACTTAAATTAAATAAAACTAATATTTCAAGATATATTATATTAATTTGGTATTTACTACATAGAAGATAAAAAAAATAATCCAACTATTATTAAAATCATTGAGACTATAAATAACTATTATAGAACTACATTTAAAATTAAGTATTTCAGGCTTCTGACAGTAATAAAAAAATAAGCATTCTGTATACAGTAAATCATTATGGAAAATGTTAGCCAACACAGTATAAAATAGATTAATTTTTCCAAAAAATTCTGCCAATATTTGCGTAAC
This sequence comes from Hylyphantes graminicola, assembly GCA_023701765.1. Classification (NCBI taxonomy): domain Eukaryota; kingdom Metazoa; phylum Arthropoda; class Arachnida; order Araneae; family Linyphiidae; genus Hylyphantes; species Hylyphantes graminicola. The sequence continues at coordinate 17,013,861 of CM043120.1, read as the reverse complement.
AAAATCACTCGCCTTTTTGTAACTAAATTTGAACTTATTTTTCAAACAAGGTGATATTTATAGTAGTCTCGTAAACACTTCATTATTTTAAATAAGGTAATCATTGGCTCCCTGAGAATTTAACTTTATAAAAGGTGATGAGGTTTTTAGATAAATTTCCTTATAGTACTTTGGTTTTCATTCCATTTTACGTGAGAGGACTGTTGATTTAATATCCTCTTCCTTAAAGTAAAATCTTCGTCCTAAAGTAGTTGATTCTGGTAACACATAAAATATTTCACAAAATATGTCCCTACCTTAGCAACTTATTCTTTTAACGATAGCATTATCTCATCAAAATCCCTTGCTTTTCTAACAATTTCATCACTATTTTCACCACTGCAGCTGGAATCTTCATCAATATCTAATGCTTGGTTCATTTTTTTTCTAAAATATTAATAACTTTTTCTAATTTTCGTTTTCCATATGATGCCCTTTTGAATAGCATATTGTTTAATTGGAGAGCATCCTAAGGAATCTAAACTTTTATTCACATCCTCTATACTTGTCCTTTTTATCACATTCATTATAAGCTTCAGTGCCAATTTCAACAATTTTGCAACAGGTTATGCATAACTTTTTTTCTGGATTTTCTTATCTCTTAACAATTTAGATGAAGCCAAGTATATTGACGGCAAAGATTTCTTTTACAGGCTGCTTATATATGTTTGTAGGATCACAACACACTTTTTGATGAGTTTCATATGCTTTTAAATAGTAGTTCTTATGATGTTTACATATAGTTGAAATGTTTTTGCTTTCTGAACAATTTGTACCAGACTTTAGTAATATTATTTCTTGCTGTTCTTCATTCAATGTTGATAAACTCTTCAAAGTTTTTACTAAGGTGTATGTTTCCAAATGACATTGTGCTTCCCCCAATTTTCCAATGCTGCGTAAATCCATGTTTTTAAAGCAAAATACATGAAGAAAATTACAAATTATATAGATGCTTTAAAAATCTTAAATAACTAGAGAAGAGCTGACTTTCCTATTCAGTTAGAAATGATCAAGTGAGTGCAGATGAGCAAAAAGGAAATTCAGTTAAGTGGTTGCAGATGGTATGCCACATTCCTAGCATCTTGCCACTTCAAAGAGGTGTCCCCTTTAAGGGCCTCTTTGAAGTGCTGATTTGAAATAAACAAATGAGCTCCTTTAGTTACATCTTTATGCTCCTGCTTGTGCTACCAACCTACTTATTCAGTCCTAGTCCAAGTAAACATGTTAGGCCAGATAAGTTTTTGAAACTTTTATATTTTAACTATTTGAAGAATTCCAAAAATCCTACATGTTGAATTGTGTGAACAGTTTTGGTAAGTTTTATTACATCCACACTTTTAGTACACAATGCTAGCTTATTTAAAGCTTCTAATTTATAATTAAAACAATTTAAATCATAAATTAGATATGACAAAATATGTCAACAAAATAAATTAAACTTGAGTATGTTCATGTGCCATCAGGAAGAATACCTGAAGTATTTGAAAATTTTCTTCAAAAATATACAATTAGATCTTTTGGACTATAAATGACTAATGGGAACATCTACAAAATATTCCAATTATGAAGACAAAGATAATAAATTATATGATATTATTAAATTAGAAATGATAAAAATTTATTTTTTCTGCAAGCTTGTACAGGTACATGGAGGGTTTGAAATTTTCATAGTTGGTTATATATATATTCTAAATTGTAAAATAAATATAATCTAAAAAGTTTATAGTCCATACATTAAAACTAAAGTAATGAAAAGAAGTTTTTACAAAAATATCAAGAAATTGATTTAGAAACATTGGTTGAATGTCGATGTGCAAAAAATAGATTTTCTGTTTTTAAACTTGATTATCTATCCATTAAGCCAAAACACCATTCTGATTTTTTATTATTTTAAAGCTCAAAACCTAAGGAATCTATAGACACCAAAATCGATTTCCTGAGAGGAGTGAGAAAAAAGTTATTAGAATATTTCTATTGTCACGTATTTTTCAAAAAATTTAAAAAAGTTGCATTTTTAACATTTTTGTATTTTTTTTATATAAATTTACCCCTTAATTTTCTATAGATAAATTAACTACAAGTTTCCATTAATGTTTAAAAAAAATTAAAGCCAATTGCTCCATAAATACTGAAGTTATAAGCATTTATGTAAATTGATGCAATTCAGACCAGCGATCGGGGCGAGAACGAATTCAAAAAAATCGCAATTTTTAAAATTTAATATAAAAAAAAGTTACAATAAGAAACCAGAAAAATTTGGCATATATATTCTTAAATCATATGGGAGAACAAATGTACAAAGTTTCAAGGAAATCCGAGTCGGTGGCTGACATGGCCTGGGTGTTTTGACATGGAATGACCCTCCAGCACTTTTAAGCGCTTGAAAATCAAAGTTTTTTTTCAAGCACTTTTTAAGGTTTTCAAGGACCATGGCAACCCTGTATAAGTAAGTAAACAGAAATTCACCAACTACGTACAATATACTTACATTCATCATAGAACCCGTAAATGCGGTTAATGCTCGCACACTCATGATTCCCCCTGAGCAGGAAAAAGTTTTCAGGATACTTGATTTTGTAAGCGAGTAGAAGGCAGATAGTTTCAAGCGACTGCTTCCCTCGGTCCACATAGTCACCAAGGAACAGATAGTTGGCTTCTGGGGGGAAACCACCGTACTCAAACAGGCGGAGGAGGTCAGTGTATTGCCCGTGAATGTCGCCTGTGGGGAAAGATATAGGATAAATTAAAATCAGGGTTTGAAATTAACAATCACTATTAAAAATATGTGATCAAATTCTACAGTTTTGCGACTTCAAAATAAATGTGGTCCCGATTATCACGATTAGTTTTTTAAATGTTGATAACAATTTTTTTTCAGGAGGTTTGAATGTTGCTGAAAATAATCATCTTTTAACCTCAAATTGTCAACAACCTTGAATGTTTTTAAATTTTTTTTTTTATGATTCTGAAATCGCAAACTCTGGCGATACATAAATTGCATTATTCCGGCAGCTGTAAAATATAGAAACTTGGAGTATAGAAACTTAAGCATGAAAGTAGATTCCCAAAATTTTAGAACTCCAATAGCCAAGAAATTGTGATACTTTGGTGACTCTATATACATGTGCAGCTACTGCCATCTTAAAATCATACAGTCACTGAAGATGGCCACAGTTTGTGGATAAGTTACATAAAAATCGCATTTTTCAATCAATATATTTTCAAAAACGTTCTCAGAAAATGTGCAGTTGCTCCTAGTTTTTTAAGTTAGTAGCCCAAATGGCTCCTTAACTTTTTAATCAAATTTCTAACACTAGTTAAGATGACTCTAACCACTTGGCAGATACAGACAGAGACACATAAAATTGTTTTGGAAAAACTCAGTTTTTCAGAAATACACATTTTTAGTATTTGAAAACAGCCGCTCAGTGGCTGAGAGGTTAAACGTGTCCACCTCGTAAGCCTAAGATTGCGGGTTTGAGCCCTGGCTGAGTCGTCAGATTTTGCATGTCATATGATTATGTGGCATGTAAAAGATCCCTGGAGGGCCCATTTGGCTTGGGTTGTTCTCTTGGCAAAATTAAATATCGGCATACTTTAACATCCACAGAGAGCTCAGATTCATTTTATTCTACGCATCAAAATTGGTAGCGAGAGTCACCTATGCCACACAAAAAAAATGGCTTTCAGTCCGGAGAGCCGCTGAGTCTCTCAGGACTTGACCACCATTGTTGCAGCCTCATAGGATAGTATTTTAAAATGATGCAGATAAATGGATCATTTAGAATGAAATTGACTGGTGAATGACTGTTAAAAAGAGTTGTTAAAGAACATGCAAGTAAAATATATTATTTATGTTGTATTACGCCCATGTTACAGAAAGAAGCTCATTATAAATTATTGCCACAATGAGAGTTGCCTTAAGTAAAATAATATCACATAGTTACATTTCATTTTGAAATTTAAAACAAATATTCAACAGATTCATGAAAACTATTTATGTGGTTACAATTTAAGCTCCACTATCCAATTTCTATTAATAATAAATAAAAAAATCAATTTCGGACATGCATGCATTTTAAGGTTAATACACACACATGATATACTACAGGATACTATTAACTGCAGAGTAGAAAAATAGATATTTCAAAAATGGCCTTACCACATATTTTCAAAGGAGCTTCAAGTTCTAAGAGTATAGGTTGACTGAGAAATATTTCTCTGGATTTTAGGCACAATCCACGGACCTCTGCTTCGGTGAGTTGAACAGTCTTGCCAGGTCGACATCCTCTGACTAAAAAAATAATAATTTAACTTCTTGTGCAAAATAAAAATAAATCTTTGATAGTTTTAATGAAGACAAGTGCTTAAATTTTACAATGGATAAAATACATGATAATGGATGAAACTGATGGATAACAGATACAATGGGTAAAACAGATGATTCGAATGTAGCATTTTAATATTGATATGTTAAAAGATTTTTCTTTCAACCAAAATCTTTCATTTGTACTTATAACAGCTAAGAACTGCTGTAGTAGAAAGCCTTAGACTTATAACAGCTAAGAACTGCTCTAGCATGTACAGTTTAGTGAAATTGCTTGATTCCCAATGCCTCGTGGCCACTCAGCATCCTAGTTTTTTAGAGAAAATTGCTGATTGAAACAAACGAAAACTATGATAAAAAGGTTAAGCCAAAAGATTTATAGCCAAGAATCTTTATCAGAACTCCCAATGAGCTATAAAAGGTAGAATTTAATCATATTATGGGCAATTTTTATACTATCTATCATCAAGCTATGATCTTTTAGAAAGCTTGGTAAGTAGGTAGGTTTTGAATTATTGTCGAAATAGAGCTACACAAGGGCTATTGGCGATGGGCATCGTAATTTAGAACCACAGTCAAGTAATGAGCGGACACCCGAGTAGGCACCCAAAGCAATAATTAAGAGCTACATCGTAAGCAGTGTTATAACTTTGGAGCATATTTAAAGTACACTCCCTTTCACGGGGTATTATTCGTAGGACATTTTTGAGCTGCACGGGCTGTTTATAGGTCGGCAGTTATTTTGGTGATGCTTGGACCCGAACCGGGGACCTTTCGCATGCAAGAGGTACGCCTAACCAACTGGGATCCCCAATCCCTTTGGCAAGCTTGAAAATTTAAGGTATGTTTGCTGTACCTGTCAAGTTGTATGAAATATGGGTCAAATCCTAGTCGCTGGCCCGTTGACTTTTCAAGCTTGGCAACCTTTCAAAAATCATGGTTTTATACACGATGCGATTTTTTTTTGTCTCGTGGTCTTCTTTTCGATAACCCTAAACTGAACTATATAAGCTTCTTTTCTGGATACATGCAACGATAGTTGAGCATCCCCTTTTGATTAGTGTTGGATGTACATGTTTGCTAGAAAGTTATTTTTCTCTCTTTAAAAACTTACCAAATTTCGGATTTTTTACCGGGCTATCGACTATGATTTAATCGAAATATAAACTGAAACGTTTCCACATTCTGGCATCTTCCCTTAATCCAATGGCAACAATGCAAATCGAGACTACACATTATATCAAAGCTGTGCCGCAAGTTAGATTGCTAAATGGGATATAATCTGCCTTTACTTATATTTTTAAGTTGGAAGAAATTTTACAAGAAAAAAAAAAAGGCAATAAGTTTTATCTTACTGTGCTAGTTTATAAGGAAATCAAGGTGCATCTGCCCAAAAATGTAGATTTGTAAGGAGTGCGATTTTAAGATTTACCCAAAAATAATCATGACCAGAAGTGGAAAACTAATCAATTGCACTAAGTGTCAGAAATACAATCAATTAATAAATTTTCCAATATAAAGTGTTAATATAATGGTGTTTACATTAGTGCGGAAAACAGATTTAACCCTTTATTAATATGCTATATATTGATAAGCAATTCAAATTTAGAGTCTTTGCAATTAGCATTATTAGAATATAGAAGCTTTTGCGAAATCAGACTACACGACACTTGCTGCCAAATCTGCAATCCCAGATGTCACAATCGGTTTACAAAACAAAACTTGATCTGCTGTTTACCAAAACATTAAAGATGAGGGGTTGTCCTTATTTAGTGCAAGATCTAACTCGTGCAATATTTTGGCCACATTCATCAAGCAATATAATTTTCATTAGCTACACAAATAATGAAATTAATAGCAAGGTTTTACCTTCTAATAACCTTGAAATTATGCTATCTACGTTCAACTCATTCTCCGCCATTTTCAGATGGTGACGACAAGTGACAGAAAATCGCTGCCAAAATAAATATTGTAGTTTCCTTCCTGTGTACCGAAACTATCGAAAGCCAAAAGAGGTTCGAAAGCAAATCATTGCACATTAATTTTAAGAATAACTAAAAAATTATAAAAGGGAAGGAATGCATTTATTTTTCATAATATTTAAGAAAACTTTTACAAAAGTTATCTGGAATATAATCAGGTTTCCAAAAGTCCCATTTCAAACCCTTTCAAATGTAAAATTTTAAAGTACAGTTTAAACGAAAACGAAACTAAAGGAGTGCGCTTTTTTCCGAAATTTTCTTTATTAATTTTTCTTGGGGAGAAAAGCAATGCTTTCCTTAAAACTGTTTTAATTTTAGCTATAGAAATTAAAAGTGCTGTGCGTTGCTACTGCTACCCATACCCGAGCTCAAATTTGGATTCCATTTCATTTTTCTTAATTTTAAAAGCATAATATAAGATAATAATGAAATAATTTTATATACGAAAGTTTCATGACCCCTCTGTCCTACACGTCAATGACGCAAATGCATGACTCATCTTCGTGGCTCTTCCAGCGGACGCTGTGAGCAAGTTTTGAGGTTCTCCTAGGGGTGTTGTGCTTGCTATCCCTGAACGTAGATCTTTGTATCTTTTGCCAATCCAAATAGCCTGATTCCGTATTATCCGGACCGCCATATTGGTACGTAGGCATCTGTGTTTTTCTTTTAATTAAACTCTTAAAAGTACTATCGCTGTACAGATTATGGAGAATGTATGCTTGCGGTTCAGTGTAGGTGTTTAGATTGCATCAAAGCCTGAAGTTTAGGTGTTCTGTTAATGCTTCCCGTTGAACTTGGCTGTTTGTTGCAAGTACTCTTGTTTTTGGTGGGTAAGCCTAAATATCATAAAAACTTTATTTGAATTCGATTTCAAGGCGTAGTACCCGTTTTATATTGGATTTTCCATGTGAAGAATGATTCTGTCTTGAACTGTATCTATAAGTTTGGAAAATACATTTCATTTTACAGGTCATTTCAGAGTCGCGGCTAAAACTGTCAGCTGTTTTGCTGGTTTTAATTTAGAGGTATTTCGTAGAACAACGTAATAGTTCCTAGATTTCATTGCTTTTGTCTATTGTTTCATATACCATTATAAATCAACTTTGCAAAGTTTTCATAAAAATGTACTTCGATCGTGGCAAATGTTTTGCATGGCTTATTCATGACAGGTCAACCTCAAAAGTCTAAGATTGGATAAGTTATAAATACCTATTTCTTTTCTCCTGCTGCTTTGCAGATTTATAAAAATTTCAACTAAATTTGTTTCGTTGAATAAAAATAAACTAAGCAGTCTTTAAAAAATATGCGTTTTTATTAGCTAGCCTTTTAAAATTTCATACTTGATTGCACTTAACCTAATTAAATATAGCCTTCATGTATTTCTTAACATTTTCACATGCTCTGTGCAATCTTGCTATTGAAATACAAATTCGAAGAAATGTAAACATTTTATCTGTATCAATCAAGTTTAAAAATTTAATGCATACAAGCAACTCGAGTTACTAAAAAACTAGGTACCATTAATGTTGATGTGTGTGTAAGTAAATTAGGATTGTAAAATCTGTTAAAGTTTCAAATGTTATGCATCCACATTTCTGTAGATCTTGATATTGTTATCACATTTATATTCATTATTTTTAACTTAATTGAAACTTAAAATTTACCCCTAACTTGTTTATTTATTGTTAATAACTTCACAAAACTATTGATCTCGGTACATCTATGATATAAAGGCTGATCCATTATTTTGTGATTTTCATCCAGCTAGGCACTTTGAAATAAGATTGTTATATGCCTATCAAGTTGTATGAAATAGTCGAATGTTTACCATATTTGAGAATTTTCGTTGCCTAGCAACATAGGGTAAATAGCCCAATCAAGACTGGCAATTGCATCATAGTTGTTCCTCGATCCCTAAATTGGATATATTTTTTGAACTTAAGGTGTCATACATACGAGTATAGTATAGTCTTGTTGTTTGCTGCCTTGATGCACTTATTGTTTTCTATAAATATACAATAACTCTTTGTTTAAAATTGATTGTTTTGAAGTTGGAAATATCCTGGTTGGCTGTTATTAGAATAAATGCTGTCAACAACGTTTAAACTCCCAATTTAATATGAAATTATAGCATTTTCCCCATTTGATGAAATATCACACCGATTCTAAATTATTTGACCAACCCTTAAAAAACATAAGATTCTGCCTCACAAGAAAGGATTTTTTTGCAAAAAATAATATCTATATGATATTAAAATTGAGGTAATACGGTTTGCTTACTGTTTTGGAGTTACAGGGCAGTTGTAGAAATGGCTTCAACTGTCTTTGATATTTGGTTTGTCTAGTGTTGTTACTATTTAACATTGTTTATTTTGATTGAAATATTGAAATCTGTCCACGTAATAAAAAAAAATGACTGAAATTGAAATGTAGGTAATTTACTAAAAGAGGCTAAATAGTATATCGTTTCACTCTACTATGCCATATTTCAAATTTCTGATTTGGCAAAGTCCTTTCCTTCCCATAAAGGCTAGCTTTTGACCTTTGACTTAATTCATCTACTTCAATGGTGCACCCTATCACCTTTTGTCTCGAGAGCTAAAATAGACACAGCAAGTCTTGGCTTACACTGGGTTTAAACTTTCAGTTTAGCTTAATCTATTGAAAACCTAAATCAACATTTAGATAAACTCTGCTAAAAGATTAAATGATGGGTGGAATCGTATTAGATCGCTTGATTTGGCGACTAATGTATTCAGCGATTTGTATTTAAAGTATCACCACGGAACCCCCACCTCCTCAGCAACAATTTAGAGGCAGTGGGAGTGGTCTATGTTAAATGGAAAAGTGCCTTAAAAAAATCATGATTACAGTTGATATTTTCTATCGCTATTTAAATAAAACTAATCTTGTTTTGGGTTAATTGATAAGTAGTGTAAATAAACTGTAAAGGGATTATTATAGAAATGGTTTTGAAAAGGCTATTTTTTCTTTATTTCTTGCATATACTTCCAAAACTTTACTTTTTTGTAAGTAGTAATCTTATTTATAGGTTATAATATTAATTAGAAACTCATTATTTTCGAAAAAGATTTTTAAAACATTTTGAAGGATTTTACGTTTGAGTTTATTGGAAAATCTATTAGAATCCACCTATACCTTACCATTTGTCCAATTTAAAGCTGTTGTGATTTCTTGTCGCCATCAACATGATTTATAATGGATATCTCGCATTTGACACATGTTCCTCTTCTACTTATGTAATATGTCCATTTCATAATTGAGAGCTTAGTGTACGAACATGGTAATTGACATTAAGGTTGAAACGGGCATTAAGTTTTTTCACGTTGACAATAACTTGTGAAGCTCGAGTGTGACGATACATCAGACCTTGCTTTGCGTTTTTACTTAGATGCGGTAAAACCAGCATTTACAAAGAGAAAATATATACTTAGTGTTTATAAAAAGGGTGAATCTTAGTTAAATTGCAATTTGAATTTTTCTTTATCTTTTACTACTTTTTGAAGAGAACCAATATTATAGAAACATAAGCACAAACCGAACGTACTGCAATTAGAATGAACTTCAAAAATATAATAATAAGAGTTGAACTTTAAAAATGCCACCCAACAGCCTTTGGCAAGTAACGGAAAAGTAACTAGTAAATTTTTAGTTACTTTTTTGCTGCTAAAAATAAGTTACTTTCTGAAAAATCTACCAGCATTACGTGGAATCACCTAAAAAAAGTAACTATACATGTACCGTGTTACTCCAATCATTGCAAAATCCCAATTATTTAAAAAGTGTCGCTTAGCATGTTCTTCCACTAAGCTCTTCAATTGTAATTTGATATCTATTGATGTGTTTTTAACTCTGCAGACCGTATTTCTGTGATAACCGAAATCCTTGACTTCCTTCTGATCCACTTCTTCTGTTTTTGAGCATATTTGTGACATAACCAGTGAAGAGCGTCAATCACTCTTTTTCCTCTGTGTTTGATCTTGAAAATGAAGGATGCGATGGCCTTTAATGAAATGAGCTACTTATTTTTGTTTACCTTTAATGAGCTTCATTTTATTAGAGATTGGGAATCAGATTTGCTGTACGGTCACCCTTGGCATGATTTTTTTGGATTTGGCGATAAATATTTTGTTCTGACAACCTGTCTGACCTAGACTTATGATTCAAATTATCTGACTTCACACCGATGTTTTCCGGCAACCCTATCGGACTGTTGTAAAGAAAAGATCATATGATCGTTTCTTTGAATCGTGGTTGTTAAAAAATGGCCAACAAAATACAAACTTTTGGCACAATTTAAAAAAGTTTGCCAAGGGTGTCCATACAGTAAATTTCTACCAAAATTGGAGATAGGCTGTATGCATAGGAATCGGAGATGTTTTATTTTAACAAAAGGGTGCAAGAGTTTTTAGTATACAATCAATAAAGTACGGAGGGAGATAGACCCTTTTGCAGAGTTTAAATAACAATTGTTAATTAATGAGAAAAATAGCAAGTTACACGACAGAAAATAATAACTTGCAATCTTTTTGAAAGAAACAATGCAAACTAACTTGTTTTTACCCTAGTTTAAAAATTGTGTAATTTTACACAGAATTTATTGTGGGAATAATGTGAAGAATCTGCAGTTTTGTCTTTTAAAAGTTTTGTCTTCAAAATTAAAAAAATTATTGGGGGTGTGGGAGAGAAGATCTTGCCTATTGTCCCTTTTTTTTTTGTGGATTGCTGTATAGGTTTTTTGCTGAACTCTAAACTGTTCCAATATTTTTTTAATTGCTATTTTCATTTTGCATACATAATTTTTATACTTTTAACACAGTAAAGAATGTTTAAACTTGTTTTTTTATACTTAAAAAAATGCCAAGGAGTGAAAAGGTTAAATTCTTAAGTTCTTGTTGCAAACCTTGGACAACACAGGATAATTTTTCTAAAAATTAAAGTATATAAAAAGTAAAAAAAAAGTATTGTTTTATTTAATGTGTTCAGAGTATTGTATTCATTTTATGTTCTTTTGTTTCAGATTTCTATGGTCTTGGATTTTTAAATGCTATAAAATGATTATAAAATTCAAGAAAAGAAAATTTGAAATTCCCTCATAGAATGAAGTTAAGTTTCAATCTAAGTTATGTAGCCGGTACAGGCTCAAGCACTGGGTACTAATAAAGATCCTTACTCTGCTGAATATATTCAGGTATTGTATGCTATATTTAATCACTTCACTCTTAAACTTTATAACAGTCTTCATTCTAATTAACATTGAAAAAGAGAGAGAGGGGAATGCTTTTATATTATAAGTGTTACAAATGCGCAAATAGTTTGCAAAAAGCATAAAATTTTCTTTTTAAAGAGTTCAGAAGAGTAATTTACTGTATTCAGACATTTAAACTGCACTTTAAAACAAAAATGCCACTACTAAAAGTGTAGAATAATGAAAACTTAGGTATCAAAATAAAATAATGCTTAATTCATGTCAATGAAGGTCTTTAGTAATTAAATGTTAACAATTTATTGCTTGACAAAGATAGCTTTGACTTTAAAGCAGGAGAAACTCCAGTAAGTAGCAACTGCAACACAAACCACAGTGCTTTTTATAGGATAGACTTTATTAAATTCCAGAATGATCGTTAGCGTTCAAAATTTCGAGGATTATGAAACTCCTCACCAAATTGACACCATGTCCGTGTCAGACAACAAATAAATGTTATCAGCATACTCAAGGCATTTATTTTGTTTATTTAAAGCCAAACTAACTTATGTCATTTTACATCATTTACAAATAACAATATAAGAAATCTGTAACAATATTCTCTTTGCAGCCCCTCAAGACATCAAAATGTCTGCCAGTGTAAGAACTCCACTGCAAACAGTTCATGAATCAGTCACCCATGACCCTAAGGTGAGTTTTTTATTATTATTATTATTAAGACTTTCTCTGAATGTCCCACTTTTACAGTGGATAAGTTGTTTCATGGTCAGTTACAGTTTTCTTGGTCTTCTGAGAAATAATAGTTTTATTTGTGTCTATTCATTCAAAAAAAAGCAGAACAGAATCCAAGGGCTAGCATCTCTTAAAAAGAAATACTCTTTGTTTAAAAAATTTAAAATATTATTTCTTAAAACTGCTTCTGCTATTTTTCCACATTTTTTCAGTCATCCATATTACCTGAAAGTCATTGAATAAAAAAATTTCATTCCTTCAATAACTTTTAACACCAACATTAGGTATTGGACCCTAATTTTGTCTTTGTTTCATTATTTTTTCTGTGAAAAATCATTTAATTGATTCTGGGTTTATTCCCTTAAGATATATAAAAAATAAAATAATCCTGTATAACCTAGTGCTGAGTCATTTAAGGGACCACAGTATTTTTGACTTAATAAATGAGTAACCTTATAGGCAAGATAACATTGAAAATATAAGATAATGAATGAATAAGATAGCATTGAAAATATTTTAACTGGAAATAATTTTCAAATTTAGTGACTTTTTGCATCTTTTGGTCAATAAATAAATTTGCTAGGTGAATCTGAATTTTAAAAAGTAATTCTTTAAGAAGGTATTAGGAAATCATATAAACATATTTTTAGTGTTATAGGCCTTGGGGAGCCCAGTCAATTAGGCATTCGCCTTGTATGCAGAAGGTCCCAGGTTCGGGTCCGGGCATCGCCTACTACTGACGACCTATAAACCTCCCGTGCAGCCCAAAATGTCCAATGAGTAATACCCCATGTAGGGGAGTGCACCTTAAATATGCTCCAAAGTCCCAATAATGCGTATGATGTTGCACTTAACTGATGCGTTGGGTGCTTACTCGGATGTCGGCTCGTCTCACTTGACTGTGGTTCTAAATAAAGTCGCCCGTCGCCAAAAGCCCTCTTGTAGCTCTAGTGTGACAATATTTAAAACCTACCTACCTATATTTTTAGTGTTATAAGCGAGGAGTTAATTAAAAAGAATCTTAAGTTCATGAACAATTCAAGGGACTGAACATTTATAGCAAGGTTTAAATGAAGTTGTTATAGCATAGTTTGACTGTATAATCTGAATGAGCTTATCTTTTTCTGTTTTCCCAGTATGAGCGCATGCTGCGCCGTGAAAAGGAAGAGGGGCCCCACATCGGGAGGTACCGGCTGCTCAAGACCATCGGCAAGGGCAACTTTGCCAAGGTCAAGCTGGCCAAACATCTGCCCACGGGAAAGGAGGTAACTTCGGAAGAAATTAATTTATTTTAAAATAGAATGTCTATGAAGGTGTAGATAGGGTTTACCTAGTGTAGTATTGTGGGGCGTCTACCAGTCAGGAAAGTCAAGAAAAAGTCATGAAATCAAAGAAAGGTCAAGAAAGTACCCAAAAAAATCATGAATTTAGAGCAAGGGTCGTGAAAATTTGAAAAATTGTCAAAGCAGATGAACTTCCCCAGATTTTATATTAGTATTTTCTAGTCCTAATTTTTCTGGGAAAGTCCTTGAAGTGATAGAAATTTTTCCCTAATAAGTATATGATGCAATAGCGGCTAGAATTTGCTCTGTACAATCAAGTAATATTTTATGGGTTGTCTTTGTAATTTTTTCTTTAACGGATTAATCATTTAAACAGTTGTAAAAATTTCTGAAAGCCAAAGTATGTTAGGTTTATATCCTGTTAAATTAATTCTTTCAACTTTTAATGTTTTAGGTGGCAATCAAAATCATAGATAAGACCCAACTAAATCCATCCAGCTTGCAAAAGGTGAGTTTTTGTGCAGTGCATTTTTGTTGTTGTTGTGGCTCTTTTGTTTTAAAGGGTTGATTAATTGATTGATCAATCCTGTAAAATATTGTTTAAGATTATTTAATCAATGTTTTGTAACTTTTTAGCTTTTTCGAGAAGTGAGGATCATGAAAATCTTGGATCACCCTAATATTGGTAATATTTTTAATGTATTTTTTAACAATTCTACAAAAATATAAAAACTAACGTAACGTTTTTTTCTTATTCAGTAATGTAACCTGCCAGCTTTGGAATAATGGCTAGAATTAGAACCATTGCCCATTAAAAAATATTGATTATGTACGAGATATTTGCAATGATTATTTTATAGCCTAAAAAAATTCACTTAAATTAATTGTCCTATTAATAGAAAACAATTATCTATTTTAAAAGACTATATTCCTTTTATTTAAGCTATAAAAGTACGAAGTTTGACTTTAAAAATAAAGTTTGGCAGGTTATAGATAAGGGGGGTGTACACAAATAGTTTTAGTTGATTAACTGGTTGGTTATTAATTTCTTTTTGTACTAATAATTGTTTTTCTTTATTACAGTTAAACTCTTTCAAGTTATTGAAACAGAGAAAACTTTATATTTAGTAATGGAATATGCTAGTGGAGGTATGTAAATATTTGTTATGTAAAACTTTTAAACATAATTAGTTATTTTTTAAATGCAATATTTTCTATTCAACCTAAATGTGTTTTTTGCTCCAGTATCAAAGTGTATAATCTTATTAAAAAAGTTTTAAGATTTTTGTTCTCCATTAACTATTCTTTCTCTTATCCAATCATCTTGTTCTAATATCTATGAAACTGATATACAAATTCAAATTCAGTTACAATAAAACTATTAATCAACAATGCCTTTCTTTTCCAGGTGAAGTTTTTGATTATCTTGTAGCCCATGGGAGAATGAAAGAGAAAGAAGCCCGTGCTAAATTTAGACAAGTAAGTATTTTTGTAAAATTGATATCTGCTAATGGTTCCCAATTGCCCAACTTTTTTATTAGTTACCATTTAAGTTGGCACTATCTAATCAATATACATGAATAAAATTGCATACATATACAAAAGTAATATTTTATTTTTCAGATTGTTTCTGCTGTACAGTATTGCCATCAAAAACGAATAATTCATAGAGATTTAAAAGTATGTAATTTTGTTTTGTGAATATTTAAACTGAATTATTATTTTTAATCTGAAGAAGTCCTTATGTTTTAAATGTGTACTTTTTACAACTTTAATAATTTAATACCCAAAATACAAGACTTGTGTTTTTTAAAAATAACTATGAAGATATTTTCTTGCCAGATAATGAGATTTTATATTTATAACAGACTGTAACTTTTTTTTTTAGGCTGAAAATTTATTATTAGATGGAGAAATGAATATTAAAATAGCTGATTTTGGATTTAGTAATGAATTTGTTCCTGGTCAAAAATTAGATACTTTTTGTGGGAGTCCACCCTATGCTGCTCCAGAATTATTTCAAGGTATTTTCTTTGGTGATAACAATTATAAAGTGACACATCTATATTGATTCACTTTTTTTCTTCAAGTATCAGATGTAGGTTTTTTTTTTTTTTTTTTGCTATCTGTAGTCTGTTTTGATTTTTTGTTCATTTAGAATTAAAAAGTGCTTAAAGCAAAATAGTCGATTTTATAGGGAAGCTCATTTACATTTTTTTTTTTTTTTTTTTTTGCTGCTTAAATGATGAATTTGTGCATAACGTAAACTTACTTTAAAAAGGTTTTGAATTTTTTCTATAACTTTATTTGTTTACTAAATTATTCTAGACTATTGGCTTGAATTTTGTTTGCTTATTATTTTTGTATGGTCTATTTTCTTACCAATAACCTTTAATCAGTTTTTAAAAAAAGTAATTTAAAATATTTGGAGCCTCTCTGGTCTGCATCTAAACCTATCAGTAATTTTATTGCCCTAAATGTCTCCAAGATATGAGAGAATTGAAATGCAACTGACCAAACATTTCCATTTGACCTTGACCTGTAATAAGCTCCAAATTCTTAACTTTTTTTCCCCTCCTCTAGGTAAGAAGTATGATGGGCCAGAAGTGGACGTCTGGAGTTTAGGTGTTATTCTGTACACACTTGTTAGTGGTTCTCTGCCGTTTGATGGAGCAAACCTCAAGGTAAACTATTGAATAATAGAGAGCTGTTAAATAAGTTCAAAGTTTTTTTTACTAAATCCAGACATTAGTAATTAAAGAAATAATTTTTTCGATTGATAATCTGCCCAGAATTTTTTAATTTAATTTTTCCCCGAATAATCCCCATTTATTAATTAGTCAAAATTTATCGAATTACATAAAAGGATATTGTAATATCAAATCAAGTATTTAACGATTGAAATCAATCATCCAGGCAAATTTCAATGCTTTTTACTTAGTCGATTTATTTTTTTTAATAAATTGGTGTTTGAAGAATTTTCTGTCTGCTCTACTGCACTTTCTTTAAATATCTATAAACTGTGCTTGTGACATAACCTAAACACAATGGTGTCTTGCATTATCAGAAGTTTTTTATAATGAACTATGTTTCCTTGATTATCGAAAGTAATATATTTTTCTTTCTAGGAACTTCGTGAACGGGTTTTGCGTGGAAAGTATCGTATTCCTTTTTATATGTCGACTGATTGTGAGAATCTCTTAAAGAAGTTTTTAGTTCTGAATCCTGGTAAACGGGCGTCATTAGAGGTATTTTTAATTTTTACTCTTATTAGTTTTTTTTTTAATAATGTACTCCAATTATGTTTTAGCAAAATGCTTTCCAAAGCTATTGTATTTAATGTTCCCTATTTTCTTCAAAATAGATCTTAAACTCTTGTTAATAGATCATCTGCAGCTGATGGTGCAGAATTATCAAACCTAAACTATAGATTAATTGATTTTTGTTTTAAATACATTTACTATGATAAAAAAAATCCTCTCAGAATATTAAAATATGCGTGTATATACCTTACCACTCCTCAAAATATAAGATAAATTTTGATATGTGGATTTTAAATATTACATATTTATTCTTTGAAATATAAATTAATTTAGCAAACAATAAGAAATAATTATTGAGTTTTGGGAAGTCATTTTAATTAAGTTAGCCAAATTTAGAGTGTAAATGTTGTGTAAAAGCGGGCTGCGTGATGATTCTGTTACGAACCCTATTTGTTTTTCTGAATGTAGGCGATAATGAAAGACAAATGGATGAACGTGGGTTACGAGGATGAAGAACTTAAACCTTACATAGAGCCAGAACCTGACTTCAGCGACAGTCGAAGAATGGGTAAGCAAGGTGAATTGTTTTTGGTTGCTTCATTAGGTTAGCTCTGTCCTTTCTTTCTATTCATGATCTGAGAGACAATGAACAGTTTTCAAGACACTTATTAAACTGATCAGGAATGTTAAGTAATGATGCAGGGCCAAGAAGCATGGCACACTTTTTCTGTCGGTTGCAAGTAAAATTGCAGGCTAGAGATAATGCTTTTTTACCATATTTAGTTTGATAATTTATATTCTTCAACAATTTCCTTATTTTGTTAACTTTTTGAGGTACAGACTTGTAACATAACATTAAAAAAAGTGTCCTAGAAAGAAACAGTATAGGTTGTATAGCCCATTACTCTATGCGCTTAATCTGACAAAAAAAATGTGAGCGGTCCATTAATTTTGGTAATCATAAGAGATCATGCCAAGTTTGCATGCCAATGTTAAATACTCTCCATTGGTTCTAAATTACAACAGCCCTCATGTTATGATAGTTAAACTAAAACTTCCTGTAGAGAGTTGCTGTATATATGTTAAAGTTTAAAATTAATGTTAAAGTTTAAAAGCGGCAAAATAGTTTTATTTTAAAACATGTTCATTGTCTCTATAACTTAAATTAAACTAGCACTAATTCTAACACATAATTATTCCAGCAGCGCAATTAAACACCTTACACTGCATGACCATTAATCCGAATGAATTAACTACTAATGTTTGTTGCATTTGTTTGTATACTCATTTTTTACTTTAAAAAGCAGCAAAATCTTTGAATTTCATTATTGAAAAAAATTGCATCATGAAGGATTCTTCAATTAAGCTGCTATTTTACTTTTGATTTAGTTTTTATGGTACCAATATTTATTAACTTCAAAACCACAAACAAATATATAATGCATGTTTATGAAAATGCTTAAGCAATGCAAGCTATTGGAGCCAAAATGCATCTACTTTATGTCAGCAAATTTTTGGATTATTTTAAGTTTTTATTTAAGCTATTTCGTCATTATTTATACATTTAATTGGATTTAATTACCTGTTATTTTTACAGATATCCATTGAACCATTACTTACAGTTAATTTATGTAAAGAGTTTTGGTTTGAATTGTTACAGAAGTTAGCCATAAATTACACATCATTTGGGTATCGACCATTGACATCTTGTGTTTTTACTTATTATTACTAACACTAAGAAATCTTTATTGTATTGTGTGTGATATTATTGCTGACATTATGCTGGTTTTTTTCTTTAAGAAATGCTACTGTCAATGGGTTATACCCAAGATGAGATAAACGATTCTCTAAGGAGCAAGAAATATGATGATATCATGGCAAATTATTTGCTTCTTGGGAAACGTACTACAGAAGTAAGTCCTCATAATTTGTTTCTTTTTAAATATTCACTTCATCAAATTCCACTTTTAGATATATTATATATTTTTTATGATAAACATTCTATCGTAGAACGTTTCACTTTTAGGGGGAAACAAGTTTTATCTAACTCTTACTAAGTGTTGGCTTGATTTGGTTATGTTTTTTTTAGCGCAGTATAAAACAATTGATAATTTTTTACACTGGATAAAATAATCTTTATTTAAAATTAATATTGTTTAAGATCTTAAGAAATGTTTTTGTAACTTGATAAATATTATACAAATTTGTGGCATTCTTTTATTTTGCTTTATTCTTTGGTGCTTATTTCCTTTGTGACCTTACTATACTAAATAATATCCTTTTTCTCCATAGAATGACAGTTGTGATTCCCAGTCTAGCTCTAGCCTATCACTACGCACATTGAAGGCCCCTAATGAAAGCACCAACAACAGTCAATCTCCCCCGCACATCAAAGTGCAGCGTAGTGTATCGGCTAGTAGCAAGCCTCGACGGTTCAGTCACTGTAAGTGTTTTTTTTTATACCTACTTTTCTATAATTGTTTTTCTATTAGAATTGCAAAGAGCATTGTCTTAGTCATTTATTTTAATGGACATCTTTAATGCTTAGCTTAGTTATTTAGAAAATTAAAAGTTTCTGTGTTTATATCTGTGAAATTTTGTTTAAAAAAATTGTCGACATTAAAAAAAGACCCTCGGACTTATTGTACGAAATGTGATAGGTATAAATTGCAAAAAAAAATTCTTTTAGTCAGAAAAAAAGGGAGAAATAAATAAATTAGATGTTTAAAGCCTTTAAAACATTATCCTCCATTTAGCCTTAAATAATTTATTTATTGAACTATCTTTTTAATTTTAAAATTGATGTTGGAACATGAGAGGAACATTTGAAGATGTTTTTAAAAACATAAAGGCTTATTGTTACAGATTCGTGCTAAGAGTACAATTGCTAACATACTATGAAGTCTTGAATTAAATGTTTCAAGCCTTAAGAAGATTATTATTCGTTTAACAAACATAAATAATTTTAAAATCCGATTTAAAACATGAATAACATTTAAAGCTTAATAATTTTCAAATATTGGGTGGTTATTAAAACATAAAACCTCATTACAGATTTATACTTAAAGTACAATTGCAAACCAAACTACAAAATCTAACTCTCCCCATGTCCTTCTTGCAGCCAACCAGAGCACCCCCGTGAGCAACGGCCCCCCTCCGTCCTTCAAGCGACAGAACACTCTGGAATCTGGGGGAGGAGGAAACAGCAACTCAACTCCGCCAGTTTCCACCTCCCTTGGTTCCCCCACCATCTCCACCGCCCCTAGGCCCTCAAAAGCATCCTCCCTCACCCAAGATAATAACAGTGAGTATAGTTTCTTTTGGGGGCATGATGGGGTTACTTGCTCAGAGTTTGTCCTGGTCATGATTTTGTAATAGACCTCGTGTAGCCTAATGATAGTTCAGCCTAGATATGATTTTTTCTAAGTGTTAGTTGAGTGGATGCATACACTCCATGCCAACCTAACTTGGGCAAAAACAAACAGTAAAAAGGCAGGGTGTAATGCCAGATTGGTCTGTTAGTTGGAAACTCTTGCTAGGTTATATTTACATACAAAATGAACCAAAATAC
Organism: Hylyphantes graminicola; assembly: GCA_023701765.1. Lineage (NCBI taxonomy): Eukaryota > Metazoa > Arthropoda > Arachnida > Araneae > Linyphiidae > Hylyphantes > Hylyphantes graminicola. Next base: position 16,993,437 of record CM043120.1, on the reverse strand, counting down.
ACTTTTCATTCTGATAAAATTGCAAAATTTTCTAAAATAATATTCAAAACGTCTAGACCTTAAATGAAATTAAAGGTTTTAAACATGTTTTCTGGGTGGATTCACAAATAATTAATGGAACTCTTTTTATCCACGGAAAGATCCCAGTAGCATATTTCCATTTACCCGACTTTAGTTGGCACCGGAATGTAGTAGGGTGTCCTAAGAGAGGGATTTTGACTATATTATAGCCATCTAACGCACCCTCTCTGGCAAGGCAACAATAGTGAGTAGTGACATATTTTGTTTGGTAGCATGATGGGTAATTTACTCACAGTTTGTCTTGAGAAACGATTTTTTTAAAGTGTTCATTGTGCTTGGAGGTCTAGTAAAGTGTTCTAGGAAGGATTTTAACTATATATTACTTAGGTCATCAAAAGCATCCTACCTCACCCAAGACAATAACAGTGAGTACAGATTTCATTTGGTGGCATGATAGGATAACTCGCTCACAGTTTGTCCAAGAAATAAATGCCCTAAGGTCATGTTTTGTTTGGGAAAATGTCATATTTGCTTTATGAAACAAAAAGAACAGATGACTACGACATTGCCAACACTAGCCCTGGATTGAGAATCTATTTGCAAAACGCTTAATATATAGACAGTTAAATTCCAAACCACACATGATACCTCATACTGATACTGCAACAGCATTTTAAAACATGGTAAAATAACCTTGTCTATCAACCTTCCAGGTTCCACTCCTTCTGGCGGCGCCAGTAGCCCATCCAAAGCGAGCAGCGGCTCTTCCACCGCTCGCAAAGCTCCCTCTTCGGCCAGTGCAAAGTCCAACTACAGTGGCATCCCTCGGAGAAACACATACAACTACTCGGAGAACAAGTCGCTCTCGTCTTCAACATCTGCTGATAAGACGCAGGAGACTTCGAATAGGTATGGGAGCTCTTTTTGGACGTAGGTTTTTTTAAACGGATTTGGCTTGGTGAAGAGTAGTTGTGGAATGAAGAGTGCAAGGGAAGAATATCTTTTGACTGACTAGGTATCTTAATGTATTCAGTCTGCTTGACATGACTGACATTGGCGAGAGGTTTTTTCCTTGGTTCTTCTCTTGGTACAAGTGTTTCAGGATTGCTGTGAGAGAAAGACTAAGTGAGGAAATGGCCCGCTCTATGTTCGCCAAAAGTAGGCCTGATACGGAGGGATATTCAGTCGATGAAGGTTTTTCCCCCTGCACTCTTTTAATGCGATGGAGTTAAATTTCTATAAGGGTGTTTATTGTCTGCAAGTTCTGACGTAGGGTGTCTTAATGATTAGAAACATATTATTGGTTGAACAAACATCATTATTTTAAGGTGTTGGAGCATGAGAAGAACAGTAAAAGCATGACATGTTTTTATATTTTCAATTATAGGTATTCTAAAAAGTAAACTCTTATTGTTATAAATTGATGCTATAATAACAGTTTTAACTATAAGATAATAGCTTAGCCCAATAGCTTAGCAGATGCAACTGAGCTGCTTAGCAGACATAAAGAATCTTAATTTATAAAAATATGAAATATACCAAAAATGTTTTCTGAGACAGCCAGTGGTATAGTTGTAGATTACTGTTGTAACAGACACCACAAATACCAAGCCTTCTGGTGCTGGTATGAAACAAGTTCAGTTATTGGGCTAGGTCCTAACAATTTAGTAATATAAAAAATATATTTTTTATTCAAGAAATTCTTATGTTAAAGTCACTTAGCAATCCTTTACACATGGTAGCTCACTACAAAAGATGCTCCAAAGGATTTTGTAAGCTATTGCGTTTTTGTATGTTTTATGTGCTTATTACAGGCTGTGTGTAGTTGCTACAGAATTAACATTTTATTCTGACTAACATTATTATCCCATTTTGTCATTGCAAATTTTGCTATTGCTTTCATTCTGCATAATTTTTGTTGGCTTTATTTTTTCTAACTTTCTTGTATTAACATTGCTAACCTTTTTAACATGCATGTAACCCTCGTTTTATTTGAGAATGGGCATTATAAATTTTTTTAAACAGTGCTAATTGCATAGTTTATATTTACGACAAATTATATTTAATGGTTTTAAAAAAAATTTAAAAAGCAACGAATTTTTTTAATACAGGTTTGTTTCAACTTTTTTTAATAACTTTTTTTCCAAAACTACCTATACTTGTTACAAAGTTATTTTCGCTTGCACTTTAAAAAATGTCCATCCTTTACTCGATTTGCACAAGCAATAAACTAATTAATTTGGGACTTAGATAAAATTAAATGTCAACTATAAAAAAAATTGCTAAGAATTGACAACATGATGTCACTTCCATTGCATTGCCTTATAAGCAAAAATGATTTCCCATTTAAGTGCCACAGCTAACCTCAAGACACTGCTGCAATAATTTTGCACTTAGCAGCTCCACACTTTAAAAGCACTTAAGCATTTAAATATTTAGCTTTATATTTGCCCTGGCTACACATTGCTTATACTTATCTAAGAAAAATGAAGTATATTATAGTTTTCATGTTTGAGGTGTGAAAACACTTCAGCTGCTCACTCAAATTCTTACAAGAAAAACAAGTAGAATCGTACCAGTAATTGTCACCTATGAGCGGTTTCATGCAAGATTTATACACCTTTTTTTTTTTTTTAAAAAAAAAGGCAAAATTGACCATTTTCATTTTTTTCTTTCACGGGTTAAATAAATATTCTTTACTGTTTGCTAAATTTATTTGCAGTTCGGAGAATAATTATGCAAAATTGCTTGGATTTGAACTTTGATAGTTATTATTGTGCAAGCAAACCTTCGCTGTTTTCCTATAGACGTAATGTTGAATATTTTCTTTAAAAAATTCATGCCTAAGAAACCTAAAACGAGGGCTACATACGGGTGCCTTTAACATGCATTAACCTTCTTAACTCCTCCTGTGTAGTAACCTCCCTTTACTTGGTGATAGAGCTCCACGCTCGAAGGGACACACTAAGTCTGCGTCAGTCTCTTGCACTGGGAGGCCAGAACTTTCATCCTTCGATTCCTCGGACCCTATCAGACAAAGGTATCTAGCTCACATACACTTCGACAACACTGGACAACAAGAATTCTGCGACTGAGATGAAAGTACCCCCGATTCTGAATGATTTCAACGTGGTGAACACGAATATCACGGAAATTGTTTTTAGTTACGATTATTTACGGAACTTATTGCTCTTTTTCTGCACCTCTTATACTTTGTCTAGTCAGATTGCGTGCTTGGAAAGGACTTTCTTCACCCATCCCTTCGCTTAGTTTTCTTCGAAACGGCATGAGCGTGTTTTCCCCCCACCCTACTTGGGTTTGAACTGTACAGATTGTTAACCCCGCAACAGAACCTCAAACGCAATGGGTTTAGAAAAGTGATGCTCCTCCCGTTTCCTAGAAAACCAGGCGAAGTTATGGGGGAAGGAAGTCTTTTTGAAGCTCGCATTCTGGCTAGACAAGGTATAACGCAAGAACGATTCTACTTAACAACGGGGCATTAAGCTACTAATAGGTGCAAAAACCTTGAAACTTATCATCTCCTCCTACTTTTATGTTGATAATGTCAAATAAAACCTGTATGAGCAAAAATTCAAAGGTTTTCTGTCAAAAAAATTTAAAATTTATTTTGCGTTTAGTGCGCCCATTCATTTCGCTGTATATTATGTGATGATAAAAACAACCATTACTCAAAAACTAGATCTGACAAGCATTTTTTTTTAATATGATTATTCTTGTTTAGTACGTTGAAATCATTCAGAATTGGGTGCTTTCATCTCGGTCTCATTTTCACTGTTGACCAGTGTAAACTGTCGGTTTGGTCTTTGCTCAGGATCTGAATTGACAAAAGTACTGTAGATATCTGATCATGCAACAAATATAACTGCTTTTATTTGTAAAAGCTTAGCATGATGCTAAGGTAAAGAGCTTAGCAAGGGTATCTAGCTCGCATACACTTCGATAAACTGTAGGTCGGGTCTTTGCTAAGAAAAACAAAACACTTTAATAAATTCTATGTTTGAGGACTTTTGCTCTTAGTGTATTTTTGAAAAAGCTTGGCTGAACTTATAAATGCAGAGGTTTCTGGCTTTAGAAGAGATTTTTTTTGTATTATTTTTATTTAAAATCATGTATATGCCTTTTCGCTACTGCTTATCCCTCAGTTGATTAAAAAATTCATACATTTTAGTTTTCCCATTACCAATAACCCCATGAGTTCTTTACTAATAATAAACATACTAATCTATTAACATTCATACTAATTTTATTAACTTGGTTTTATTTTTTGGATTACACAACTGTCATGAAATTAGTCTGCCCTATGGTTGATCAAAGTTTTAACACTGTATATGTATATTTAAACATCTTGGCAAATCTCTATAATTTTAATGTTTTGCAAAAATAATTTTTACGCGATAACTACGCAAAAATACTGTAGATATCTGATTAGTGCATTAAATTTAAAATAATGGTCAATGGAGCAAATTGAATCATTTGTATTCTATTGTTTTTAAAGCTGAGCATGATCAAATATAAGTTACAAGCCAAGCACTTTTAGGCAAAACATTTGTAGTCGTACATTTTTGTTTATTGTGTCTTTTTTTTTTATCGTGCTGCTTTTATATCTAAGAGCATTTATGCGCAAGGTCAAGAGAATTTTAAATAGCTATATTTCAGGGCTGCCGTTGGCTACTATTTAGGCGACTAAAGCGACTATTTTCAAGGGACGGCGACTATGGCGACTTTTTTCGGAAAATTTGGGTTAAAAGCGACTATTTTACCGAATACTTCTACTATTTTAACTATCGGCCACTATTTTTGAAAAAATATAACTTACGGCGATCCGAAAGTCGTAAAACTACGCGGGGATCCGAAAGTCGCGAATATCCGGGGATCCGAAAGTCGAAAAGCTACGGCTATCCGAAAGTCGCGAAACTCTGGGGATCCGAAAGTCGCAAAACTACGGCGATCCGAAAGTCGCGAAACTCCGGGGATCCGAAAGTCGCGAAACTACGGCGATCCGAAAGTCGCAAAACTACGCGGCGATCAGAAAGTTGCGAAACTCGGGGATCTGAAAGTCGCGAATATCCGGGGATCCGAAAGTGGCGGAACTACGGCGATCCGAAAGACGCGGAACTTCGGGGATCCGATTGTCTCGAAACTCCCGGCGATCCGAAAGGCGCGAAACTCCGGTGATCCGAAAGACGCGAAACTACGGCGATCTGAAAGTCACGAAATTACGGCGATCTAAGAGTCGCGAAACTACGGCGATCCAAATTTTAAAGGCGCGAAACTCCGGGGAACCGAAAGTCGCGAAACTACGGCGATCCGAAAGTCGCATCGAGTTTCGGCAATTCGGCCGCAGAGATCTCCCAATCCAATTGGGGCAGATGAGTCAAAAGGAACGAGAACATGAACAGAAAGCAGAAAAAATACCGAATAGTTCAAAAATGGAATTTTTTTTTATTGATTTCTATACAAAATCACCAAAAATTCCAAAAAAGTTAAATGTTACTTCACAACTTATATTTTCCAACTGTATCCTTCGAATTTTTTTTTTGTCCTTACTATTAATTTCTGCCATGTTTTACTACTGAAATTTTGGAAAGTTCTGTACTGTGCATTAATTTTATAACTTGTTTTCTTGTTAAATAAAATTGCAGCCCTTTTGAACTTAAAAAAAATATTGCATTTCCCATGATTAATCGTCTTTCTTATGGCTACTATTTTGGATCCCAGGCTACTACTTTGGCTACTATTTTTTACATCTGAGACTACTAAAGCAACTATTTTCAATGCTATTTACCAGTGGCAGCCCTGATATTTCAAAAATATTATGTTTTTGTCCCAAAAAAATCTTTGTTAATCTTTTGTTTATGCATAATACCTCAAACTACAATTGAAATAATTTCTGATTTCATAGAAATAGTACCTAAAATTTGTCAAATGTGCAAATGCTATTGTTTTTGCACTGTGCAATGACTTGGAACTTGGAAAGCTTTTCCCTTGCTTCGCTAGTTTGAATAAGCTTTCAATTTATAATTTGCATGTTGTTAATCTTGTGCTAATTAATGACTTTCACTTTGGTGTTTATGGTGTCATTAAAGGGATGTACCTTTCTTTTTAAATATACTTACACAAGATTTTTATGAATGATTAACGACTTTATTTTCTTAAAGGTTTTTAATTTAATAGTTTAATTCTTCTGTTCTGAGTTAATAATTAAGTACGAAACCTTGATTTTAAAACACTGCATTTAACAACTCGCTCATTTTTAGGATTTAATTTTTGCAATGCAATCCTGCTTCCCTTGCCCCAGGTTCGGGTCCGGGAATCGCCAAAATAACTGCCGACCTATAAACGACCCGTGCAGCCAAAAATGTCCGACGAATAATACCCCGTGAAAGGGAGTGCACGTTAAATATCCTTCAAAGTCCTAACGCTGCGTACGATGTCGCCCTTAAATGTTGCGTTGGGTGACTATTGAGATGTCGGTTCATCACTTGGCTGGTTTTAAACTACGATGCCCGTCGCCAATAGCCCTTGTGTAGCTCTAGTGCGACGATAATTCAAACCTAACTTAACCTGCCTCTCTTATCACCTCGTGGTTTCCCAGGAAACGGCAAAAGGGACAATCTTTTTGTCTTCTCACCTTGGGTTTAGAGAGCATCTGTGATTAACCTTCGTTCCGTAAATCGTTTCCTTGAAACCACACAAGGTGGCCGGGGAATCAAGATTGCATTGTAATTGTAAGAACTATGGTGTAATAATCAGGACCTGTTCTAGTAAATTTTAGATTGTAGGCACAATCTACTTTGGGGGCCCCTTTAGGGAAAATTTTGGTTATGATTTTCAGTAATGATTTTGCTGTATGACCTTTCTATCAAATTTTTGCTACAATTTTATAGGTTTCCTTAAAAAAAATCGGTCAAAACAATAACTTTAGGTCAATTTCTCTGTCAAAATCAAGCAAAAAAACAAAGTGGAGTATCAGATTTTTTTTAGTACTGATATTTTGGGGATTTTCAGCATTTAGCATAACAGAAACTGAAATTTAGAGGCCCCTAAAATTTGGGGCGATGGCCTCACAGGCTTAATGGAGAAACAGGCCCTGGCAATGGATATATATATAACATAAACCTTCATGCCTTGCTAGTGACTGTGTTGTGTTTCAGCAGCCTGCCGCCCTGTCCCCACTGCTATTTTGTTTTATCACCTTGAGTTTAGAGAGCAGTTGCGATATTAACCTGTATCATTTCCTAGTAAAACCACACAAGGTGGCAAGGGAAAGCCAAAATTGCATTGTAATTGTAAGAGCTATGGTTTAATGATTATATAATATAAAACCTCCATGACTTGTGAGTTGACTGTGTGTTGGTGTTTCCAGCAGCACTGCGGCCATCGCCAAGCAGCCTGCCGCCCTGTCCCCACTGCCGGCTGTCAGCAGGGCGTTTCCCCGGGGCACTGCTAACAGGAGCACGTTCCACAGTGGGCAGACGCGGGAGAGAAGACACCTCAACGGGCCACACCCCCTCAACTCCCAGGAGATGGCCATGAACCATGCAGGAAGGCAGTCCTTCTTTAGCAAGCTCTCCTTCAAGTTTACTAAAAGGTAACACTCTTGTGATTAGGGGTACACTTATCATGGTTGTCAAGGATATTGTATGAAGGGTTTGGCGATAAACAAGGGGCAAGGATTTGGGCATTCTGGGTACCATTATATCAATGCTTAGGAGATTGACAACATACCAATAGGAAATGTTGTATTTTTTGTCCTTTGTGTTAAGGTTCAAAGTTAGGGTTTGTTCAATAGACCAGGGATTCCAGCCAAATAACCCAATGGTTTGATGACTTAAGAATTCCCAACTGTAATTTTGTTTAAAAGATTATTGCATGCTAAGTTTAAAACACCTAGTTTAACGAGTTTTTAATTTATCCACATTATACGAACAATAATTATGGGGTAAAAGAAAGACTATTTTAAATCAGAATATTTTTTTTTTTATTTAAACAAACTTATTACTGCAGTCTGCATGTATTTCCTTATTAGAAGATGGTTGTGTGCTCAAAGACAGGCATTATATAGTAATAGTACATTGTCATTTTTTTAAATGAACTGTTGTTAAAGTAAAGGATAAATATGTCAAGATAAAAAAAATCTGTTTGAATGCGATCGCCATGGATTGTAGTATATAAATGCAAACAATGGAAAATTGGGGATAGATAATAGACTATCAAAACTTTTGTTTCATTTAACCTGTTTGGTGTTGGTATATATTCCTATGATTGAATAATTGTGTTTATAAATTAGACGATTTTTTTTAAATACCAATATAAATTATTTTTATCTATTAACCATTCATTAAATCTCCCTTTAACTTAACTAAGCACTTCCTAATATCTAATTTTGTAATACCAATTGAGATACAAAAAAATATCAAATTTATTATTTAAACTACTTTTTTAACGATTTCATTTGAGGTTAGGGCTAATATCTTTTGCTTAAAGGAACGAAGCTGATCTCACTGTTATCAGGCCTGGTAGTAAGTACATCTCCGCCAAATGACCGAGTACTGGGACTACAAGCGAGCCCTGGATCTGACTATCGAAATGTGATTAAATTGGATGTCGACGGATTTCCCTGCATAGTAAAATTATATGCTTCAGTGCAAGCAGCTGAAGCTATTAAAGACTTGCTTGGTTGCTGTTTTTATTATTGAACAGTTTGTACAAAGGAGTATAATTGAGTTTTAGGATCGTATATATTGTGTTTGTGCTGTTTTTACTGTATATACTTGCTTTTTGGTTGTTTGTGGGATTTTTTTCTTATAGTTTCACCATTTTAAATAAATTCCTATTTCAGTTACGTGCAATTTTTTTAATGAATTTATTGGATGTTTTATTTATCTTAATGAACTTGCTGCTGGTTTTTGCAAGTATTTAGGTAGTGGGTCATATATTGACCTGTTTTTTTTTCTTTTCAAATGTAATTTTCATAGTGTTTATAGAAATATTTCAAGATGCAAAGCTCTTCTTGAATCTTCGATCTATGCAATAAAAACCAAAAGAAATTTGTCAATTTCTGCTGTTCAGGGTTCCTATTAAGCTTAAAAAATAAATTTAATCTTTAAGATCCTAAATTTCAAATTACAGTAGACTCCCTCTTAACCGGCTTAAAGGGGACCGATGGTAAGCCGGTTAAACGAAAATCCGGTTAAACCGGAGAAATTAAATAAATTGAAATTTAGATGTTTATTTGATTGCACTTCTGTTTATTGATGATATTGGCCTCATGAAATACATGTACAATTGAAATAAGATGACATTTTTCAGGTTATTTTATATATTATTATTAGTATTTTGCATTTTTGATTATATACCTTTAAAAAAATCTGAACTTTTTTTATCGAAGTTTGGAAATTCGACGACTTGACGGTCGATCCCCACAGCCTTCCAATGTCAACAAGTGCCCCCCCCCCCCCCCCATTCTCCCCAACAAACCACGCGTTTGAAACATGTGCGACACTGAAAGCCGATTGCAATAACCAAAAATTTGTAATTTTAGCTATTTTTAACATTTTAAGGGAGGAAATTTTCAGCCCGGTTAAAGCGGAGATCCGGTTAAACGGAGGCCGGTTAAGTGGGAGTCTACTGTACTAAAAATTTAAGTAAAAATAATAGTTGCACTTTCTGTTTTTAATACAGATGTAATTATTTTGAAATGACTTTTAAAAGCTCTCTATTTGTAAGAACAATCGAGTGGGAACTCTGTTATATTTTACATCTAAGAACTATAGCAAACATTTTTAAAATCATATGACTTAGAGATAGGGGATTATTAATTACTAAATTGATAATCTCCACTATTTGATTTATTAATCACTAAATCTCTCCCAGTTTTACGCTTCTCAAACTGGGTTGTAGGCCAAATTAGACAATGGTAAACCAAAGCCATTTCAATATTAAAATATAAACGAAATAGCAGGAATGTTTAGAAATCTATATGCTTTTATGCATCCTATTCAAGGAACAACTATAATTAAATTTTATTTATTGTTCTTGGTTTTCAAGAACTTAATATCTTAGCAAACTGCTTAAAATCCTAATAACTAGGACAGTAGTACATTTTATTTCTTGTAAAGGATTGTTGTGCTTTTTGTTTACTAGGTGGGTAAGTAGTGTAATTTTGGATTTTGCCTCCTTTCTCATTTTATAGCATCCTGTATGATGCTTGTACTTTATTAATGTTATTATTGTCTAAAACTTGTGTTTTCTTTTCTAATATAAATATTTTAATAAATTAATTTTTAGCTCTGAAAAAGTTAATGTAAAATCATCATATAAACTTATTGTAAACCATATATTTCTTATGTCCACTGCAGAATTGATTTCTTTCTTTTCTGTTTCTATATTTTGCACCTTAGACAAAGGTTCTTCCCTAAGCAAAAGTTCAGATTTCAAAAGTAAATGCTATTTACTGTTATGCTCTAAGGTTTCGTAATCTATAAGGTACATTCGGTTTTTAATATGCTCGTAATAAATTTTTTATTTTAATTTATTTTTATTTATCTAGAGGTGCTATTCATGTTATGTGCAAAGCTAATGGTTTCTTGAGTTTTTAAGTTGTTTATTTAGAAATTAAAAAAGTCTTAAAATATTTAGTACAAAAAAAATTATGATAGACTTAATTTAGCATTAATAATTCCAAATTAGTTCTGAACTTTTTAGATTGTAATTATATACTTGGGCTTTTAACTGTGCCAAATGCTATAAGTAATGAATTGTGCCTTGCTGGTAGACTGTAATTTTTATTTCTGTATAATACTAGCTTGTATATATATTAATGTTTGAGTTATCCATTTTAAAATGAGTGTTTTGATTAAAACTGTTGTGATTTTTTTTCCAAACTGTTGAGCTTTCTGCTATATGATGAATTTGTACAGGAATTTATTTATATTTCAATAAAGGATTTTGAAGTTAAACATGGTCTGATTACTATTATTATTCACTTAATTATGTTGTATACAAAATAAAATTATTTCACCCTTAGTAAAAACTTTTAAAACCATTTATTCAAAAAAGATTTAAGTATTCAATTTTTTAAATGTGTTACATAAGGCCTTAAAAAGGTTAGCCTCGGAAATTTACTTAACCTTTAATTTTCTTTGTTTTGTTGTTTTCCTGCACTAAAATGTCTTATTCCCCTCAAGTTTATTTCTCCTTGTCCAACATCTTGTTTCTTATTAGTTTAAGTACCAGTTAAGTTACACCAATTATTTTAAATCTATTTAATTTCCGTATCTTCTGAAAACATGTGTCAATTGATCATTGTAACTGATGAATTACTCTGGATTTCAAATTAATTTCCATTTGAATTTCTCCCTGTAAATTTCTCTAGTAGCCTTTTCCTATTCATTTGAAAACTATTACAGGGTTCTAATAATACTTGTTTAATACTGCATAGTATTAATCGGGTATCATTTTTCCATTGCCTTGTATTATCAACTTTTTATGCTGTCTCAAGTACACAGTGTTCTCTATTTCATTATTGATAATTTTCTTTTAGTAGGACAATGTACTTTGTTATTTGTAAGTTATAGTAACTAAATGCAAAAACAGTTCCTTTGTAGCTTAAAAATTCAAATAAAACAGTCATTTCAATGTAATGTATTAATCATAGTATGCTATTTTTAACACATAGATAACACTCATAATTTACTTCATTAAATTTTATTATACCAATATGTGTGTGTATCTTCAAGTATGTAATATATTGTATAAATGAACATAATATCAAAAACACTGTAAATACAAGTTGTAAAACCGTATATACTGTGAATAATTCTTGTAAATTCAACAAAAATAATGATTTGTTTTAGATTTGTATTAAATTGGTTATTTTAGGAACTTTAAATATTTCATTTACTTTGTGATATAATTTTAAAAAGCAAATTTTATAATAAATTGAAAGGAAAGTTAGATTTCTCCAGACACTATTTTAAATAATTTTTCTTAAAGTTGCTGATATCTAGGGTTTTTGAAATAACCAATGTATTTAAGAACTTAGCTATACCATGCTATATATCTAAGATTTTCTTGTTTTGGGAAAAGATATTAAACATATGTTCTACTGTATAGTCCATGCAATTTCTTCAATCACTTCAAGGCCCCATGTTCCCTTCAAGTATCGCTGTCAACATGGGTTGTAAATTATTTTCAGCTGTAGCAGAGAGGAAAATGTTTGGCCTTAAAGTGAATGAGAAAACTACATGGACTACAGTAAGTGTACACTATTGTAATTGCAAAATAATTTTATGTACTAACATCATTCTGTACTTTAATTATATATATGACTAGTAAAGTTGTAACTCAATTGGATCATTTTTATCCAAGTATAACTAAGTTGACTGTTTTTGACCCTAAAATTTACTTTTTGAGTCGCATTAACTCCAAGTATTGTATTTATAGACAATTTTAAATTAAATGTTATTGTGTTAATAGTTTAACAATGACTCTAAATTTAGGTTTCTTCAAAGGTTCATGAAAAGAATAACATTTTGTTTCTTGGTTTCTTTTGAATAAATGTGATCCATGTCAGAAAGTTTACCAATATGTATACTAGATTGTATTTTAAATGCATAATTAGGGTGTAGATCTATATTGGATGTTTAGCAACTTGTTCAATGTTTTCAGTAGAAACATTCTTTTTTTTTTAATGAATGCAATCAACTTATGCCTCTAATTGGGTTTTCTTTAACTGTACTGCATAGAAACATTTTTTTAATGCAATCAAGTTGTGTCCCATACAAGTTCTTTTCATTTTAATCTATGTCTTGATTTACCATGGACAACTAAAGACTTTTTTTTTTTGTCTTTTTTTCCAGGACGATGAACGACGACCAGGTGAAACCCCGATCCCTCCGTTTCACGTGGAGCATGAAAACCACCTCTTCCCGGGACCCCAACGAGATCATGCAGGAGATACGCAAGGTACTCGACAAGAACAACTGTGATTACGAGCAGCGGGAGAAGTTCCTCCTACTGTGCGTACACGGCGACCCCAACACAGACTCCCTGGTGCAGTGGGAGATCGAGGTCTGCAAGCTGCCCCGGCTCTCGCTCAACGGGGTCCGATTCAAGCGCATCTCCGGCACATCCATCGGATTCAAGAACATTGCATCCAAGATCGCCAACGACCTCAAGCTCTAGGACGCCCTGGACGATCTGGCGCCAATTGTAGTATTCCAAGGGTGGCCGACGACATCCGGCTCTTAGCCCGTTTATCCAATGTTGAAGCGTACAGGAGAATTCGTCGACGTGGCTAGGGTTTACTTTGTCTTTGCTTGAGGTGTGCAGTTGAAAGCCTGTTTATCCAATGATTAAATTATTCTGTTAAATTTGGTCAGCGAAAATTGCTTATACCAGCCAATGAATTCAAAGTAACTGCTTGTTTTTGTGGTAAATTATCCGAGAAATTTGGTGACTTAAATTTGGCCGCCAAAAGCGTGATTTGGTGGTGAAATTTGGTTGCCAAAAGTGTCACTTGACGCCAATTATAGTATTCTAAGGTTTTTAGGTTTTCCTCATGTGTTCTGGATAAGCGGGCTTGTGCTGTGTTATTATTTGTGCCACCTATGCTATACTGGAAGTATTGTAGGTGCCACCACAACAGTCTGGTTCAGTTTGTGGGGGTAGAAGTATAATATTATTACACGGTACATTACTTATTATGACTTCCAGATTCCTTCTTCTGTACAGATTCTCCATTTAGTTGAGTTATTCGATTCGGCACACCGTAGCAATTTGTGTCTGTGTTGTTGGGGGTTGCCGGTACGAATCACTGTACATAGACTTTAGCACTCGGTATGTAGAGTTCTTTCGAAATGCTGTCATTTTTATTTCGGAGCCCCCTTCTCTTTATTTTTTTTTTGTTGTAATGTCTCTTTGGAGAGTTGAGGTTGATGCGTGTACTTGATGACTGTAAAAATTGTAAATTGTGAAAAACTGGTAATTTGGAAAATTATATTATAAATATATATATAATAGTTTAATTATTGTCTGGTACACCCCTCTTGACATAAGCAATTGTAACCCTTTTTGATTACTTTGTTGTACATTTTCCTTCTAATTTTAGATTAATATAAGATTTTATCAACTTTATGTGGAAAATCTCTTTGTTGTGCTTTTTAATGGCTATAATCATTTGTTTTCTTTTTTTAACAAAAGAAAAATTAATATGATTCAACATATCAATCTGAACCAAAGTTTAAGTATTGGACTTCTCATTTAGGTAATTTTATGAATTAACTTTAAAATTGACATTTTAAGAAACTTGCTTGCTGTAATCCTTTCTTTCCTCACTTCCCCTATTGCAATTTCTAAACCTATTTAAACCTTTATTTTCATGTTTGTCTCCATGTGTTGCGACCTTTGTAATGTAAACCTGTGCAGTCGACACCTGTTTTATAAAAGTGTCGACTGTCATTTTGACTCGCCGAATTTAGATATGTTGCATTTTTTTAACAAAGAAAAAAAGATAATCTAAAATCATCTCCATCTCTGTAAATATTTAAAGAAAAATCATTGTAGCATGGTGCTACTTTGTGTCATGGGTAATTTCAGTGTTTGAAGTACATTTTATAGGAAAGTTAACTTTTGGATTTGTATAAAGCTTACGAATGGCAAGTATAACCCAAATTGTTTTTTACATTTGCCTTGTGACTCGAACAATAATTTTTAAAAAAAATTCTATAAATTTGTTCGAATTAAACTAGAATAATTTTTGCCCATCTGCATGTAAAAGATTTCAAGATATATATAAAAAATAAATTGTCAAGCCCTCATCCCACACAGCTTTTTTTAACTTGTAACGAATTTTATTTCAATGATGAGTTAAATAAAGAAAAATTAATTTATTTCACAAATTTAGATTTTACTTTGTTTTTAAAAAATCTAGACAGTTTCGTGTGGTAATTAAAGCTTAATAAATATGCCTTAAATTCACCGAAATATTTTTTCTATACCTGACAATACTCATTATTAAAAAAAACTTAACAATCAAATTTGGGGAAATGGTCGATACTGCCTAGTTCTCAGCATAATTTTTTTAATTATATATTTTGTTAAAAGATTGGATTTTTTTTTAGAAAATATCTTGCCTGTCATAAGATAAATATTGGCCCAATATAGCCATTGTTGGCTTTGAGCCATAAACTCCAACCAACCTAAACTAAATTATATGAAGTAGTTAATTTACTGTAAAATGTACTTATCATGGAATTGCCCTAATATGCATATTGTATGGGAACTTAACACAAAATGTTATGCTAGGATTTAACATGAGAACCTGTTTTGCACGTGCTCTAGTGTGTGAGAGTTTTCTTTTCTCTGGCCAATACTATCTCTCTCCATTTGTAGTCCACACAATTCCATCGGCAATAATCTGACAACTGATCTTATTCCAGATTTGCTGTGTTCAGGGTTCGTACAGTCGTTTAAAAAAAAATCCATTATTTTAAGAACCATTTTTAACTTTTGGTCCTCCTTTTTTACTCAATGTGTAACATTCAATATTAGACATGCAATAAAATTAAACAAGTTAAGCATTTTTTCTCGTATTTTAACAACTGGATCACTGAGACACTACATTTTTAAAAATATTTTTAATTCTTAATGTGTATTTAGTTAAACATATATGTACTTGCATTCAGATATATAGGTACAGCAAGTTTTATAATCCATGTGACACTTTTCGGCCCTCAAAAGAGTCCTGTCTGTTGATGAAATGAAATGTGTACGAACTCTGTAGTTTAAATGGTCCTAGTTTTAGCCTTCTCAGATTCCATCTCTTATTTAACGTGCAGCTGCGAATGTGTTTGTTTATCCATGTGATAGTACCTGTGTATGATATATTATTTAAAAAATAAACTATAAAAGAATGATTTGCTAAGTAAAGTAGAACTCTTACTGGAATTATTTTTTAAATAAGTATTATGGTTTTTGACTAAATTAAATTAAGTTGCACTAGAAAGACTTAGAGAAATGAAGATCTTCTTTTCGATATTTTACTTTTATTCGGAAACTTAAATAATAAAAATTTATAAAACTTTGAGGCAACACCTATTATTGTTAAAACAAAAATATTTAAATAGTTAACACCCTTCCAGCTAAGTAAAATTTTCCTTTAAAGATAATTCTAACATTTAAAGACATAAGATACATACTTGCCTTTGTTCATTCATGTATTTTATTCAACTAAATCAGGATTTAGTAGGACATAGACTTTTTTCATATTCAATTGTCAACCATATTGTCATCCATACACCATACTAAAAAACAATTATAGATATAAATTTTTCTATGAAATTACATAATATATATCTACTCGTTTCTTGGTCGGGAAAAACAGCTACATAGTTGTGTTAAAGTTCTTATAAATTCTAGAAATAGGCAGCCAGAAGCTGTGCCTAAGTCAGTAATTTTATGGCTTTAAATTTTACTAATTTCTTGGTACATTTGAATTCTATCATGCTTTGTTGCACTTAGTTTGTCGCAACTCTTTTAGTTAATATCATAGCAATAACTTGAATCAACAAAAAAGTTCGCAGCCAGGGAGCTGCTTCTAAAAAACAATGCAAAAGCAATTAATTTTTGGGGGGATTCTCAATAAATGTTCTTTGTTGAATTATAAGAAATCTTGTAAACAAGCATTTTTCCTGTATAAATCTATAGATATCTATGCAACAAGTGTGTAAATTAAAACTTTTTAAACAAGAAGGAATGATCTTTATTTGACAAGCTAGTTAGGATACACTTTTAAGGTTTAGAAAACGTATCTCTTACTTGTTATCGTATTATTATTATGTTTTATTGATGTAGGGTTTTATGAGACGGTGAACGGTGATAAAAAAAAAAGCTAACCAATTATTGATTTGAACAAGTGGGATTTTTCGCATAAGTTTTTGAAAAGCAAGTTTCGACAAACTGAAATTCAAGAAATAATACACTTCGTTTATCAAGACACGAATTAAAAAAAAAACCACCATGCATTGCAAATAAAACCAATCTTTTAAGACAGAATAAAATAATTTATTCTTATCTAGGGATCTTTCCTCGTCCTACCCATACTATAAAAATCTCGGCAATTTAAATGCCGGATAAATGGGACTGAAGTTATTCTAAGTCTGGATTTGTCTGTAGCTCTAAATTATACGCTCGTTGCCACCAGCCTTATTGTAGCTCTAGTGCGACTTTATTTCCGTGCCTATGTGAATGGATGATTCAAACAGGGCAGAGCGTGGTTAGTGGGGCAAAACACCTTTTGACTTATCTTTGACGTTAACATAGGCGTGACTGATGTAATTTAGACGAATCATCTGCCGGATGGTTTTGTGGGTATAAAACAACATTTGACTTAGCTGTAACACAGTAGGCTCAGGCTCGACCGTTCCTTTAGTCCATAAATATAATAGCTACTTTTTACATCTGATTATCTCAATGTTCAAAATTCAGGCGTCCCTGGTTCGCTAATGCTAACTTTCTGTGTTCGAAACCAATGGTTGGGCTAAAGTATAAAGGCCTGAGCTAATACTAGTGATTCGGTATTTCATGGTGTTTTGCTGCCTGTGACGGACGCTACGATTATGATGCTGTGGACACCCAGGCTTAAGTAAACTTATGACGAGTGCCAACCAGCTCAAAATGCCAATGGGGAACATTCATTTGATGCCACGCGGTTTTTTATCCTACACTACACCTCCCGAAACACGTGCTAATGTTATCCCATACAGCTCTCGAAACGCGTGTTAATGTTATCATATACAGCTCTCGAAACACGTGTTAATGTTATCATATACAGCTCTCGAACCACGTGCTAATGTTATCATATACAGCTCTCGAACCACTTGCTAAGTTTCAAACTTTGAAGCACCGGTTCTCATTGGGCTATTACTAAAGAATCGTATTTGAACAGGGGATTTTATTTTAATAAACAAATTCAATATGGACAAACATTTACTCTTTAAGTGTTTTTGAATATTTAATTGCTTCAAGATACTTATTTTTTACAGTTTTCACTCCTGCATGGGTTGTTAGGCTAAGTTAGTTCTAGGCCCTTTAGAATTAAAGGATTTATTTTGAAGAATGTGGCCTTGAATAAGGGAGTGGCAACAACTTATTCCGGCGTCTTTTTGTTCTCAATTTTGTGAAGTTGGTCAATATTTTTTGCGTCTTTAACTGAATTTTCTGTTGTTATCATCATTAAAGTAATAATTTGTGGTAAGTTATGTTCTATTTCATAAAATTTACTTTATTTTATGGTTGTCTCTCTTTATCCAAACGGTAAACGTTGCAAATTAAGTTCAGCTTGGGTGCCGGCTGTCTAGTGAATTAACTTACGAAGCCATTTTATTTGATGTACAGTTTTCATTGTTTCAAAAGCATTCAGGTTTTAGAGGGTTTTTTTTTTGCAAAGACTAGAAATTCTATCTTATTAAAATTAAATTTTTTAAACCTGATATTGAGGTAAGTTTAATTATGCTATCAACTAAATATTATGAATGAAGGATTTTTAAAAGTGACCATGTGGTAACTGCGTTATCCTCATCCTGAATTAAATGCAATTAAATTTTAAATGGCTAATGTTGATTAATTTCGATAAATGCATTCAAGGGAATCTTTCTAGTAGATTTCAATTATGTTACCTAACTGACTTGGATTGGCTTGTTTACCAATTACCATCTATGCATTCCGTATTTTATTGATCTAAAGTTCTTAATTTAATTTTAATATTTTTTTCTTTCAGGTTATCGAACTATTCAAAATGAGCGTTGTAAGTATATTTTGTGATGTATATTGTATATCATAGTCTGATTTGTTCAAATGTTTTTGCACCGTGAATTAAATCATTCATAATGGTTGATAGATAATCTTTCTTAGTTTTTACTAACTGTTATTGCCGTGTGCAGTAAATTATAAATAATAGTAATAAGCTATTCAAAAAAATATTTACTTCAATATTCATGGAGAGTTAATAAAAAACTTAAGGATTTACTATCCTAATGTAGCTTCAACTATTATACTTAGGCTAAACTAGAGTATTAGGCATTGACAGCAATTAGCGAAGCTTCATAGACTAGAGAACGTAAATAAAAGAAAGAACTCTATAGACCAGTGGTTCCCAACCTGGGGGCGATCGCCCCCAAGTGGGCGATTTGTGCTATCAAGGGGGCAGTAAATAGTTAGTGGGCGATAGGGGGGCGATGAGTATTAAAAGGGGGGAAATTAAAACATACTGTAAAGTATTACAGTAAAACCATTTTAATTTTTATTGATCACTTTGACAAGTTAAAAACTGACATTCATACAAGATTTGAACATTAACTAAGTTAGATTCTATTGCAGATCCATTCTCTTTTGAATCTGTGGGTTGTAGATAACCTTGATGATTCTTTGCAGACGGAGTTTGTAGATCTGCAGTATGACTGTGAGGCGAAAATCATTTTGTAGCAGGGAGGTTATGAGTTAGCCTGCGTGAAACTTATTTACACTTATCCACAACTGTGGTAAACAAACTGTACTACTTCTCACCTTGTTCACGTCTACATATTAGTTGAAAAAGGATTTAGTTCTATTATCCAACTCCTCACTAAACAAAGAAATCAGTTGAACATTCGCCTCAAAGACGCACATGAACTTGACATCAACATTAAATTTTTCCTTTAATTTTTATTGTCAACTCTCTTAAATTTTCAAGAATCCAGTTGAAAGATCTTAGCTAATTATTTCAGTTTTTTTTAAAAATCTGTTATATAAAGATTTTATTTCTTTCTATTTTATTTAAGAGTGACCGGATAAAGGTGCTTTGGTTGTTTTATGTATGGGATATATGTTTATTTTATGTATGTGATGTATATTTATTGTAATCGCCACAAATAAAGATACATAATCAATAACATAATTGTTATATTCAACTTAAATATCTAAGAATCAGACTAACAAATTCGTTAAAATTTGTGGTTCGAGATTTCTCCAACACTTGAAGTAATAAAACGTTACATTTGGTTGTTGTTTGGTTTTTAGACCTCTCACCAAAAGTTGGTGCCTGGGGTCGCACCAGTAATTTGTGAAATGGAGAACCACATTATGGTTGCAGCTAAATGGGAACCAATATTTGTTTTAGCATCGAACCAAATTTTTATTAGTGTAGTTACACTTTAACTCAAATTATAATTGGACAAAATATAAAAATTGAAAGGGGGCGATAGGTGTTATTCAACCTTAAGAAAGGGGCGATGGTCCAGAAAAGGTTGGGAACCACTGCTATAGACCCATCATGGGTGAAAGTACTCCGTATTTATACGGATTTCCGTATTTTTTTTATATTTAAATACGGAAGCATGACGGAAATATTTTTCCGAAAAGCTCTGCACTTGTATCAAATATACACTTTCCACAATCCAAAACTTGTTGGCTATTTTTTTAATACAAAATATTTATTTCTGTGATCGGAACGGTGACGTCACTTTTTGTTTCTGCGGGATGTTACTGTTTTTTTTTTCTGCAGACGGCACAGCGTTTCTCTCACTATTGCATCACAACTACGCATGGGCAATGTATGTTTTCGGTTTAGCTGCGAGATTGTTTATTTAGTAGAGAAAATTATTCAGTTTTGTTTTGTCTATTGTTAGAATTTTTAACTCGCTTTATGGTATCAAGTTATTTTGTTTGTGATACACGAGGAACGTTATTAGAATAAGCGGTGGCTGATTTTCGCCATGTTCGTAATCGGGAGTTGTTTTTCTTCGTTGGTTTTTCTTCTGTTTATAAAATGTTCACGAATGATACATCATATTTTTAAATTTATACAAGGAATGATGTATTGATAATGATATTGGTCCAGAACTTAAATGAAATGAGATGGTAAATACGCTTATTTTGAAATTGTCATTAGTTTAGAGTGAAATAGTTCTTGAAATATGGAAATTTTACTGATAGAGAAGTTTTATAAGTTAAAGAACCGGGAATAAGAAATCAATGGAGATTTGCTTTTGTTTGGATGAAAAGATGCCCAAATAGCGAAATTCGTTCGTGATACGATATTCGGACTTCACTTTACATAATTTTTTTCCTCTAAGGTTTTTCTTCTGTTTATAAAATGTTCACGAATGATACATCATATTTTTGAATTTATACAAGGAACGATGTATTGATAATGATATTGGCCCCGAACTTAAATGAAATGAGATGGTAAATACGCTTATTTTGAAATTGTCATTAGTTTAGAGTGAAATAGTTCTTGAAATATGGAAATTTTACTGATAAAGAAGTTTTATAAGTTAAAGAACCGGGAATAAGAAATCAATGGAGATTTGCTTTTGTTTGGATGAAAAGATGCCCAAATAGCGAAATTCGTTCGTGATACGAAATTCGGGCGGTACTTTACATATTTTTTTTCCTCGACACCCCCCCCCCCCCCTTAGTGAAGTTTTCAGTATTTGGAACTTCACCTTACTTTCACCCATGAGACCCATCTATCAAAGCTGTTGCTGCAGCTTCTTATTGTAGATATGACAATTAATGTCCTGTGATGTTGTGATCTAGTCAGTTATATATTATTTTTTTAATATATCTTTGGGTTTTGTTTTGAATTAGTTAATCTCCCTTTTAACCCAGGATTTGTTTATTTGTCGAAGACGTAAGTAATGAATTTGATTTTTTCTTTCTAGAAAACCAAGATATTTGTTGGACATTTGCCTGATGGCTGTACAGACGATGATCTGAAGAGACTGTTTGAAAAACATGGAGAAGTTACTGAATGTGATGTTATCAATAAATATGGTTTTGTAGTGAGTATATTATGCAATAAATTCTTGGCTAAATGAGTAAAAATTGAAAATTGTGTGTTAAACATACTGGATTTATTTTAATTTGAATTGCAAGCTTCGTTTATAAAATAGCATTTTGTGTTAAAATTGATCTTGCATTTATCAGTAAATAGTTAAATTCCTTTTTACATTTCTTATAACATCAATGCTCTTTAAGGAGTAAACAACTTTAATCTGAACATAATAAAATTAAGATGATTCGTATTGAAACATTGCTTTGCATATTATAGCAAGATATTCAGTTTTTATACAGTCAAATCGGACTATTGTCCAAATGGGTGATAGTTATCTTAAAAACTTTTGGCGATTTACAGCCCATAAACGTATATAATTTCACCAACAATAGATAATTTACTAATTTTATATGAAAATCATTTTAATTTTGGGCTATTTGTTACTTGCTAGAATATATAAAGATGTTAGGATGCTTTTCAACAATGTGTTAAGTACTTCATTGTTTTATAGCATATGGCCACACCAGAGCAAGCAGTTGAAGCTGTAAAACAACTTAATAACTACAACCTTATGGGCTCGACAATCAGCGTAGAAGTAAGAATTCTGTTTTGCAATTAAAATATGTTATTAATAACAAACTTATCAATAATCTAATAAAATGAGTCCTGTCTTGCTTATCCACTGCATTCAGTGCCAGAATGGACTTTCATCTACCAAATGTATATTTATAATTTTTCATTGTAATTTTGCTGAGTGATTTTTGATTTGCAGAAATTAGTCTTTGCTGAATAATTGGTGCTTGTCATAAGAAAAGTATTAAAGTAGCTGATTAAATTTAAATATTAACTGATGTTTTTATAATAAACTGTATGATTAAGTTTTCTCAAACTTCAACCACACATTTATTGTATGTTATTTTGCCTTCAGCCTTCCAAAAGCAAACTCCACCCAGAGCCTGGTGCACCTGGTAGAGCTAACAAGCAGACAGTCATGAAGTATGTTATTTTACAATTTATTTATGACTAGTGATGTTGTCTACTTTTAGTTTTAATCTAAAGAGAACTTGTAGGCTCATTTATTTTAAAAGCATTTGCCATAAAAAAAATGCTGCTTATTCTTATACTTAAATATTTGGCAGAACATTTGAGTTTCTGAGTTCTGTAGGATGTTTAATTTTCTAAATATAATTACTGTTGACAGTTAAAAAGTTTATCCTTTTTCCTTAAAATTGGAGATGTTTTCTGAAGTTGAGCTGCAAGATAAGGAGACCGATCTAGACACATAAACAGGATTTTAAATCAACAAACTTAGTAAATACATCGCTTTGTGCAGATAAGACATTTAATGATAACAATCCGATCAATGACAACTAATTGTAAGCAATCCGATGTTTAAATTGGCAATACAACTCTTCTACACCAAAACTGAGCTTAAGTTTGCAGCACAGAAATGTACTAGGCGGAGGAATCTGTGTAAACAACGCCTCTGGCACTGAAATTTTGCGTGCTCCTATTGGCTGCTCCTCTAACCCTGATATTCGTGCGCCCTGTTACGTCAAAATCGAAGGAGAAAATAATTAAAATAACACTCTAACTGAAGCTAAACTAATAAAAATAATAAATTTATGTCTTGAAATAACAAATAAATATGTTGTTTGAATGTGAAATACCTTTTTGTATTTGATTCTCGCACTCAGAAACGGGAACTCTTTACCCTTTTTCTCTTTTAACATTTGTATACTGCAAACGTAAGGTCGGTTTTGGTATAGTTCTGAATCCAGTTAATGCCTGTCACATTCTAATTTATTCCATTCCAAACAGCCGACGAGGCGGAGGCCCTCCCAGAAATGGCTTTGGCCCACCCAGAGGCGGATTCCGCGGAGGATTCTCCAATGGCTACGAAGGAAGACGCTTCGATGGCCCGCCCATGGGCGGAGACTCATTCTACGACCGACCATTCGGATTCGGTGGGCGGGAACGCATGAGGCCCTACCCACCACCCTTCGAGCGAAGAAGCCCTTCAATGGCCCCTATGAGGGATGATTATCCACCACCAAGGAGGCCCATGCCACCCATGGGATCTGACCCATATGCAAGACCTCAGCCGCCCATGGGAATGCGGGATGATCTGTATGAGAGGAGGCCCATGCCAAGGGAGAGTCCTGATTACTTGTATTCGAGGAGGTCGCCCCCTCTGTCTTCTATGAGGTTAGTCGAGGCTTGTGTTAGTTAAAGATGAGAATATGGCTTGCGTTTTTGTACAATTCACAGAAAGTGGCATAATTTTTAATGAAATAACATTAGAAATGCTGCTTTTCTGTTCTTAAATTGATCTGGTGTGTGGATCCTAGATAGAAAATTTATTAAGCACAATATAGCCATTGCTAGCCTTTGGACCATAAACTTAAACCATTTGACCAACCTGTATAGAAAAAGCTGCAGAGTAATTGAATTGCATTATATTCCGAACATGCGATGGTATAATGATCCTAACGTTATTAGCTTTTCAGAATTCTTTTGTCTAAATGTCTAAAAGCAAGCATTAAACTGCTATTCTACATTTGTTTTGCATTGGATTGTAGTCTTTGCAGAATTCTTAAGTTTTTTGCCTACAGATTGTGTTATGAATCTAAGTGATATATTGAGAAATATTAAAAATATTTTAATTAAATTGGTTCTAAAATATATTTGTTTTTGTTTATATAGATCGCCTTCATGGGATCCTTATTACATGAATGGGTAAGTTAAATAAACCTTATTTCAAAGCCTTCACTTATTCACACTACGTACTAACACTGCATGAACAAGTTATGACATCAATAAGACAGGAGTTAATTTTTCTCTTACATCAATATAGCTGTGCATGGATGCTGTATTACTGTAGCTGTTTAAACCGGAAAATATCCTTTTTTAGTTCGTTTAGGGGATATATTTTTACTTACTTGAAGTTGCATGTTCTTTTTCAATCATGACTAATCCATCCTAACAATTATTTCGTTTTCTTATTTCCTGTTGCATAAGGAGACCAGCATTTTCAAAAGAAGGTCTTGATATCCATACCTGGCAACTTTCTGTGATATATTTAGGAACTTCTGTTCCAAGAAATTTGTTTATCTTCAGACTAAGATAAACATCTCTGCTTTACATTATAAGCAATCATACTTATTTGTGAAGGTTTTTGGAAATTTGAGATGCTCAATTGCAATTGCTTCTTTCTTTGGAGGTCGGCTGCTTTATAAAAAAAAATAATTCAAGTTAGCCATAAAAAGGTATGGATATGATTTTTAAGATTACTTGTCTTCTTGTGCATTACCGCTTCTAGTTTTCTTCCAGTTTATTGTGGTTCACTAGTATACTTAAGCATTGTTTGATTTCTTTGTTTTATATTATTAACTGGGTTGCCACAAGGTGAGGCAGATAATGTAACAGTATTAGAAACTGACATAAGTTACACAGTGCGGATGTTTAATGCGGGGATAATGCTAAAAATACAATTATAAAACTTCATCATAGTATTGTATTGGCATTTGTTCTCAAGACCTTGTTCTCTTCTCTTGGTTTTTCTGTTAAAAGAAATTGCTAATTTTTATTCAATTTATTATAATTGTCATGTGGCAACCCTGTTTTTAATTCTCCATCTTCCTTTTTAATTTACTTTCAAGATAAATATCGTAATTCTTTAACGGGAAATCAAGCTAAACTCTTACGTTTATCCAATCAAGCGATTCTCATGTGTAACCTTAAACTTGCGATGTGCCTTATTATTGCGACCTTCATACGACCTTCTTTTGTTCCCCTACAGCAGCTCCCGTGCACCTCCGCCATCCGCTGCCCGACGTCCTCTTTCCTATTTTTGAACGGGAAAAGTCGTTCGAACGCCGCCAAAAAACGACCATCGATCCCGACCGCCCGTTTCTTAGCGAACCACAGAATTACGAAGATGCAAGCGGTTTTCATTCACTAGCGGCTTAAGAGTTATCTTGTAGATTATGTGTCATGTTCATTATTTTTTAACCCTAACTGGATCGTTTTTTGTCGCGGCCATCTTCCACTTATGCCGAAGCTCATTTATCATTGTAGTGTATCGTTCTTTTTTTTTTATTGTGATGTGAAAGTGTCGATTTTCTGCGGACGATCAGTGGTGGCTTCCGTTATGTCTCCCACGTATCTTAAAACCGAATAAAATACTGACAAAAAAAATCTCGTGTGCGCTGTGTTTATTTCTCTTGATACGATTTGTATGTACTATGTAAAGCAAGGCTTGGTGTTAAGTTCGAATTTCGATGTTGGTAAGTCGCATAATGCTAATTAAACAATGATGGCAGATATTTGTAATTGGAGCAGATAAAATATTAGTTTTTCAGATTTTATATCTGAATAACTGCTTATATGCTAGTGTACATTTCATTTATAAATCTTAATTATAATGCTATATGTAACAACCTAGAACTAAAGAATGCTAGACCCAAAGACTTAACAGTAGCGGGTTAAGCTTACGTTATTATTTTCCTAGTTGTATGTCTCTTCTGCTGTAAATTACCAGTTCAGTGGCGAATCAACAACTTTTTATAATTTTGTTTAGGTAAACGTCATTGCATAGGAATTAAGAGTTTAAACGGGTTGTTTGTTATCTAGTTTATTAATATAAAACGAATTACGTAGAAATATGTAGAATTTATGCCGATCTTGCAGGGGGCGCAAGTTTTACATATTTGTTTAAAATAAATACTTCAATACAGAAAAGTTAACCAAAAAACGATGCAATTTATTAACTATTAGATTACATAGAATTACTTTTTTGAAGTAAGCTCAAACAGAATAAGTGGATATGCTAACTTTAGTTGTCAAACAATTGTGTTCCCACTGTTTCTTTGCTGCATAATTATCATGAAACCTTCGATACTTTGTAATATAGTATTACTTATTTTGATGTGTAAACATATTTTTCCTAAAGGAG
The DNA here is from genome assembly GCA_023701765.1 of Hylyphantes graminicola. NCBI lineage: Eukaryota > Metazoa > Arthropoda > Arachnida > Araneae > Linyphiidae > Hylyphantes > Hylyphantes graminicola. The sequence goes on along the minus strand of CM043120.1, from coordinate 16,966,621 downwards.
TTATATACTCTATAAAGAAATCTTAACTTTAAAACCTAAAAAGTTATATGCCAAGTACATTTTGTGCAAACGGGATTTTCTGAATCATTATTAGATTATATGTGCTAGGCACTGGTGTACCAAATTTGAATCTCTTTTCGTTTTCAGCAATACCTTTTAAACCCCAAAATTTTTATAATATAAGGTGATTTCAGACATAAGCATAAATATCTTTTTACAATTACCACTCTTGAATTAATGTAGAAAACAATAAGTCCATTTCGGATTTCCAACCGCATTATAGTGCTTTTATCTACCGGTTATTTCTTCTTAGGTAATTGATAGTAAAAATATGAAACAGGATAAAGGTATTACTGTACCTAGGATTATATCTCGTCCTTTCTTATTTTTAACAATGATTAAGTGACAGCTACTAGTTAAAAAATGTTGTCTAGTTTGACAGAGTTATGGTTTACTTAAAAAGACACCAAAAAAAGTTTCCATGTGTAGAATATTTCAAACTATTACTTTTTGGTTTTATGAGCATTCATTAAATTAATTTTAAGTGTTATTATCCAGCAGCATAAGTATTTCCAAAAGGATTATGCTATATTTCAGCTGAATGATTTAAAATAGGCTCATAGAAATTCTTATATACCAACAAATTTAATAAAGGGGTCAGATAGTGAAAGACGAATGTACAGATAGGATGGGGGAAAAGGCGTAAAATATAGTTCTTTTATCCTAGAGTTGTATGTTTCATTCAATAAAGACTTACGGTATAACCCGGTTATAGTGCTGTTCAATAAACCATGATGTTGTTTACCCCAATATATTATTGAAAGGTTAAATATTGAGTGTAGTTGTGTAGTAAATCATATAAAAAAGTAGGCAGGTTGTATATTGTATGAAAGTATATTTTTAACATTGTAACAGAGGACGTAATTTAAAATTGTTGTTAGTAGCATGATAAACCATACGTTTTCGTTGTAGCTGAGTTAGGCTTTTAAAATTGGGTGGGACCTAAACAAGGAAAAGAACAGAAACAGGGCTCAACAAATGGCAGGGGTTTTTTTTGTCAAAAGAATTACATCAGAGGATTATTTTTTTCCCATTAGAGGATTTACTGTCAAAATATTTCATTTTAATCTCTTAAGTGTAAATAGAATTATAAATTGTCTTTTTGTGTTTTTTTCCATATATGAAATCGACTACCATCGGGGTGTAGTAATGGCAATTTAAAAAAAAAGGTTTGGGATGATACATCAGTTAGGCCGAAACTGAAACCTAAAAAAAGTTAGAACGGAATATTTACAGTCAAGCGTAAATAGCTGAAGTGCAATCAAAGATAAAATATAAGGGATTTGATGTCAACAAATAATTTTAAAGGTGTACCACTTAGAGAAAATAATTGAAAAGGGGTATGGACAAATGGTCAAAAAGACTAATATGTAGACTAGAGGGTCAAAATGTATAAAAGATATGTCTATGATATCTTTCAACAAAAATAGGCATCTTAACTTTTGTTTAGACATGAATTTAGAACTGTCTTCCAAATTCTAAAATGTCTATTTATAGAGGGACAGAAATCTTCATATGATAACCAACTTTAATTTTTTTTTTAATTCTTTTGAATTAAAAAATAGTGTGTTGGTTATGGAAAACTAAACATGTTTATTGCTAGACTGGTTAGGGTTTTTCTGCATTGTCGCTGAATGTCTTAGGGAGAGAGCTGGCAGTTTCCGCAGAGGGGCAACTTCCGTTTTTTACAAATTTTGTGTTGTGATTTTTATAAGTTTAAGTTTGTAATATTCAATAATTTGTGTTGTGAATTGCAATCATTTTGGGTAGCATCACAATTTTTAATGATATTTCGTAGAATTAGAAATGTTATATGTTTGGGGGTCATGCTGATAATAATACTATTTTAAATCCAAAAAATTTGAGGAGAGAAAACTTGAAACAAAATGTTTGAAAGTGTAGACGTTAGGAGGTATTCCAGTATTGTCCCTTTTTGCAAACTTCTAAATTAATAATGTAAACCAATTCATAATATGAATTTAGACTGTAAAAATGTGTGACGATTGTGCACAGAATTTATTTTTTCCTTGAACTAGTCTTATATTAAATAATATATTATTTCCTTAGATTTCATAATTTGAAATCAATTGCATACACCCTTAAAAGAAAGAAAACAATTCTGAAAAGGGGCATTCAACTGATGCCTTAGGTTTAGACAATTTTAAGTAATCCCTGAAATGTTAAATTAGTTTTTTATTACAATTTTGGTTACAAATAACAATTGATAAAAAAGTAATTTAATAGAAATACTTCGGAGGGGGGAAGGGGTCATCCATATGCTAATTTTTTGGGGATTCAAATAGTATGAATTTTAATGCATGAGTAATGTAGTAAAGTTTTATTACAATCAAATTTTGCTATTTTTGTGACTGTATTTCGGTAAGTACTGATATCCCTCTCTTTGTATAAAAATACTTATAGCTATTTATTTTTAATATCTAATTTACTTTGGACTTCTTAATCATTTACATCCATACCTATATTTTAGTTTTTAATACTTTATTTTTAATATTAAATATGAACTCAAAATTCTAGTATTAGTCATCTCTAGTAATATTAATAAATTCTTTTTTAAAATTAGCTAAAGCTTCATGTTATATACACTGAATTTCTTTCATATACATTTTAATTATTGTGTCTAAAATTAAGTGTTTTAATATTAATCTAATATGATATGCAAACTAGTTATTTCTAGTATTCAGAAATTCGATTATTTTTTGTTTCCTAGCTATTGAAAACAGAATTATTTGAACGAACTAATTTGAAAGTGGAAATTTGAACCTTATTGATCAGGATGAACTGTTACTAGAAGCTAAGGTAATTTTGATACTATAGTTGAGATTTATTTTATATTCAATGTCTTTGCTTTGCGCAAATTGTTTTAATTGTTTCACAAGTATAGAAAGCTATCTTCCATAGGTAGGTAATCTGCAATAACCACACCAGCAAATTGTATCATTTTTGCTTTCATCTCAAATCATCAGTCTTTCAGAATCCTTTCTTATGGGTTTTAGTTATTGAGTGCTTGCAACTTTGGTCCAAGTCATTAATCTAGATTCTGCAGTTAACCCTCTAATGCATGAATTTTTATTTTCATCCCAAAAAAATATATATGTATCTTCAATGCTCATACATTATGGGAAAAATACTGAAAAAAATTTAACTGCATTAGGTTTTAAATAATTTCAATTTAAAAAAAAAATTTCCATGTGACAAAAACCAACTAAAAAATTCCAATTTTGATAATAATGACTAGAAAACTACTAAATATATTTTAAAATAACCCTTTTTAACTATATATATTTTTTCAAAACAATTTATTTGTATTTAGTACTAAAATTATTATACTTTGACTTACGCCAGAAAACGTAATTTCACAACAGTTAATAACCTCCCTCTTTAATTTTGAATACACTTTTACTACTGTCATTTATGAGTTTTATTATTAACTAAAACTTCAGAATGGAATGTAATAGATGAAAAAAACACAAATTTGTCAAGATTGAGGTCTACTATAATAGAATAAAGTGGATTATGTAACTTGTTACCAAACGGTAACAGTATGCATTAGAGGGTTAACCTGCCCTCAACAGTATATATTCTAATCCTATTTGGAGAATTGTCCACAGGTTAGGCACTATGCCATAAAGATTCATGAAAAAAAATATATAGGTAATAAAACTATTGGTGCGCAACAAATCAGCATTATTTCATCTGTTTAACATTGTTAGTTTTTCAAACAATGCTTCTTTAGCTTGTAGATTGTACTTGTGAACACAAACACTTCTGTAGGTATGTTTGTAGAGTTACTCTACAAACATACCTCAGAAGTGTTTGTGTTCTACTCTGAGTAGAACCTCGATTATCTATCCTTGTTTTATCCGGAACTCTCTGTTAACCGACTAGCTAACATATTTTTTTCTGAAATAAGAATATTCTCCTTTCTTTAAAAAGAAAAGTCTTCGAAATCTATGGCCATTCTAAAGTGAGGCATCTTGATACTGAAATCTAGTACTATATGCATATAAATGAGCATAAAACTCTTTAGTATTTTAAATACGTATACAGTATTCAATGTTTTTTAGGTTGGCCGGCAGGAAAGTTTCTGACATTGGCAATGTTTTCCCCAAGTGTGCATCTTAGCCTTGCTTTGAGGACGTATCGAAGAGGAGTAATTCAAAGCTAAGCTGCACAGTGTTGAATAAGGCCCTTGTCATGCTCCATGTGAACAGGGAGATTAAATTATAATGTACTTCATTGCAAGGAGAATGCTTTATTAAAAAAAGAATCTGATCTGCTTAGCAGTTATCAATAATGTGTCTTCATTGTGTTATAAATCATTTTACTATACTGCCTTTGGCAAGTACACTGCAGTAATCGCAACAATGAGTTGTACCATTTTTGATCTGAAATAAATTTTATTTCCATTGGTGTACCATTTATGTTACAGTAATTGAGTGCTTGCAACAATGGTCCGACTAACTCCTTATGGAAGTTACTGCAGTTTACCTGCCCACGGCGGCATATTACATTTAATTAAAATTGATTTAAAAGTGAATCAGACTAAAGTATTGTATTTATTAAAATTAAACATAGAGTTTAAAGACAATTTAATTAAAGTCAATGAGCATCTTGTTCCTCTTTTTTAATGATTTATAAACAATAATAGAATCTCATTGAAACATTGTGACATTCCAAACTGCTTACATCACAAAATAAATTTTAATTTACTATAATAGTGTCTCATGCGATTGTTGTAGGTGGTAATGGTTTTTTATTTCCATTTAAAATGGCCTAATTATGAATGCTTTTTTTTAAACGAGTATTAATTTTCGTATTCAATCAGTTTTAAAATTTTGTTTTTGAAGCGTGTGTAGCTTTTGCTGTAAAAGTCGGTGACTGGCAGGCATAGCCTTTATAAAAAGCTTCCACTTTTTATGTCATGAAGATAGTGTGGAAGCTAAAATTTGTTCATGTAATAACTACATGTATAGGATTCAAGAAAGAAATCTTTCAAGACTACAGGTTTCAAATGTATAGTTTAGGGGTTCCCAACCAGTGGTAAAAGCAGCATTTCCTCTATAATATATTTTTTAAAATTCTGGCAGGGCTTGAAATTAAAAAAAATTGCCACTCATTTAAAGTAGAGAGGATAAACTGCCCCAAGGTACAATATGATGTTGTACCTTGGGACATACTTTATAATTCAGTCAATAGTCATACACTTGACCTAATTTGTGTCAGGAAACAAACTTTATTGGGTTTTTTTTTTTTCAAGGAAATACACAATTAAAACTTCATATTTCAAGAATAATTTAAATTATTCAGCAAAATTGCAAGTCCAAATTATTTGACATTATATGATGATACAATATGCTTTACTGTTCCAAGGTACAACACACTGCATGGTTTAAATAAAAGCAAGATAGATAGTGGCCAATCTAAATGCATTATCAGTATTTTCTCATAACCAAAATATTTTAAAATCTTTTTTATGAAGAAAATAAAATGCAGTTGACTTTTTGTAAAAGTACGAAGGTAAAAAATATATTAGAATGGAGAAAAGTATTTACTTTGGGGTAATGAAATATTTTTTGTCACCAATTCATCAATTCAATGATGCTAGTGTTAAATTTTATTTTGATGTCTGTTGGTTGGTTGGTTGGTTTGACATATATTTTCAGGCTTGTGTGCTTGGTCGCAAGGACCTGCTTATAAACCATCGTCAAGTAGGACAACACAGGACGCACACATACACATATGACAGATGTTGCCATCTGTCGCCACCTCCACAATTTAGACATGTCCCTGAAGGGGAGTTGTCTGTTGGTTAAGGCTACTATTAGAAATAAACAATGTATGCATGTTGCCAATATATTCTTAGACATTGTCAGTGTCCCAAGGTACAACACTCTCCCCTACATTCTTATCGAAACTCTATGGGCTAGGTAAGTATTCAGGATTCTTTGTGTTAGATGAATTTTAAATTTTTATTTCCTAATTACTATTGGGTTGTGTGTTCAAAAAATATTTAACGCTCAATGAAAACTTCTACTTACACTGCCAGGCCAAAAGAAGGATTCAGCTTGCAATGACAATGCATGTTTATTTTTATGTGGCATATTTGAAATACTAATAGGATTTCTATTTTTTTACATCATATAACCAGTTTTTGAATCTTGTCGAATAACTTCCTTGCTTGTCTTTTATAAAGAGCTGTTACCAGTACATATTTAGTCTACTTTTTTTAATTTGAAAGAATTACAAACAAGAATTTATCATGTTTTTTTCTATGTATATGCTTTTTTTATAATGTGTGTATCACCCCACCAAGTGACTATTTTTTCGAAAGTTTTATCTTTTTTAATTAGGAAGATTCTAAGGACTTCAATGGGCATGTTTTTAGATTTTGAGTGGCAACAAAAATGCAGATAATGAATATAAATTCTTCCTTTTGCATCGATTGTAGATCAGTGTTACGTTAGAACAAAGTACTGATTAAATAAGAAAGAATGTAAGATTGAAGTTCCGTGAAACAAGCCAATTCCCATAAAACATTTGGCATTTACCTTCATGGAAAGTACTGGTTTTCTAATAATATCCCATAAAAATGCATTAGAAACTAAAGAAAAATTAAATTATTCGAGTAACGATTTTCTAAAAATAACCCTTAAAACACTTGTGGTCTGTGCAAATAGCACTCTAAAACTATGAATATACTAACTAAAAGAAATTGTGTACCACCACTTCTATAGATTATTAGGTTTTTACCAAGCCACTATTCTACGAAAATCGATAGCAACGAAAAAAATTGCCCCTGTCACGAAATTATAGTTTTGGGTCCGACGTTTTGTGTCAGAAATAACTCGCCCACTTTGATGTATGTTGTCTCGATGTCCCAGATTACCATTGCACTTAATGATGAACGAGGTATGAATGCTCGCATACCGATCTCACTGTGGTAAAATATTGAAGAGAAAATATCTTTTTACTTTCATCTACCTAATATGAAATGAAATATAAGATAATGAAAGTACAGCGATGAGCGGATGACGATGAGTCTGAATTGGTTAGGTTAGGTTTGAATTACCGTCGCACTAGAGCTACAATAGGGCTATTGGTGACGGGCGTCGTATTTTAGAACCACAGTCAAGTGACGAGCCGACACGTACTGAATAGGCACCCAACGCAACCGTTAAGGGCGACATCGTATTCAGCGTTAGGACTTTGAAGGATATTTAACGTGCACTCCTTTACACGGGGTATTATTCGTCGGACATTTTTGGCTGTACGGGCCGCAGAACCTGTTTGACGTCATAATTTTCTCAAGAAAATAGCACAGAGGTAGCTGCCATAGAATTTTTCCAGGTTTTAAAGTTAATGAAATTATTTTATGAGGTGTATAACAACTTTTAAATGAGTGTATTGATTTGGTAAATTGGAATTCTGTAGTGTTACACATAACTGATTCTTCCGAATCGCTTTACTAGCAAGGTCTTTTGAAACTGAAATGTGGCTAGGAGAAATGAGACCACTTTCAAATATTTATAATGATAAATTTTAGTGCAATTATGGACAATTGTTTTCCGGGGAATTTTAGTCAAAAAGCCATTGTTACTTCACTCCCAAAATTGCCTCCTTCTATAAACAATAAACGTAAATTTTTCATGCCGTGTTGCTGCCTGAATATTTCCGTGAATTGATAGATTGTATTGATGCAATTTCCTTTTGTACAGAATGTGCATGCGTGGTCTCTTTAAAACTACAACTGATTGGTCGCATAAGCAAATAAATGAACTTCGATCAAAATGGAAATGACTTGTGAAAATAAAGACAAATTTAGTGAAAAGTTTTTCTGACAGTGTTTTCTTCCACATATATATATATATATAGGTCGATCCAGAATCTCCTGGATTTCGAGGATTTTTTAAATGTTCCTACTAATATGTAATTTAATTTTGCAGATTATTATTATTTTTATCTGAAACTAAGTTAACTACCATTATTTCAAAATGTATTCTTATCAAATCGTTTTCTGTTAGCTGTTACGCTGGTTTTCGTAGTATGTAGTGGAATTGACATTTATGTTGCTAAATGATGGTGAGGAATTTGATCGCGTGCGAAAAAAGAATAACGCTGAACAGTACTTTTATACTCCACTTGGAATAATCGACATTTTTGTTTATGTATAATTTTGCGTACATAGTCTCTATAAATGAACTTTTAATAGTCTTATCATTTGAATAAACTAGGATTTTTTTAAATGTCAATGAACTTTGATAATTATTACCTTCTTTGATAAGGATGGAAGTTTCATCCTTAGAACCATGTCTGAATAGTGAGTATCATCATGAGAGACTATGTATTCTTCATGAAAGACCTTTTCTAAATCTAAATAATGAGTGTCATTACTCTTTAGAAAATATAAATAAAACTTAAATAGGTAAACGTAACGTTAAAACTTAAATTGGTAAACGTAACGTTAAAACTTAAATAGGTTAGTTTAGAATTGTGAAAAAGATATCGCACTTTCAGCTCAATTTTGTATTTACCGAGTGTTCGAAGAAGCTGAGTTGGAATGGTATTTAATGAATATTCAGCTAAAACACAACTGATAAAATCTGGTTTCAGCAATAAACAAATGTTTAATGATGCATCAGAACAAGCAGATTTCATCACTAAAAAGTGATGATTTATCAAGATTTGAAATTTTATTCATCAACCATTTCAAAATAAGGTGTTGTAATATCGCAGTATAGAGTTTGAAAACAAGTTTTGAACAAGACTGTCGTTGGATTTAAAAAAAACAATTTAGAGGAGGGCAAGGTGATTTTTAATTTCACTGAACTAAATTGACGAACACGAAAGTTCACTAGTAATACCTTCAGAGCACCGTCCGTTAGGATTTCATCTGAATACATAACATATCTTTGCACTGTAAAGATCGATTTAAGTATTATACTTTACTTCAATTAGTGACCTACTTGCTTGGTCGAAGGAACATGTTTTTGGAGATTAACTTAAATTTGTACTTCATTCTTAATTATTAATGCTCATGAATCCATGTCCAACCTCAACGCGCGAATTATTTTTAAACCGAAAGGGGGGGGGGGGGGGAATATATACCTCTCTACACAAAACTCCAATTTAAACTTACAAAGAAAAACTAAACTTTTCATTCAAATAAATTTTAAATAGCGTAAGAGCAACCATTGCAAACAGATAGCAGTCGATCGCAACTTCGGAACAACCTACAGGTACAGATATATTACTATCTCGGAGCAAAAATTAATAGCTATAAAATCGACTTATTTACTGATACTGGGACAGACATGCTAGCTAAATCTGTGTGTGGAGTCCAAAGTCTTGACTCCGTCACTTGACTGGGGTTTTCTAAATGACAAGGCGAATTTGGCTGTGTTTCCTTGGAGGCAAGAAATAGACAGCCAGAGGCGTTCAGGCAAACCTAAAAAAGAATTTTCCTTCAAGCCAAGAAAAAATGCTGTAACATTTTCTGTTAGGAACTTAGTTTTAGCAAGTAACGGATTTAGTTAGATGCTGGATTTTTTTATTTAGCTAAGAAATAATCAGCTATGATTTAAGTCAAGAATAATCTAATGTAGAAAATGCTTTAATCGAATAAACAATCATTTATTTTATTATTTAGGGATGGATAAGCAGGTATTTTCAGAAACAAAGGACATATCGCTATCGTTCTTTTAAAAAGGCATGTTCAAAAGAACAGCTTGTTCATTTTTTCAAGAGCGCACGAGTCTGCAAAACAATCGTTATTAAAAAATTTATCGCATCAAAAACTTGATACAACTGCACTAAGAAGACGCTAAATACAAGTACGAAAAACCGACTGGATGTCTGAAACTGAAATATCTGCACTTCCGCTGCGATAAAGCAATGGCTGATAAGAGATGGAAAACCGAAAACTTCGGTTAAACTTCGTTTTTTTCTTCGGTTAAATAAGTTTAATTTATTTTTTGACTTGCTATGAAGCGAATAATCAGCTTTTATTTCTGTTTTTATTCAATAAAATTTATCGGAAAATGAATAACACAATTTTTAAAGCCATGCAAATTGTAATTGTTTTTCATTTTGCGAAGATGTATTCCGGTTTTATCACCGACAACCGGTTTTAACCTACCAAAAACGTACGATTGATGAAATTTCAAGTCACGTGATCAAATACGCCCTCTTTTGCGATGCGCGCCAAAGATTGTAATTCTGTGAAGTGAAGTCAAGATATTGTTTATCTCCTCATTGTTATTTTATTTTTATTTTTCTACGGCAGTGTCCAGGCGTGGTGTTTGATGTGCCGACGGTGTTTATGATTTTGGGGTCCTGTTTCTAAAAAACTCGTGTTTGTAACTTTTATAAATCTAATTTAAATTATGCTAATAACTCCCGAAAAATCGGACCATTCCATGAGTAATGGTCACTCGAATAATCATGTTTCCAGTTCGACGAAAGATGATTCAAGTAAAAATGGTTTTATTCGACCGGTGAAAAATGGGAACATTCCATGTCAACCTCAGGTACATATGAACTTGAAAACTTTTTGAACATTTTCTTTGAAGGGGCATTGATTTTTAAAAGAATAAGTTTATAAGGTAACAAATAAAATGTTTTGAATTTTGATCATGACAGCTTTTTTTGGTTAAATATTAAACTATCATAAATTACTTTGGGATTACTAAATTTTAGATATCTTAGATGTAATAATTTTTTAAAAATGATTCTATGAATTTTTGACACTTTATCAGTAAGAAAAAGCATTGTTTTATTTTGTAGTTCAAAGTCAATAAAGTTATTATTTTTTTTTTTTACGAATTTATCATAGTAATGTCAAAACTGGTTTTAAAATTTAGTTAGTAGAATTAAAATACATATTTATATCCGTGCTTTGGGGTTTTTATTAAAAAAAAACACCGTTTTTTTTTCCAACCCTTTTTCACAGATTGCTCCTAAACTTTATTTAATTTCGAACACTGTTGTTAAATTTTTCCTTAAAGCTTTTATCGATTATGTGTAACATTTTGTATTTGATTTTTTAATAAATAATTTATAATTTTTGCAAAAAATATTAATATTTGCAGAAATAATTAAACATTTATCAGAAATTCATAAAAAAAACAAACTTTTGGATTTGTGGCATTTGCCCAAATTATGAATGCTTTTACATTACTATTTGGGTGGTAGTCTTAAGTAAAAGCTGATGATAGTGATAATTAAAAACTATCCTTAGCCCTTAAGATTAGAGATACTAGTCGTAACAAATTGCATAACCGCCAGCTTCAGGAAATTGTGCAATTTTTCTTCTTTGGAACGTAGTTTCATTGTGTCCAGACAACTCGTTCGATAAGTAAATTTTTTTTTAATTAAAACCTTCTGGTAATCTCCTTAAATTTATGTGCTAAAATTAAAGCATCCATTATTTTAATATTATATACTTTCTAATTCATATTTTTCAAATAAATATTGTGTTCTGTTATATCTTCTGTACTTTTTATAATTTCTCCTTTTTTCATAACTATATAAAGATTAGATTGATAAATAATGATAAATATTTATTGAAATGTTTGTAATGCATATAAAATTAAATTTCTTTTGTTATATATGCGGCATTGTAGTAGGTTGTTGATTGGATAACATTATTCGTGTTTAGGTGGACGTGCATTCTTGTTGGCTGAAATTACATTTCGTTGAAAATATCTAATATTAAAAAAACTTGTCAGCTATAAGTTTGATCTGCTTAATATTTACTTTGGCTAAGGTTGAACCAATAGCTTCATTTATTTTTGTTAAATATGATCTTGCATTAAAAAATATATATACCAAGTAAATATAAACTAAAAAAAATTAAATATTGATTATTCATGAAATTTTGATTTTTTAAAGCATATTTTTTCTATCATAAGTTTTCATACAAGTTAACTTGCAAGAACAACTAAATTTTCCCTCTGTAGCGTTTTTTTCTTCTGTATATTAATTATTGTTTTTGGCAAAATCCTTATATTTAGTCACAATATTTAACTTAATTCATATTTCTTTAAAGAATTTTATGTACACAAAACTAATATTATGTAAAAGTTTAAGATTTTAAACAGCATCCCCATCATAGGTACAGCTGTACCTTAAAAATTTCTTGTTGAAAACCATTATAAAACTTTATTGCTCTTTAAAATAGCAAAACCTAACACTATTACATTGTTTGATCTCCTTTTTATCATGTAGATATTTATTTCATATATCTATCTTCAAAGGAAACACATATAGATACATTGTGTAATATACTGTCCTGAAGATGTCTAGTTACGGCCCTACAGACAGGTTACATGATAAAATCACTTTATTATTATATTGATACATCCTTAGTTTTATTGACCCGCAATCTGTAAGTACACATGAACCAAGAACTGAGCAAAGCTCTTCCTTCTTGGTAATGTTGGCTTTTAATTACTTGTCCTGTGGTTTTATCTTTGTCATAAAATCCTGCAACAGTTGGATCATGCCATAAAATGTTTATATTTTGGCTTTATTTGTTTCGTGATTTTACTGCTGTGTCTTTGTTTAAGGCATTGTCTTTATTGTTAAGCAAATGGAGTATACAGCATGTAGATAAGAGATTATAAGCATAGTTTCAATAAATGTTAACGGTCTTGTATGATATCGTACAAATTCCTATGGGGGGAGACTTTAAAACTTATTTCTGAATGTTCAGAAAATTATGTGTCAGACACTCAAGAAAATGTTCTAAAAAATAATGACATATAGTATATAGTACTTGGTAGTTAAAGTGACTCATAAGTAATTTAATGTTGAAGAGAGAGTAATTATTATTAAATAAAGTTTTTTTTTTTAATTCCATAGATAGAAGCACATAATAAAGTACTTTATGTGAAAAATTTGAAAGTGTACTCTTTTAAAATGTTTCTAGTCACTTCTCCTACTAAGTGGTGTTGTTCAGCATCTTTGAGAAAATTTTTGTAAGCATCGGTTGCATAACTTTATTCAGGATAAAGTTTACAAGTTACCTCATTTGAATTGTATTGAGATCTGTTACCATGCCAGACCATTAAACATTTTACTGCAATTGCTAAAATTGCTACTGAAAGTGCAATTGTTGATTTCTAAAATATTAAAATCCTGTGTGTCAGATATATGCCTAGATAAAAAAAATATGTAGTTTGTAAGGTCAACAGAATCTTGATGTGTAAAATGCAAAAGTTCTGAAATTAGAATAAAAGAAGAATGATATTATCATTATTACTATGACGACTATTCCCAAGTTCTAAAGTTGTACTACTGGACTACAATAATAAAAATATCACACATTTAAGAAGCAGTCAGATGAAAAGTATAAATATGAAGAAAATTTGTTTAATAGTTTCCAATTAAGGTTAATAGAAATAATTAAGTTATCAGGATAAGCTAAAAATTCCTTTAACTTCCATGTAGCCTTAAAAAGGCCAATGGGTTCATAGATTAAGAATTAATAATGAAACATTGTCTTAAAGTGGATTTCATAAAGTTTACATGGGAAGCAAAAAAGCAAATAATAAAAAATGGCACATTTTTCTTAACCTTTTGTAACATATCTTATCAGTTTCACTTTATTTCTCCAGCATATGGCAAAACCTATCAATGAAATCAAGAGCTTTGTTCAAATATTTTTTATTACTATCTTCGATAGTAAATAATACACTTCTTTGGAATCTGAAGAATCTTTACAGTTATCAGCTTGTTGTCATTGATGTTCTCGGATTGAAGGATGGCCTTATCTCTGTTTCTCCTAAACATTGCATCAATTTGACAAAGTTGTACTAAAATGTGCACTAAACTGGTGGCACCACTGTTAAAATATGTACTAAACTGGTGGCACAACTGTTAAAAATTAATATAAATTATTAAATTATGAGGATAAGTAAAACATCAACTTTCATATGGATAAAAAAAGAGCCAATGGGTTCATAAATATGTACTAAACTGGTGGCACCACTGTTCATAGTGGGTCAAGGCCTGCTGTGTCCATTTAAGCTCTACTGACTACTTGACTAAGGGCTCTGTGTGAAGCATATTATCCCTCTAAGGGGAGGGTTAAGCAAGTTGGCTGAAGTGTAAACTTGTTTTCACTGCATGAGTTTTACATTCAAATTTTTAACTGAAAATTAAAATTTTAAAAAATTATATTTTTGTAGTAGTTATAAATGGCCCCTTTATACCTTAAAATTTCATAAAATAATTAATTTTTTTTAAATTATGTGCGTTGCTGGAGAACTTTACAGTCAGGTGATGTGTTTATACATCTATATGCCTTATAGGGTTAAACGTATTTACCCTAATCACAGATCCTGTTGGTAAAAAGAATACCATTCAAAAATGAGGCTTTATACATATATATGAAACTAGTACAAAAAGTCTTAAACATCCATCCTAAGTCCTGATGCTCTTTCACTCCAATTTAGGCTATGTTGAGTTCATGTTCATGTAATTTGACCACAATTTCTAATTATGACTCCTGTGGCCCTTGTGTAATTCTAGTGCAATAATAATTTAACCAACCCTTATTTGTCTTTCATTTTTAGGGGAATGTTACTCCAATGGAGCTTAAAGAAGAATTTGAGGATACCCCATTTTTTATTGTTCTGTGTATTTATTTATCTAATGCAATCCTCATGATGTTTGGGTACCTTCGAGATTTCCTGCGGAAGTCTGGCTTGGAGAAGAATTTTATGGCTTGCGACAATAGGGAGGCAAGTGCAAATTCATACGTATATCCTCTTCACTTCTGAAAAAATCATACTAATTTATTTTTTATAGCAACAAAATGTTGAAACTATTCAATATTTAGATTAGAAGTATCTTTTACAATGAATTTTGAAATAATTAGAGTTTAATATTTGTTGAGAGTCGCATAAATTTGGTGGAATTTAAGTTTTTGAGTGTTAAAAAATACATCATTTGGGTGTTTTATGAATTTAAAACAAGCTCTGTCAGTTTTTTCGATTAATAATCCAAATTCGATTAATAGGTTAAAAAACATAAGCACTAACAAAACACTGCAATTTGAATAAATATTCAAATTTTTTATTTAATTTTAACAGAGTCAATGCATTTCACAATCCTACAGACTTCAGAAACTAAAGTAACAAAAGAGTAACAAAATTTTTCATTATGTTATCACTAAGAGTAACTAAGTTACAGTTACTGTTTGAGAAATTATCTTAATAAAGTAACAGTTACAAGTACTATGTTACTCCCATTCCTGATTTTATGTCTATATCACCAGGGGTATGTGTCTCTCTACCGAAGCTTCGAAAGCTTCTACACAAGGAACATATACATGCGCATTCGGGACTGCTACAACATGCCTATTTGCAGTGTTCCCGGAGCCAGAATGATGATGCAAGAGAGGGTGTCCCATGACTACAACTGCACTTTTGAGTAGGTTACTTCTTTAACCACGGCCTACTCAACTACTAAAGCCAAAGATGCTGTTCCAAACATGCTCAGGGACGGAAATTTTGACGTCATAGTTCCGAATTATGTTGTTCCGAAGATGAAGACAACCTTTCTCGAAATCTGTTTGGAACCACTTGTTCACGGCTGACCTCATTTTTAGGGTTCCGAATACTTCCAAATTAGTTTCTTGATCTTCGGCACTCGGAACTGCGACGTCAAAAATTCCGTCTAAGTTCATGTTTGGGAGAGCTTCTCTGCCCTTGTTATTGAAGTTGTCAGTGCTTTTACATGTTTTTTCACTTCCAATGTTAGAAATTGGATGGAAAAATTTAAGAGAGCTTTGTGCTTGTAATTTAAAAACCTTGGAGGAAATGATCATTATCTGGGAGTATTGTTGAGAAAATTATTTATTGAAACAATGTTGTTTTTATGTAATTATCCACAAACTCTGAATGACTGCAGAAGCTCTGTATGATTTTAAGATGGCAGTAGTTGCACTTGTTCAAAATCACACAAGTTTTGTAATTTCGTAAAGTATACGACAAGGTTTTGCGATTTAGGATGGCAGAAGCTAATTTTGACCCATTCAAGATCATTGACAAATCACGATTTTAAAATTATTTTGCAAAATCTTTGGAAACCACCTTAAAAAAAATATTGTTGGTGGCAAAAAAAACTAGTCACGACAATTGCAACTAAATTTTTAAGTCTCAAAATTGTAGGATATGGTCGCATTTTGCGACATTAATTTCAAAAACTGTTCACATTTTCCCCAGAGTTGGTACATTAGTTATAACCATAGATATCATAGTTAAGGTATTAGATCGGCAGATGACGTGATCTCCAATGCTAATGACGGGACCCACATGGAGACCAAAATTGGAGGTCAGGTGATCCGCAATCTAATACTTTAACTATGATATCTATGGTTATAACACTACATTTTATATATGTTATTGTTGCTTTAAATTACTAATATGAAATACAGTGGTGGCCAAAATTGTGGGATTTTTTTAAAGTTTCGTATTTTTCAACTTTGTGTGATTACAGAATATATTAATTTTCACTTAAATACAAATAATTGTCTATCGAATTAAAAGTAATATAATCTTTATGAGGACCACTGTCTACAGATCGCTGAAGCAGTCTGAGACCTTTGGTCCTATATAATATATATTCATGGACACATCATCATCAAAGTAATTTAATGTAGAATTAAATAAATACAGTATTACAAATAAGTTATGCAACTAATAGTATGATCTGTCTTAGCTTTGCAAGTCATTGAACCACCAACTTGCATTGCAATTTCAGCATAAGAGAATCCATTGACTGTGCTTGTTTGTTCAACTAAAATGAGCATAACTTCATTTGTATTACAGATACTTAAATTCTGTTTTTTTAATGAAATTCTACATTAAATTACCTTCAACTTAATATTTAAATGTATGTATTTATGCAAAATTTAATAGATACAAGCCACAGATAACAGTTGAAATACATGAAACTTAAAAAAAATTTCCACACTTTTGGCCACCACAGTACAGTCAAGCTCATTGCCTGATTATTTTTAAAAACTTCTAAACCCGCAAAACTTTTTATTTTAGAATGAAAGATCGAGCTTTTGAAGTTATCAATATGGGTTCTTACAATTATTTGGGTTTTGCGGAGAACAATGGAAGATGTACGCATAGTGTGGAAAAAGTAATACGCTACTATGGCATCTGTACCTGTAGCACAAGACATGAATTAGGTAAGTTCGTAAGATAAGGCATTGACCATGGTTTAAAAAGTTACATGTTAATAGTAACTTAGTTGCGGTTGCTTCGTTATATAAAGTAATTGATGCATTTGCAATGATTTAATATGAAAAGTAGCAGGTTGCAGCAATTATTACAGTTACTTTTAGAACGAGTTATGTTAAAATTCAATCTGTACCTTTTTCGATGAGAACCAAGATCAAAAGAAACATAGGCACAGACAAAACACTGCAATTAGAATAAAATTTTGAAAGGTTCTCCAAAATTGGCATCCGACAGCCTTCTTCGATTAGGATAAAGCACCAGTAACCCCCTAGCACTAAATACTAATTAACCAAATTTTCGTTACTTTGTTACCATTAAAAGTAACTAAGTTACAGTTACCTTTTGAAAAATCCTTAACCGTTTCCTAAAAAGAGTAACTGTTAGAAGTTTTCTGCAATCCCTGGTATTGACACATAACTAACTTATTTATTCATTAATTTTCATTAAATTCCATATGCTGCATTAGAACATAGAGACAGAGCAGGGATGTAAAATATAAGGTAATTTTAAGTACGATATATGTATTACCGCATTCTTTTAAAATAAATAAGTTCAATTAGTTTAATTGATTTTCAATCAATAAAGTAGATACTCATGAAAAAAAACCACAGTTATGAAGAAGAAAAAATATCTTTTGCCAAGACTATGGTTTGATTTTCTGGAATGATTTAAACCATGTCAACTTAGACCGTATGTGCTGTGTAATGGTTGAAAAATAATGTTCGAAAATAATTTGAAATTCTTTATTGAGAAAAATTGAAACACTAATAAAAATCTTGATTCTGAAAATTAAATACTATCTTATTTTAAAATCTTTAAAAATGTAATGAAAAAAATCTTTTAGTAAGTTCTAGCTTTTTATTTTTTATCATGTTTCATTATGCTGTAGGATAGTTAGAATCTTTCTTAAACAAATTAAAAAACTAATCAATAATCAATCACAATTACCTTTCAGGTACCTTGGACCTCCACGTCGAGCTAGAAAAACTTATTGCTGAATTCGTCGGATGTGAAGACAGCATTGTGATTGGCATGGGATTTGCCACTAACTCTACCAGTATACCGGCAATCGCTGGAAAAGGTTGTTTATTGATGAGTGACGAACTTAATCACTCTTCACTTGCTCTAGGATGCCGACTGTCAGGGGCCAAGATTAGAGTTTTCAAGCATAACAGTAAGATTTGTTTTGATGAGGATTTTATCGTGGTGTAATGTTTGTTTGTATTAAATATTACTCTTATTTTATTGTAATTATCTGTTTTTCCATGTATGTTTTCATACTTTCGACAAAAAAATATATAGTTAAACTCATAGTTTCCTTGCACAGAAGCCATGACCATGGGTGGAGCTATAAAACGCACAAAGCAATCAGTAAAGACAAAATAAAATGGCTGAAATTTTCTCTTCCTCTGATTGCTCCACACGTTTTATAGCTCCGCCCATGGTCCTGGTTTCAGTGCAAGGTAACTATTAGTTTAACTTTAGTTAAGGCAATTTTTTGGTTCATTGGGTTGTAAAGACTATTATTATTCCATTAGATATGAAGAATCTAGAGCACCATATCCGTACAGCTATCATTGAAGGACAGCCTAAAACTCATAGGCCATGGAAGAAGATTATAATTATTGTTGAAGGTATTTACAGGTAAGTAAAATATTTATATTTAGTGAATAAATAGTACATTGAAGAATTATGTTTTTTTAATTGCTTTTGTTAAGCTGTAGTTTTCAATGGTTTGGACAACCGTGAATCATGGGTCTTGGGTTCTATACTCACTGAAACCCGAAACCTTTTCGCAATACATAGCGTACAGGGCCGTATTTAAAGATTTGCCGCCTGCAGGCTACGATTGTTTTGCCTCCTGCAGGCTACGATTGATTTGCCGCCTGCAAGCTACGATTGATTTGCCGCCTGCAGGCTACGATTGATTTGCCGCCTGCAGACTACGATTGATTTGCCGCCCCTGTCATAATATTAAGGTAGCTTGTTAGCTGCAAAATAGGCTGTTTAAAATAGATATCACATATTAGAACCATCAATATGTGGTGAAATAGGCGAATTTTTTAGACTGTTCTACTATTTTTCTTTCAACTTCAAAATCCGGGAAGAGGGTGTGCAATGGCCCTCACAGCGACCATGTCTGCTATGAAATATTAGTACTATGTATATGTTTACGGTTTAAGCATAAATCTAAATTATTTATTTTCTTTCTTAAAAATGTTCGTATCGTTATATTTTTTATGCTGAATGCGACTTTAATTAATTGTAAAACTTGCCGCCCCTAAAAATTCAGCGCTCTAGGCTACAGCATACTTAGCATATTTAGAAATCCGACTCTGATAGAGTACACTTTTTTTTACCTATTGTCTCAATATTGTAGGGTGTGCATAGTTAAATTCTCAAATAATTTTTTTTAATGTAGAACTTTGAAACAGTCTTATGTATAGATTCATGCTTTACACCTAAGTAATGCTTAGCCTCATTTCAGCTTGGAAAGGATCATTGTCAAAACTAATGTTCTGTCTTCCAATATGAGAAATCAAAGTTTTTTTATTGCTGACACTTTATTATTGTCGCAATATGGCAGAGTGTGCATAATTAAATTCCCCAATTATTTTTGAACATAAAACTTTAGAATAGTCTAATTCAGGGGTTCCCAACCTGTTTGCGCCTGCGTACCACTTGACCTTTTCAGAAATGTTGGCCACCAAACCTTAATCTTAATAAACCTTAATCTATATTAGAGCTGTATGATGGGTGTGTTTGTAGTTATATCTATTTTCTACAAAAGAGTCAAAAGGATTTATGTATTTATGAAGGAATTGTGATGGCATTTATGAGTGCATTTTACAGTGTATTTTTGATTTTAGAATATTAGGGCAATGAATCGAAATTTTATAATTGATAACGGAGCGAAAAGAATAACTTAAGTTTATGATCTTATAATAGGTTATATGGTGCACATACTAGGATATATTTGATATTTTTTTTAATCTGTGCGAAGTACGGGTATAAATTTGCTAGTTTTTGAATTAAATTTCTGAGAAAAATTCATATTCAATGGATAGATATTTGCTTATTCATAACATGCTTATAATAAAGAACAAATAAAAAGGTTTAAATCGTATTAATTTACAGTTTTATTAATTACCCATAGGTCTAAAAACATTCAAATAAAAAAAATAGTACAAGCTCAGCAAAAAATGAATCATTATACAAAATATACTTTTACGTCTTTTGAGCGAAACTTGTTGTTTTCCTGTGATTAAAATATCAACGTTAGGAGTAATGGAACTTATCTTCACTCTTAAGTCTTCTGCAACACTTATCTGCTTCTATGTTTATTCTTTGTGCACAAGAGCTCTGAAAATCCACTCTCACAGAGGTAACTCGTAACAATGTTGCTCACATCATTCAAGCATACCACCTGAAATTTTTCTGCATACCACTGGTTGGGAACCTCATGGTCTAATTATTCATCCTTAGCAACCAAGTAATACTTATCCATATTCCAGCATGGAAGGGACCATTGTCAACCTCCCAGGCCTGATAGCCCTTAAGAAGAAATACAAGTGCTACCTCTATCTAGATGAGGCCCACAGTATAGGGGCCATTGGCCCGCGTGGGCGGGGTGTGGTTGACTATTTTGGATGCGACCCGCGGGACATCGACTTCCTCATGGGAACCTTCTCCAAGAGCTTTGGAGCTGCTGGGGGATATATTGCGGGATCAAAGGTAGGATGAAGTTAAAGACTGCTGTTTGCCATTATTAGGATTTCTGGAATTTGTCAGGAATTTGTTTTTACCTTACTTTCCTTTGTTTAATTGAGGTACGGACATCGTGGAGAATTTTGTCTGACCTTTTGAATTTGTCTGTCCATACTTTTCAGCTCTTCTAATCATAGGATTTTAACAGGGATTGTCAGTTCCATAGAGCTGCATTAGTTTTGAAATCACAACTTTTGCAAAAGAATTGCGTTGCCATGTTATCCCGTTTTCACCGGGTATGGGAATCTTCGTAACATCAATTTAAAACAAAATTGGAAAGAAAATAGCATCAGGTTTTTAATTATTGATTGATAAAGTTTTAAAATAGTGTCGCCATCTACTGTATAATTTTGGCATTTTGAAACTTCTAAAATTTATAATTAAATAACTAGATAAAATTTTTGTTTCAAATTTGTTTTGTTTCGATGTTATGTTGATTATCATACCTGGGGGGAAAGGGCTAACATGGCAAAGCAATACTTCTGTTTAAGTTGTGATTCTAAAACTTATGCATTAGCTCTATGAGACTAACAATACCTCTTAAGAACTTTATTTTTATTAAAATTATGTGATGTCAGAAACCACCTCCTTTCTTCCATACTTTTTAGTCCATCTGTCTGTTGAGAATCTGTTTAAATTTCTGACCGTCCGATTAAGAGAGTCTTTTATTGGGAGGATCAGAGATCTATCTTTTAATACTTTTATCCATCTATACTATAAAAGAATGTCTGTAAGAATTAAAACTAACAGTAAAGTAGGCTGTTTTAGTTTCTTCAGATCTTGTTGTTTTCTAGGATCCCGAGAAAAACTTCTGGAAAAAAAGCAAAATTAGCTGTTTTGACTTGTTAATTTTTCCATAGCCCAGAGAAAATACTTAGTAACTATCTTAAATAATAATTTAAAGCATAAAATTTTTTTGGGCCCGACAAAGCATTTGCCCTGGAAACTCATGGGAAAATTTCAAATATGATTAATGGTTTAAATTACTTGATTTTTTTTCTCTTTGCCTTGAAAAACACTTGGAATCTATCAAAAGCAACAATGTCCTACGAATTGATTTGTTTTCACAGAATATTGTACTTAGAATTGTATTTAATGGTGATTATTTTGATCCTTAATTTACATATGAAACTTTTTAAAAGTACGTTGACTTTTGTATAATTTGCAGAAAAAATTAGTTTATCTTAAATCAACTCCTTTTTTTCTTTAACTTAACTATTGAATCTTTCGTTCAGTTTAATTTCTGTTTTTCTTGGCAGGAGGTAATCCGCCATTTAAGAAAAAACTGCTACAGCTTCATGTATGCAGCTAGCATGTCACCTATTGTGGCTGAACAAATACTGATGTCCACGAAAATCATCATGGGCAAAGACGGAACGACTGAGGGTGAGATTAATGTTTTTTGAATACTTTTCATCAATTAAATTAGTCTTGCGTACCGTCAAATCGGGCAACTTGTAAAATTAAGGAAAGCTTCAGGTTTGACCTCTTGAGACCTGAGCAAAATCCTACAAGTATGTTCTTAATCTAAACATACTTCTCATACAAATATATGCTAAAACGTATGTTTTTCAAAGAATTTTTTTTAAAAAAATTCTGTTTAATAGTTACTTAGAGACATGCCTTAAACTCTAAAAAGCTATAAATGCAGCAAAAAAGGTCGCATCACTTATTTGTAGTTAACAGATTATTTTAACATTGTTTTTAGTGCAATAATGCCATGCCTTTTAAATTAACTACTTAGAGAACTTTTTGAAAGTTTGAAAAAAAAAAAGAAATAATTTTTTTAGAACTCTAATATCGTATTGACCATTGTTCAACTTCATTTTTTATAGAAATAAATGACTGATACCTGTAATCAAAGATTGAAAACTGGTATTTTGATCTTCTATCTTACCAGGTCAATTTCGAAACTAATTAGCGTGTTAATTGTGAGGAGGTTTTAAAAATGTCCCCGGAACGCCAGGTCGCAAGAGGCTAAGCATCATTGCATAAATAACTGGTGACTTATAAATGGTCTGTGCAGCCAAAAAGTCAAGCAAATAGTATCCTGTAAAGAAAGTGCACATTAAGTATGCTTCAAAGTCCTGCCACTATGAATGATGTCACTCCTAAAAGTTGTGTTGAGTGCCTTCTCAGGTGTTGGCTCTTCACTTAACTGTAGATCTAAATTACAAGTAGGACTATCGACGATAGTCCTTGTATTACTCTAGTTACTACCAATTAATAGAGCTATTTAAAAATCAAATTAAAAAGAGTAAAAAATAAAAAGTTGGTAAGGGAGAAAAGCTTGGATTGAAGTTGTCCTATTTGACAGTACCCTTGAATTGTCATGTTTTTCTAAAATTTAAAGTAAAATTTTTTTACCTTGCATTTTCATAAATACCCAGTTTCATTTCTAGGCATTGATCGTCTCCGCCAACTCGAAAGAAACACTCACTACTTCCGTAAAAAGCTCAAACAGAAAGGGTTCATTATTTATGGTAATGAAGATTCGCCGGTTGTGCCTATGATGCTCTACTTTCCATCCAAAATTGCGTAAGTAATTAAACTTTTAAAATTTTTTAATTGGTTGTTAAAAAAAATCAAAATACTTTGCTGGTCTAAAATATGCATGCACAATATGTCCACTAGTTAATTTATCTAAAAAGTTGAATAAACAAAACATGTTTTAATATCCTGGCAGAAAAAAGTTACTTTTGGCCGAGCAGAGAGCAAGGCAACATTAACTGTCTTGTTAAATATCCCCCGAAATTTCAATGATTTCCAAAGTGAGGTTTCTTTATTTGTACAATAGACCATGTAGTCCAGTAACCAGGTAGTTGTTTCTGGAAAAAACTACAGAAATTGTTTTCTCAACTGTTTTATATGTTTTCGAGGGTGCTGAATCCGAATATCAACTTTGTTAACAAATTCGGGCATGGGAACATTAAAAAAAATTGAAAAAATCTCGAAATTTTACCCCTTTTTTTGGGTTTTTCCTTCTAGCAGGAAAAGTATTAATTTCTCAACTAAAAAGTCAATACAAAAGTTAAAGAACTGTAAACAAGCTAAATAAAAGTCAATTACACTATTTATGTCAGATTAATAGTTTAGTTGCTACAGCGCGCTGAAAATCGGGCAATTCCTCCTGTATGTGAAAAGTCCGAAATTTTCACTTTCAGCACACGCAAAATAGTACTGTCGAAATAGAGTTAGGGGTGGAACTAATAGGAACACAAACTAATCTTGTTGCAAATGGTAGGAAATATGCTTCTAATGAACATACTAAAAATCACAACCCGAACTGTTGCTCAAAATAAGTTTTTTAGCCGTAATCTTAAAAAAAACATCATTTTTGAAATAACAATAAACCATAATAAGTCAAGTGTGGTATTAAATTAAAGGGAATTTTATGCTGACAAAGAATATACACTTAGTTTAAAAACTTAAATATTTGCAAATATGATTTCAGAAGGAAACGATGAGAAAACGGCCGAAAAATTTCACTGCACACCACGGCACTCCTTGTCATTATTGAGATATCCAACAAAAGTTTGCGACCCAGAGCCATGCTTCACTGAATAACAAACATGGAGTCCCCAATAATAAGCAATATTGAACAAACCCTCATGAAATGTACCAAAAGAATTGAGAGAGAATGACAAAGTCAACATGGAACCTGGTTTTAAATCATTTGAAATGCAGTGAAATAACTTATGCAATGAGTTTGCTGACCAGTGTTTTCGTTAATCTAACTCAAGCAAGAAGGACGAAAGATTTTGTAGATATAAGCAAGGTAATAATACTTTTATAGACAGCAATGTGTGTGTGTGGGCAATCCATTCATTGATTTTTCAAGTGCTTTGTAGAATTTTGTTAATGGAATAATATATATTGCAGACAAGGCTAACGTGACATGATTTGAAGCAATATTTAAAATAAACTAGTCTACCATACCTTTTAGAGATGGAACTTAATAGAAAAAGGACTAAGCAGCTATGATAAAACTATGGAAAAAGGAGTAGTAATAACTAGTCCTTTCCGGTGAAACTCATCGAACAAATTCAAGTCTTTTAACATACAGGATGCGAGCTTACGTTACACCTGCTTGGATAATAAAGGACAGTACGAAAAATTCAATTACGAGCTATCTAAACATTACCAACTTCATTTATTGGCCATAGCAATCGACGAATGAATAAAACGGACAAATATATTGCAAACTCATCATATTTCATTTATAACAATAAAAATTCAATTGACTCCTTGTGCCCAGCAAAGTATTTCCTACGTGCTTGATGACGGTGCATTAATTTCTCTGGAACACTTGTACAACAA
Source organism: Hylyphantes graminicola (assembly GCA_023701765.1). Classification (NCBI taxonomy): domain Eukaryota; kingdom Metazoa; phylum Arthropoda; class Arachnida; order Araneae; family Linyphiidae; genus Hylyphantes; species Hylyphantes graminicola. Next base: position 16,941,194 of record CM043120.1, on the reverse strand, counting down.
TTGGGGATGTCACAAGGAAGTATTTGTATAATGTCAACATAATTTATGGAAAAGTTATAATAGTGTTTGATGAGTATGAAAAACCAAACATAACATATATGGAGCACATTGTTTGCATTACCTTGTTTAGATCTACAGAATCTTTCACCATTCTTGCATAAGTTAGATTAACGGAAAACACTGGTCAACAAACTCATTGCATAAGTTATTTCACTGCATTTCAAATGATTTAAAGCCAGGTTCCATGTTGACTTTCAGCCATTCTTTCTAAATTCTTTTCGAACATTTCATGAGGGTTTGTTCAATATTTTTTTAACGTTTTCCGGAAATTTTTCGCCCGTTTTCTTATCATTTCCTTCTAAAATCATCTTTGTAAATATTAATGGTTTTAAAACCAATATTATATTCTTTGTCAGCGTAAAAAATCCTTTAATTTGATACCAAACTCTACTTATTATGGTTTATTGTAATTTTTAAAAATAAAAATTGACGTTATTTCAAGATTGCGGCTAAAAAACGTATTTTGAGCGACAGTTCGGGTTGTGATTTTTAGTATGTTCATTAGAAGCATGTTTTCGACCATTTGCAACAAGATTAATTTGTGTTCCAATTAGTTCCAACCCTAACTCTATTTCTACAGTACTATTTTGCGTGCTGAAAGTGAAAATTTCGGACTTTTCACATTCAGGAGGAATTGCCCGATTTTCAGCGCGCTGTAGCAACTAAACTATTAATCTGACATAAATAGTGTATTTGACTTTTATTTAGCTTGTTTACAGTTCTTTAACTTTTGTATTGACTTTTTAGTTGAGAAATTAATACTTTTCCTGCTAGAAGGAAAAAACCAACAAAAGGGGTAAAATTTCGAGATTTTTTCAATTTTTTTTAATGTTCCCATGCCCGAATTTGTTAACAAAGTTGATATTCGGATTCAGCACCCTCGAAAACATATAAAACCGTTGACAAAACAATTTCTGTATTTTTTTCCTGAAACACCCCCGTTTGACTACCTGGTTACTGGACTAATGCTACTGTGGGCAGGTAAACTGCAGTATCCTCATCAATGAATGAAATCCTTTTTGCCATGAAAAAGGCCGTCTTTTAGTATGCTTTCTTATTGGTTGTAGTGATGCCAAAAAGATGCAAGTCATTGGTGGGAATACTGTAGTTTACCGCAGCTATTGTTGGTGTGCTTGGACCTGTAATGAGCCATGCCACTCTTAGTCACAAGAAGCCTATTAATTTTTTCATGAGTTAACTTTTATGTATGCTGAAATGAAGACCAACATACTATGTTTATTCTACTGCTTTTTCGAATGCAAAACTGCTGAAAACTATTAAAGGCATTGGTGGAATCCTGGCAAACTGTTTTTACTTATTCTTCTATTGGTTTGAATAGTTAGTTAGAGTGGTCTTTGGTCTTGTCTTAAAATAAATTCGTGGCAAAAACTTATCATTGAATGAAAAATATCAGTTTTAAATTTGGCTTTTTAAATTTTTCATGGTCCAATATTCTCTGGCACCTTGTTTGATGGCACTCTGAGGCAGTATTGAGTGTTCTAACTGCAGTTGACAGGTTCTTCATCATTACTACATGCTTCTCTGTTGAAAGAACTTATTATTATATCTTTTGCAAGATCATCAATGGTCTGTAGAAGTATGTAAACATTTATAACACATATTTTCCACAGGGGTGGCATGTAAATTCGTTGTCCTCACAATAAAAGCCAATCAAAACCTGTTGACCATGGTTAAATCTTAGAATACCTGTTGTCATTAATCATTCAAACACAAGCGTAATGGTTTAAAATAATAAAAGAAGGTTTAAAAATAAAGTCTCAACGGACTTCAACATCTTATTTTTTAAAAACTACTACAATCACGCAATATCGCACATTCTTACAATAATCAAATCTGAGTGATGCCAACAATGGTTAGTGCTTGCAATTACTCTGCTAACTTGAAACTAACACAGAGTAAACTTGTTCAATCGCCTATTCTGAACCCTCCATATAGCAAACTGATTTATTTCTAGGACTTTTTTCATTATTGCACTGAAATTCTTCATAGTTAATGCATGCAATTGCTTTGCTAACCACTGCCAACTTCAATAAGAAGGCCAGAGAAGCTCTTCCAAACATGAGCGTAGTCAGAAATTTTGACGTTACTGTTCCCAGTGCGGAAGATCGAGAAACTAGTTCGGACACATTCGGAACCCTAATAATGTGGTCAGCCGTGAACGAGTGGTTCCGAACAGGTTCTCTTCATATTCGGAACAATGTCACTCAGAACTATGACGTTAAAATTTCCGTCCCGAGCTTGTTTGGGAAAGCTTCTTCGGCCTTAATCGTTGAGTAGGCCGTGTGCTAACTTGAAACTGACGCAAAGTTGTCTTGTTCACATTTATTCTGAACCCTTCACACAGCAAACTTATTTATGTTTCTGTAGTGAGTTTGTGCGACAACTGCTGAGACGTGGTATTGCCACAGTGGGGGTTGGATTCCCTGCAACTTCTTTGACTTCAGCCAGGGCTCGATTTTGTGTCTCGGCTGCTCACACGAAAGACATGCTGGATGAGGTGAGATATTTTATGAAGTGAAAATTCCAGTCCTTGGTTTTCGTCAGTTGTTTAGTCGCTCGCTTTAGAGGAACTGTCAGTACCATAGAGCTAATACATTAGTTTTGAAATCAAAAATTTTGCAAAAGAATTGTCTTGCCATGTTATCCAGTTTTTGCTAGGTGTGGGAATCATCATAATATCAATGTAAAACAAAATTGATAAAGTTTTAAAATAGTGCCATCATCTGCTGCGCATTTGGGACATTTTAAAATTTCAAAAATATATAATTAAATAATTAGATAACATTTTTGTTTTAATTTTTTTTCATTTCGATGTTAGGTTGATTTTTGTACCTGGAAGAAAAAGGGCTAGCATGGCAAAGTAATTATAATTCTGCGGAAGTTGTGATTCTAAAACTAATGCTTTAGCTCTATGGGACTGACAATCTTCTTAAGATTAAAGTTAAGTTCATTTTGCGAAAATAGTGACAGATGATAAATTATTTTTTATTTAATCATCTAAGCAATTTGATTAATAATTTATTAAAAGTAAATTATGGAATACAGAACAATCAATGCACAAGGTGGAAAATTGCAGCTTACCCATTCTATGTCCGCCTTGTGGTTTGGTTTTGCAAGCTCAGTTGAGTTGACTGTTCTATTCCTTACCCAATTATCTTTGTCAACCTAGAGTCAGGTTTATATATTCCTACTAACCCTTTCAGTCCCAGTGATGACTTTTGGCATCATCATGTTTCTGATCATAATTTACAAAAAAATAATAGTACTGACATCTATTGGGATTAATAAAAAATATTTTCTAATGGAAAAAAGTGTTTGAAGAATGGTATGATGTGCTTTTTAATATCATAAATAGCTATAAAAGCTTGTCATTGGGACTAAAGAAGTAATTTCATCTTTACTTTAGATTAGTGAAGGTTAGTTTTCCAAACTCAAGCTTATTAGGGATCGCTTAACAGTTTAATCAACCCGAATCAGATGTAAGCCTTTCCAAATGAGTGAGCAGAGCTAAGGAATACTCTTTAATTTAAATGCACATGAGAAGTGTATAATACTGATAAATCAGTCTTATTTTGTATGGTTTTCTTTTTAAAAAAATGAGGTGGGAAACTTATCACTGTCTATAGTCGGTCTATTTACTATGTGAGCCTCTAAAAGACTTTCTTCCCCCATCCCTTGGCATGGTTTTCTGAAACGGGGAGAGCATTGCTTTTCTAAACGTAACGTGTTTGAGGTTCTGTTGAAAAGTTAACAATCCGAACATTTTGAACCCAAGTAGGGTGGGGAAAAAACACGCTCAAGCCGTTTTGAAGAAAACCACATGCGGGGGAGAAAAATGCTTTCGAGGTTCGCATTTTGGATAGACCTACTATGAGGGACAACCTCTTCACTCTTGAAAAAAATCTTACGATCCTCTTTAATTATATATTTCGAAGTATGTTTTGCAAGGAATTTCAAAATATTAGCATTTAATATATGCTGAGGGTCGCATCAATTTAACAGATTTTGAGGTTTTGAGCGGTAGAAAAAAAATTGTGTGCTATGAATAAACAAATAAGCTCTGCCCGTTTTTTGTGTGATTAATAGTCCATTCTAACTTATGTTTTAATCCTAAATGTCTTACAAACTAACCGCTGAAAATACTTAAAAAAAAATTTCATCACAATGGATTTACATTTCATTTGACATTTCAGGCTCTTGCCATGGTGGAAGCCGCTGGTCGGCTCATCATGGTTAACTACTCACAAAAGAAACGATCGCAGGAAGAAATCATTTACTAGTCTCCAGCCACCGCTTATACCCTACTCAAAGTGCCTTTGTGCCCCAGACAAGTGTTCTAACTTTCCGACTGGAAGCTACTCTGAAGATCTTACTAACGGAGGATTGTTTTAAGCATTCCAGTCTTCGTTACATTCTTTTAATATTATATATCTGCTCAGCACAAATCATTTGAAAGGACAGGTTTTTTTTTACACCATGGCGATTTTACATGACGCACGTTACACCGCAAAGTTAACGTTTCTCAAAATATTTACAAATAATAAATATCAGAATGTTAGCTTCAACTAAGCACAGCAAAACTATTCTATTCAATATTAATAGACAACAAATCATTTGAAAGGATGGGTTTTTTTTTTAACACCATGGCGATTTTACATGACGCACGTTACACCTTAAAGTTAATGTTTCTCGAAATATTTTACGAATGTCAGAATGTTAGCTTCAACTAAGCACAGCAAAACTATTCTATTCAATATTAATAGATTGTACTGCTGTGTGTATTTATTTATACTATAAAGATTTTATATGACGCGCGTTACACCTCAACTGTTCCGAGTTAATATTTTCTCAAAATAGTTTACATATATCGGGATATTAGCTTCAACTAAGCACAGCAAAACTATTCTGTTTAATATTAATAGATTGTTCTGCTGTGTGTATTTATTTACACCATGGTGATTGTATATGATGCATGTTACACCTCAACTGTTCCAAGTTAATATATACTCAAAATAGTTTACATATACCGGGATATTAGCTTCAACTCAGCACCAGCAAGACTATTTTATTCAATATTAATAGAATGTACTGCTGTGTGTATTTATTTACACCATGGTGATTTTATATGACGCATGTTACACCTCAACTGTTCCAAGTTAATATTTTCTCAAAACAGTTTACATATATCAGGATATTAGCTTTATCTAAGCACAGCAAAACTTTTCTATTTAATATTAATAGATTGTACTGCAGCATATTTATTTGTTAGATGCTTTTTTTGCTCTATTATTGCCAATTAGATTTTGGAATTTTTTTTATTTCATGTGACATAGAATCATTCCTACTTCCATTCCTCAATTTCATTGGTGGTTTCAGTGATTGGTGGTATGACGCAATAAGCACCGCCCACTACATCCTTTAACCAATCATGACCTGATATTTATTCCTGTTGCACTTCAGCCACTGAAGATATGACCAATAAGAATTTTTTTTGCTGAATTGGGAAAAATTTTAGTTCCTTTTCGGTTGTCAGATTTTAAGTATTTTATTTATTTAGCTACTTCATTTTTCCAAACAACTATATTTATTTTGGTGTTTACATCAGGATAATCGCATGACAAATGTAAATAAATTAAAAACCATATATCATAATCTGGGAATATTAATATATAAAAATGTCCACTACTTTTAAAATAATATAATCTTTACTTTTTTACTGCATTTTCAAAATAGCAATTTTTATACTGAGATGTACAATACAAAGACAATTTACTTTGCTTAATACTTTTTTATTAGTACAACCCTTATGCTTAAAAATTATTATTTTTAAAAAAATTATTGTTTGTATTATGTTTTGGTTATAAGGATATGTGAGAAACTAAGTAGTTAGGTTTTCTAATGATAGTTGGATTAATTTTGATAAAGTGAGTTGATTTATTTTTATACATACTTTATATTTTTTTTAAATCAAATTTCTTTCTTTACTTTAAACGTTGCTTATTGTATATTTTTATTTTAACAACAGCAATTGTTATCAAGTTTTTACAATTGGCTATTTATACCCAGCCTTTTTCTTACTTTTTTTTTGCACATTCATTTGTTAAGAATATCTAAAAATCAATCTAATCAGGGTCACTTGAAAGTTAAAATTAACCATTGTTAATTTTTTTTTTATCTTTTTACAAACATATTACACTAAAATTGTAAAAAATAAAGTTCGTATTGTGCTAGATACTTGTACCTTTATGAAATAATTCATAAGATATTATTTGTGTGCAAATTGTTTTGCATTTTTATTTTGTTCAAGTTACCTTACTAAGTTGGCAGGATTTTGCTATTCACTCTCTATCCATCTTGTTTGTTCAAGTATTTGTTTAGTCTTTTGTCACTGTGTTAAAAACTTAACATGCATTCCTTCAATGTGCCTACTATGCATTCCTATGCTATTGATGATATTTTTTAAAATACAGAGTGAATATGTGAACATATTTGAAGTTTTGATTTGATATGCCTGTAAAATGACAATCGCTCATTGTGTGGTATAAAAGAACTTGTTTATTGGGGTTACAGTAGAGTCCTGGTTATCTGAATCCTGGTTATCCGATTGCTTTGGGTGCCTATTCAGGTGTTGGCTCGTCACTTGACTGTGGTTCTAAAATAGGACGTTTGTCGCCAATAGCCCTCGTGTAGCTCTAGTGCGACGATAATTCAAACCTAACTAACTAACCAGTTGTCCGAAATTTGGGTTAACCGAAAGGCTTTGGATTTTTTTTTATGTGTGCTAAAATATGAAGTGTATGCATAAATACACAAAAAAATGCGTACTTACAAAGTTGGATTTATTTATCAAAATATGCAATAATCTTTTTTTTTACTGATCAATTTTGGTTTGTTTTCAAACAGCCCTGTCCAACCTTCTTTTGAACAAGAGAACGCCTAAAGTACTGGCTTCAATTTGCTCTTCTATGTATCTAAGGGCCGGATCTAAGATTTTTGTTACGAGGCGAACACACTAATGACGTCAAATTTTCTGTTCTCCAGCGTTTTTCTAGGAGTGAAGTGGATGATTCCTGATTATCCAAAAATTCGTATGAAATCTCGATTAACCGAAAGTGCTTCGGTCTCGTACCCTACGGATAAGCAGGACTCAACTGTAATAGAATTTCGAGGGGGAGGGTTAAAATTCCTCTTTACTTGAGCCTGACCCCCCCCCCCCCCAATTTTCTTAATTATAATTTTGGGTCGCAGTAATTCAGAAATTTAATTATTGAAAATCCCGTTATATTACAAAGCTTATACTACAATGTATTATACCCATAATAAAAATCATGACATGGCCTTAGATTCAGGGATACAAAATATCTGTTGCCTGTGGCATGTAAAAAAAAATTCAACCAGGCTTGTATACTAATAAGCCGGATAGAGGCAAACTATTTTCCACCAAATTTTAAAAGTGGTTTAAGTTCTTTGTTGCCTATCCTTGTAATTTAATGTACCTTCAAAATTTTTACCATAATCACCCTGATAAAAATAAATCAATCTAAGTGTTACTTTTTTGTACTTAATGTTGATAGCGTACTTATCAAAGCCATATCTTTCCAATTGTGAGTGAATAATCTAGTGATATTCAAATATCAAAAGTATTGGATGGGCCTTCCTATATCATGCCATCTAGTAAAATTTATTTATTTGAGTTATTGTTTTGTTCGTACAACAGCGTTCCTATGCTTAGGATACAAAGACTTCCTAACTGATTGATCTTAATGAAAATCAAAATATTATTTGTGTATCAATGTTTGTACTCACATTTTTAACTACACGACACTTACTTAAATAAGTTGATATTTACTTTTTTTAATATAAATCTGTGTTTAGCTGTCAATTAAACTATTTCAGTTAATATATTTTCTAATATATGTAAATCCCACGTGTTACTTAACTTTTTTGTAATAATAACGTAAGCATACAAGGCAATTAATGCTGTTAGAATATTTATGTAGAATTTAAATGTATATTAAGAAAATTTAAAGATAATTTTAATTAATTTTTTTTATTTAAGTAATGTATAATAAAAAGTAATTATATTTATAAGGTAAAAATGTATAGTTCGAGTTAAAAACATTACTTTTGAGGGTTTTTTTTTACATTCTCAGAGTAAATTCTGTTTGATATAAATTTAAAGGGGTTTTTTTTTACTACTTGTTTGTATAGATGATTTTAAATCTTAAAATTAAACGATTGTTTGTAGTCCATTTTTCCAAAAATTATATTTGTGCTTATTTTGAGTGTTTTTTCTCAAACCAAAGTTTTCAGTATTTTGATGTTTTGAATGCCTAGATGGATTGAAAATAGATTCGGTCAGATTATTATGAAAAATTTTATGGCAAATTCTAAATTATTTCTCAAATCAAAATTGTTAATATTTAACCCTTCATTACCTTAGTATTAAGTATAATCAGAATTTTAGAAATAGGTCTACTTAATGTATCTATGTATTTATGAAAGAAAAGTCTATTTGAATGTGTTTTGTTTTTAATCTTTTAACTGATAATCCAGATTTCTGAATGTGCATTTGCGATTTAAAAACTTTGGATAAGCTCCATTTTTCGTTTATATAAAACCAAAATTCATTTTAATTTTTGGGGCCTAGTCAAAATATAAATTGTTGTGTTTTTTGTTTATGTTAATAACTTATGTAATAATAAGCTAACTTTTTGTACCAACTGTGCCTTTGGAATTTAACTTTTAAAATCAAAGTGTAATTATTAATTAATTTTTTTGTTACATTCCAAAATTTTTAAAGTTTTTTTGTACAAAACTGTTGACATTCAATGAAATAACAGTATCAAAAATTGCATTAAGTTTAAAGTAAAAATTTATAATAACTTTGTTTATGAAATCTTTAAACTTTCGCAAACGCTCTAACAAAAGTTATAGGTAAATTATAGGTTTTAAGTATAATCTATAACTACAATTCTATTTTCTACAACTGCGATGCTATTTACAATCATTAATCTCTCGAGTCAATTAAATCAAAGTCTCTGCACCCACTGTTCAAATAAAAAAAGCTTATTATGAATTATATACTATGCTGTACTGAAAGCCAAAGGAGCCTTGTATGTATATCATATTTAGAATAATCAATTGTTACCTTTATATAAGCTTTCAACCTTTTGCATATGCCAATTGCTATTCCTACTAAACATACTTCAATTTACACTTTAAAAATAGCTGATGAAAAAATATGATTACGGCACTATTATTACTCAATTTCAATTAAATACCTTCCAATACAAACTTTAGGAGTTAAGTGTGTGTTTTCATAATTATGTTATATTCATATACTGATATTGACTATTTAATTTTGCAATACATAAGTATAAATTTTACCTAAAATGCATTTAATTAAATTGTAGTCATATGTAAATCATACAACAGAAACTAATATACAAGTTTCCTGTTATTAGAATTGTTTATGCAAATATAAAACTGTATTAATTAGTTCCATAAGATTAATTATCAGATATTTATAATATTAAACTTGTATTTAAGTAAGAGTTTACATAGAGATACATAGTATATATACAATTTTTGAAAGTTATGAATTAGTATAGAATATAATATATGCTAAACTATATCAAATTGTTTGCTTGCATTACTCGTTAGTCATTGTCTTAAATATGTTTGTCAATTGTCGGACTGCTCTTTTAGTACGCGCAGTGTGGCTGATAAATTTGTTGGCATTAAAAAGTTATTTGATCCATCAATTTATTGATTTTCATAAAATTTAGTACTCAAAATAATTATAACAGCTTTATTAAATCTGAAAAAAAAATCATTAAAATTAAATCATTAAAATTATTGTATGAACAAAGTACTGTAGAGCATTTAAATAGGGCTATAAACTTATGCATCCTCAATATTTTAATGTAAAATATCACATTAATATGTAATTTCTCATGAAATTATTTCCCTATCTTACGATTGTATCAAATGTTGCACTATCTACATTGTCTTTGATAAACTTAATATTTACCTGAAATTGATATTCTAAATTAACAAATCAAAAAACGAAACTGAAAGAGAAATATTTAAAACACAATTTAACAAAACAACTGTATTGCACATACTTAAATTTAATTGATTAGTAATGCTTATGTATCGGACACCCAGCTTATAAAACATGTTGCCTTAATACACACTAAAGCAGTGATAAATTGTATTAGCTTAAAAGTGTATTGCTTATCTGTTTCTTAATGTGTTCCTGTATGTTAGATTTAATTGCAGAAGAAATGTATTTTTAATTTGTGTTGTGACGTCTGTCGGTTACTTAAGTGTGTAAGACTTGTGTCTACCGGGCCTTTTGAAATAAATACTTAGTGCTATGATTTGACTGTTGTTCTTTTTTGTTTGTGTTAACTGTGTAAATAGTGCTGTATCAGCTGGCTGTGATATTAAAGAACCTTTAAAAAGCCCCTAAATTTGAAAGTACACTGCTCAAAACAATTAGGGGAACGCATAGTTTAAACCCTTTCACCTCCAATGATTCCATTTGGTATCATCAGCTTGCGATATTTTTCTTATTAAGTTGAGCTTGCACTTATTTATCGTTATAATGAATCATATTTTTTGAAAAATTAATAAGTTTGTTTAATTAAATAAAACTATTAAAAACATAGTAAAATAAAATTGATTCTCAAAAAGTTTTATGAAATAATTTGACCCTAAATTCTTCACGCTTGCAATCTTGTTTAAAAATTGATTTAACCTTTTTTTGCAAATAAGTTTAGAAAACATTTATTGTTATAATTTATTGAAAAGTTATAATTCCAATATTTTCCCCCTTAAATTTTAGTTTAAAAATCAAGATTTCCCCCCCCCCCCTATTTTTTACCATTTCATTCCAAATGCATAATGAATCTATTTTACAAATTTTATATTTTTATAATACAAAAAAAGTTAAAACTGAAAGGATAAATAAAAGTACGCAAAGTGCTCCCCTAATTGTTTTGAGCAGCGTATATTTAGGGATCTCTGAAAAGCCTTTACATTTCCCTAAACTAGCAAAAAACCCGTAATTCTTACAAAGAGACCTTAAGTTCAACTATGTTAGAAAAGATATGAATTACTACTCAGGTCGTACCTAAAACTTAATTTATGTTGAAACTGAAGGGATTTATTTGATAGTCAATCACAAATATGATTTTTTTGTTACCTTTTTACTTTGAATTATACCCAAATATGGCAATTTTTTTTATATAAAGCCAGAAACCTTATCCTAAATTTTGATGCAAGTTTAGAGTGGGAACCTTGTTGTGTGTATTCTATACATATATGAAGAATATTGATACCATTAATTTTTTTACAGTATCGATAATTTTTATCCAATATTGTGCAGGTAAATAAAACAATTGAGATCGATAAAACAATCGCTTCAACAAAAGGTAAATGTTTTTACTTCTTTAATAGTAGACGTAGAACAATGGCTACTATAAAAAAATGCTATTTGTTGTTATATATAAAGTAAAAGTTTGGAGCCTATGTTGAGATGATTTATTTTATTATATATTTTTTTTAAAATGTTGATTGGTGCAATTTATCCTGAATAATCAAATTTAAAGATTTACATTATAGGCTAAGACTAGCTGTTTCAGCAACTAATTAAAGTTAGAAATTTACAATAAAAATAACCTACATTGTTTTTAATTTTAAAATTCAACTCGTGCCTTTAGGCTAGCTTAATAATTTTTAGATTTCACCCAAGCTCATATTCCAATAGTTTATTACAATTTAAATTGTATAACACATCAGGAATTGGCCTTAAATCATACTCTTAACAGAAGATGCAGTTTAATTACACACAGTTTATATAAATCGACAATATTTTTTGTTTAGGTATTTCTTAGGTTAACAAGCAGAAATAAAATATCTCAAGAGCTTCGCAAGAAGGCTCCCCTTCAGCACTCTTGGTATGGCTCTAAGAAACCGGACGGGATTTTTAAATTGCAACTGTACAGGCACGACCACACTGCTCCCCCCGGATTCAGGATGGGACACTCACAGAGTTTGAAGCTTGAGGATGGAACCAAGCTGTTCCCTGACTGCCCCAACTGTCGTGGAGGTGCTCAAGCCAGTAACTAGCACAATATACTCCATTACCTCGGTTTGACGTGGAAACACGTCAACATCGACCCACTTTTCTTTTTGGTCTTCCTCAGGGTCACGCACATCATGGAACTGGTCTAATTTTTGACCCAAGTATATGTAAAAAATTTAAAAGAAAAAGGAATTCGTGGGTAAGTGGTTTTGAATTTCCAATTAAAGGTTATAATAGGGTGATTATAAATATAGATAATGAAAGGGGCTCAGGAACAAAAACTTTTAGCCATGATGATTCTTAACTTTGAAGTTGCAATATAGCTACAGCTATTGCCAGCAGGTGAGGTGTCGTTATTTTAAACCATGGTCATTCCTACATAACGGAATTCCAATGAGGCCCTTAACTTTGTTTTTTTACAGAGTTGCCTATTAAGCATAATACCTTGACTTGCACTTTCCTAAGCACTTACCATAGGTCCAAAATATGCATAATTTAACACTAGCACTATATTTGTATCTATGATACAGACTAACTTTCATTTCTCAATGCACAATTTTTTTCTCTCTAGTAAAGGCTCTTAGTTGAGAATAAGTAGAAATAAACCTTTTACCTATTAACTATGTTACATAAAAAGAAGTTATAGATTATGAAATTTAAATTATCTAACAGATACAGTAATGTGGCAAGTTCTTTTTAGGACAGCAATCAAGTTTCAATAGGCAAGGGTTGTTAAGTCTATAAAAACCCATAATTAACATTGAAATAAAAAAAATAAATAAAGAACAACACATTCTTTTACAATGAGAGTAAAAACTTTATTGGCTTACTGACCCTTATTCGCTTTCCAGGTAAAACATTACACTTTACAACTGATGATTGGTGTATCGTTCGTATTAGAAAATGTAATTGTGTACCAATGCACACACAGATGCTTCAAGATGTACAGAACTATCAAACTACAGAAAGCAGTATTTTACAATGGAATTATCTTTACAAATATCTTTTATAAACTTCACATGCAAAATAATGTTACAGTTTAACTTGTTCAATTCAAGTTTAACTGTTGAAAGTTTTCAATGTTTCTTAAAGGAACACCGAAATATTAACAATTTAATGTTTAATCGAAAGCTTGCGATGTCTTATAATGCTCACATAGCTTAGCACAAAATATTAGATTACAATTTAATTTAGTCATTAAAACACTAATTTATATATATGGCTTTAGACATTTTAGCAACTATTCTAAGATGTTAAAGGGTGACAAATATGATTTGAGACTGGGCTTTAAAAGTTTTTTTTTAAGTGACATTAAATTTTTTTTCAATGATAAACACTAACATTATATTAGTTTATAAAAAAGATCAACACTATAATATTGGACAAATTGCTATAAGCAAATATGGAAGATTGATATAAAAATAACAAAATATTTTCGTGCTAAGAAATTTGTTTTTTAAACCTTTTCAGTAGTAATTCTGTAGTTAATATTTAACCATTTCTAATACACAATATCTAAACTGACTCGGCTGAATTTTTTCACATTAAATGTGATTTAACACCTTCGATATAGTGAATTTCTATGGTCTGATAAAGTATACTATAGCTAGAGCCCTTTATATAATATAGTTTAGAGAAATACAATAGGTTAACCGTTCCAAAACCATGCAAATGAGCCAGCTAAGTTAAAAAAAACTTCAATTACACTAATTAAATAGGTTATAGACTTAGCTCTGCTCACCTAGTAATATAGAATGAATAGCATATTTCGGATGCTTGTTTTTGTAACTAGGCCATTATATCTAATCTCTAAAAATAGATTAGATAGAGATCTAACTATAACATAGTTAGGCTGTACTTAATCTTTACTTCAATTTTTTGCCTATTTCTTTTGGAAAGTCAAAAATCTAGACTTATAATACGTTATTATGGAAGCCTTAGTTATACCAAACTAAAAAAAAACTTTTGAAGCACCAACACTTTTCAAATGGAAACTTTTTTTATAGCAAAAAGAGTTTATAAAAACGATCACTACAATATTTACGGGAGACATTTTCGGAAGCGCATACAGGGAGAAAGGTGGATACAAAATGTTTATAAATATGTGTAATGTTCATAATATAATGGTCCATGAGTCAAGAAAGCATTAGAAAAAGTTACAAAATATAAAGGGTCACATTGCTGTACCTTGGATCCAGATAAGTAGATCTTTATAAATCTTTAACACTGGCGGTTAGATGGCGCCGATTTAAAATTATAAGACAGAATTTGGAGTTCTATAATATAGTTTAGAAAAAATGAGTTAAACAACATCAATGCCAGTAACTCGATAAAAACAAAGTCATTTTTTGATACAAATAACCAATGGTTCAAGTCAGCTGCTTCGGTATCGATATTTTTAAAGAGCTTGAACATTTTCTTTTATACCCGCACAATAGTAATAGCCAATCGGTCCAATCTTTAGACCAATTGGTCGGAAATAGATATGGGAGCAATTTAAGTTAAGATTTCACTGCAAATATTGAATTTGCAATTTCTTCATATGTACATTTCTGATAAACTTAAAAAATAAAAATATAGACTGATGAGCTTTCACAGGATTGGTACAGATATCTTTAGGCGCCCAGTCAGGAAGGGGGCCCTTAAAGATAAAATAGAAAATAAATCGTCTAAAAACATTTGAAAATAAAAAACTCCGAAAATCTATCGCCTGATGACGGCCTCAAAAATTGCCAAAATCAAATTATAAATTTCATAGAATAACTATAGTAACATACTGTATTATTCTAATGTTTAATAAAATCAATTAAAAATTATATGTTCTGTACTAGTGTATTTAATTTGCTAAATTTCCAAAATAGCTTTGAGATGGTGGGGGAGCTCAAATGTGAAGTACCTAGGGGCCTTTAAATCCGGCACTGGGACTGTACAAACCTAACGAAAGTAAGTAAAATAAAGATATACCCTTCTGGATCAAAGGCCGAATTTTGCATTATTTTATCTTTTCTTACTTAATAAAGAAATGTATTGTAGCCACTATAAAGCTTTGCAGTCAACCTAAGTCTATTAGCAAACTGTCTGTATAATTTTGCATAAGTAATGTACATAGCAAAATATGCAATATGATGGATGGAAAAGAACTGATACAGTATTTTATTTGGAATAAAAATGGACCAGCAGTTGTGACCCTATGTTTGGAAGCAGCTAAATGAATGATTAATATAAAAAGTATGTACAATATTGTTGTATTCGTATATTTACGGTTCAAACGTATATCAATAGACCTTTAAATAATACAACTTAAAAGAAAAAATGTGTAATCCTAGCTCTATGTTAAATAAATAAAGCGAAACAAAATTTTGCTAATGTCTGTTATTCAGGAATTAAAATCTCTTTTAGACATGGTACATATAAATTTTCATAAACATTTCGTGTGTAAACTTACGTGCGAAATATTAATGAAAATTAAAAACATTTAAGATAGGGTTTGTTTTGGGACTGATATTCATAAGCAAACTTTAAATTAGCAAAAAAATATAAAATAACAATAATTTGTTAACATTTAAAACTAGAAAAAAAAACTTTATATACAGGTAAAGTAAACAGAAAATCTATTAACAATCATTTCTAAATAAAATATGTCTTTCAAAGATTCCGGCAAAATTGGCACAAGTCATTGAAATAAAAATAACATCATTTTTCAAAAGTTTTTACAGAAGCAAAAAACTAAAAATCAATTAAAATTAGATCAAGTAAACAAAATCATATTCAACAATCTAAAAAAAAAAATGGCAAAATAATAAATTTTTCAAACAATATAATGCAATAAAAATAAAGTGCAGTCAAATTAAACAACTTTGGCTTTTTAATGCAACTTTGGCCCTGTAATAACTTCTCATTAAAAATGTATTACAAATGTGGATTTTGTAAAGCCATGCAATACTGCAGTGACTTACAAATAAAGTTTAGTGGCAAAGGTTACCCATAAAATGCCAAAGTTGTGCCAATCTATGGTTAATTTTTTTTTTTGGAGAAATAAAGCTGCCAAATAAATTATTTATAATAAAGCTAGTAAAATTTACAATATAAGCTGTACAATATTTTTAAATTTAATTTTTCCCACCGTTATGTGCCAGTCTTTTCTATGATGACTAGCATCTTGATATGAGTCAAGGGTTGATATAAACAGATGTACAGGTACACTTAGGCCCTTAAATCGTTCAAATGTGCTCAGTCATCAAACCTACTTTTTTGCCTGCATGTGGGGTTACCATTTCGAAGTTGGAAAACCAAATTTCTAAGTATAATTAACTATCAATGCAAAAACAACAACAATTGAAAACTTTTTAAGCTATCTAATAACCCTTAAAAATATTCAGAAACTTTACCAAGTCAAACGATTTCATCTGATAACAAAGTTTTCAATAATAATTTTCCAGTATTTTTGTTCAATTAATTAGAAAAAAAAATCCCTTTCAGGAAATTTCTAGTTGGGAGACGCTAATAACAATAAGGTTTCACTTTATGTAAAGCTATAATATTCTGTAAAAAAATAACAAAATATCTTTAACGTTTAATTATCTTTTTACCTTAAAAATATTCAGAAACTTCACCAAGTCAAAAGACTTCACCTGATAACAAAAAAAATTTCAATAATAATTTTTCCATTTTTGTTCAATTAATCAGAAGAAAAAAAAACCCTTTCGGGAAATTTCTAGTTGGGAGACGCTAATAACAATAATAAGGTTTACCTTTATGTAAATAAATATCCTGTAAAAAAATAACAAAATATCTAACAGTAACAATTTTAATACCCCCTTAGAAATAATGCTTTTCAACTAGAATGGCAACCCCCTAAATATCCCCAAATGCAAAAATATCTATTTTTTGGTCACCGAAAGTATCTCCGTTTCTACTAAAAAGTGCCGAAGCTGTCATCGTATTTGGTAAATTCAGCTGAAAACCCTGCAAGGTCATGCTGTCAGAAGCTGGAGCTATCGGCTCAAAGGCACTTTCTTTGAAGAAGGGCGGAGGCGAAAATGTGAAGAGATGACTAGTAGATGATTTCTGCTTGAGATCTTTCTATTTTGGAACAGTTCGCCATGATTTTTGTTCCAACTTTTTCTATTACCGACAGAGCCTGAAAGAACATACAGGTTGTTATTTTTTAAACAGGTAATTGTATTTTTTTTAAAGCTTAAATTCCAATTAAGCTACAATGAAATAGAATGAACTTAAGAAATTTGGCATTGAGATTTTTGTTTTTTAAATATTAACTTCTAGTCTTGATTTTCAAAGGAATCTTAGTTAACTTGCTATAATACAATAATCAATATGTATCACACTTTGGATATTTTAGTTTGATGTGATAAAGTACGTGACAGACAATATAAGTCCAAGCTCCAATTTTTTGCATTGTAAATGAAACATGGAATATAAACAGCACTAGGCCACACCAGGTACATATGGAGTTAAATAATTCAGACCTGCCGACTCTCCGGATTTAACCAGGCAATATCAGATATTTAACTAATTTTTGAATTTCCGTGCGATATGCAACGATTGCAGGATTTTCGAAAGAGGGAACAACATAGAACTGTCTTAGCTCCCGTTTAGGTAGAATTATTGTTGCATAAGAGCGTTTGGCAAAGGGCATCAAAATTTCGAGCCATAGTCAAGTGACGAGCCAACACCCGTCTTAGCTCCCGGAATCTGGTTACTCTTTATTGGCTCGACAGCCCTTTGTGGGCCAGAGCCTTCTTCCATTATGATCTTGTTTTGGAAAACGACCTCCAGTTTTGTACTTTTAACGTTCTAAAATCCTCATTGACACAATCAATCAATCGAAGTTTGGGCCTCCCTCTTGCCCTGGTGCCGATTGGTTTACAGTGAAAGACTCTTGATGTTAAAGAGTCACAGTTCATTCTGCACAGATGTCTAGCAAATTTCATCCGGTTGACTTTTATGTTGGAGAATGGCTATTACCAAGTTAAATCCAGAGAGTTGTCTGTTTAGTCAGTTGAACTAAAGTCACACTAGAGCCACCATTGGCAGGTCTGATAATGGAATTGTACCCACCTTGTCCAACATTTCCTTTGTGTGTGAGGCAGAGATGCAGAACCGGGCTCGCGACGTAACTACAGTGGTGGCTGGGTAACACACGCCAACAGTGGCAATACCCTCTAAAAGCAGGTCCTGAACAAAGGCACTGAAAATATAACACATGATATTAGTACAGAAGTTACAGGGCGGCCAGAATCTGAAAGCTTCGAAACTAGCTGCTTTAGTAGCTTCATTTTTTTCCTAACTTAATAACCATTTTATTGCTAGAAAAGGAATCATAACTAACAAAAATAAAATTAAGCTTTTAAGTTTGTTACTTAATGAAATCATTAAGTAAGTACTTATCTATAAAAATACTCAATACTAAAAATCGACTAATAAACAGGATCAAGCATTGTATTTACACATATTAACTTTAGATTTTTCTGTATATTTTGCTTCAAATAATATTTTTAAATGAATAAAGTTTGTCATACCATTGTTTAGTTGGCAATATTTTTTTTTTGGCAACAGGTATTTAAATAACTCGAAATTGAATTTCATTGCTTATTCAATGGGAAATTTGCTGACAAATAGTAGATATATGTGCGTCCAATCGTACAGACATACGGACAAAAAGTATGAAAGTTGGGTCTCTGAGGTCATAGCTTTCTAACAAAAAAAGAATTTTTAAGATCGGATGGATAGAACTGATTTTGGAAGGGGGTACAGACAGACGGACATCGACCACATGTCAATACCTATTATTTTTTTTTATTCTTTTGGATTAAAAAAACAGAAAAGTCGGCTAAAAATATATTAACTAAAAAACACTCATTTTATTCTTATTTCCCTGAAGCCCACAAATGCAATTCAGCCCTTACGTTAAGCAGGAAGGAAAGTAGAGCATGAAAGGCACCACTGGAGAATCCTCATTTCCATAGATGATGAAGCCCATCTGCTTGATTTTCCTACGGAAGTAGCGGGTGTTTCGTTCCAGTTGCCTCACACGGTCGACACCTGTTTGGATAATATACCTTAATATGCACAGATTACATTTCAATATGTACCAAATCATTAACAAAGTATTGCTATAGTCTACAAGAAGTTCTAAAATAGAGAAAGTAGCATTGTTGGGATCTTTTCTGTAATTGTCAAAAATTCTTGTGTAAACTATGTTACAGAAAACCAAGTTTTTTTTTTTAACGAGGCCCTAGCCATCAGCGAGTCCTACAAGGCTCGGGCCTTGAGCCCACAATTTTAAAGGCCCCAAAATTGGCTGTAAACCTACACATTTTGTTTAACACTTCATAAATGTTTGATTTTGTGACAAACTCAATTAAAATATAGTAGTTAAGTTTTCAACAACTATAAGCACCCTGATTAGCTTTTTAAAAAAATATGTTTGATGATTGAAATAATTACTAAAAAAGGTCATAATTAACTTGCAGTATGTATTTGTATTCTGAATAACAAATATCACTCGGGAAAAGGGCCCTTAAATGTCTCTGGGCCCCAACTTGCCATGGTCTGGCCCCTGGTTTAACTTATTTCTAACATTTCAACATACAATCCACAAAATCTATATATGAAGAATGGACTTCAACCACTTGAGGTAGGACATTTTATCATTTTTGCTTTTGCATTTTCTTACCACTTGCTTGGAGATTCCATTAAAAAAAGGGACAAAACAATCAGGGTAATAAAAACATATCATAAATTCAGCATACATAAATGCATTTGCCTGTTAACAGCAAATATAAATAACTTGCCAATTTAGTGAAATCTGTAAAATGTGGAAAGTGTATGGTTCCTGGAAACCCATTTGATACAAGAAGGATTCAGCATCAGGCGAATCAACTACAGTTGTTGATGTTTAGCCTTCACAGATAAAAACAAACTATATTATAAGGAATGTTTGTTACGGGGGAAGTAAGTTACGTCTTGAGATAGAACAAAAACTTGTTTACTTTTCATACAAATTTTGACATGCACCTCAATTCATACTTCAACTTAATTTTCATCGATTTTGAGGAACTTAGTGTGTCAAGCAGTCATTTTTTTGCACCCTTGTGATACAAGTTTGCCGCCAGATTTGACAACAATTCAATTGCAATACTGCCGTTTAACCTATTTTAACTAAGCTCCTCCAATTGCGATGAAATTTAAAAACTGAACTTACTTTCTCATATGACTAACCTAAATACTTTTACAGGGGACTAACATTTACTTTTCTGAACAAGGATAACACAACAACAACGAGGAGGAGGAAGAAATGCAATGAGTTACCATCGGTGGTGCCGTCCTTGCCCATGAGTATCTTGAGAGTCATGATGATCTGTTGTGCGACAGGTGCAGACATGCTGGTGGCATAGGTGAAGCTGTGGGAGTGGCGACGTAGGTGGCTGATCAAGCTCTGGAGAAGGAAGGTACGTTATATGGGGCATGCATTTAATTTGTTTTATTAATAAAGCTGTTTGGTGATATTGAAAGCAAGTGCAATTGAAGCTTATTTTATGTTATAAAGTCTGCACTCTGTTCCGGGGAAACGGTTTATATAGACAAATCTGCAGATGTGGCTAGTGCAAGCTTTTGGAACTAACTAACTGTTCTGTCCCACCCGCTTATATTTATAATAGTCTATTTTATTATTTTTATTGCACTGGTCACACGACAACAACAAGTTTGCACAAACTCACTGCTTCCTGAGGCTTGGTTGAATTAATTTTGCACTACATAAGGTCCATTAATAGATAGCCGCTTAATTAAGAACCATGCTGAATTTTACGAGGCTAAAACCCAAATAACATTATACCTCCTACATCATACATCTGGACTTTGAGACAGAAACAGATTTAATGTGTGGATTTGTCGAGACTCTTTTTATATAGACAAATGAGCAAGTTGGCTAGCTGACTAACTAGTTCAATGATAAATCCCAGTTTACTCCCCAAACTTGTTCAGTATTTAAAGGGCTAATTGAACACATAGCCAGCATTCAAACACCATTTACACAACACTTATTCAACATTCAATGAAGCATGTAGAACTAACAAAAGTGAATATAGCCTTAACATGTGACGATATCAATTCTGTTTATTATGAATTTCTAACCATGCCATTTTTTTTTTCATTTATCCCTTAAACAAAGTACCACTAAATACCCAAAAAGTTTTCTAATAGCTATCCTTCAAGAAATAAATTCATCAAGTTTTTTAACAGGCAAAAGTAAAAACAGGAATACAATTTTACAAAAACAAATTAAATCATGTGAATATTTGGTATGGGAAGTAACTAGTAAATATTATACAGGGTTAGTCAAAATGCATAGGTCAATAAGAAAACTTTTTATTTTTTTGACGAATGCATGTTTATTGTAACCAAACTACAGCTACGCATGGACAGATAAACTATCAACCTTTCAACTATTGTCCTATTCATTTTGACTAACCCTGTATTATTGAAAAGAAAAATTAAAGAGAAAAACTGTTCCCAAACGTGTTTATTTTCTAAAAATATTCCTGGAACCAAATCAATATAATAGCAATTTCAATAGACCTTTTTACCTTGGACCCTGCAATGTACCCTCCAGCAGCCCCGAAACTCTTCGTGAATGTCCCCATGAGAAGATCGACGTCCCGCGGGTCACACCCAAAGTAGTCACACACACCCCTGCCCGTGGGCCCAATTGCCCCGATACTGTGGGCCTCGTCAATGTACAGGTAGCACTTGTATTTCTTCTTGATGGCAATCAGGCCTGGGAGGTTGACAATGGTCCCTTCCATACTGAAACAGAGAAAGAATGTAGTTAGAATTGTTTTTGAAGCCGGCACTTTTATGAATGCAGATAGAAAAATATTTATTTTGTTTTTCAAATTAGTACCATTCTTTAAAAATGCTATCTACTGTATATACTCGTGTATAACCCAACACTGTGTATAAGTCGACCTCCCATTTTTCAAAACCAAATATAATAATTTTATTGGTATGCTTTGCTTCAGCTTACAGTTATTGTGTGCTTTAACAATAATTCAAGTCATTGGACTAGATACTGCGGTTTACCTGCAGGTTTATGGTTAGATAACAAATTTATTCACATAAAAATTTCCTCATTACTTTACTACAAGCATAACAAAATGAACTTTAACAGTTTTGCGGTAAAAACAGTATCAAGATTAATTACTAAAAAAGATGCTAATGAAAACTTACCTATAAACACCTTCTACAATAATTAAAATTTTCTTCCAAGGTTTATGGGACTTGGGTTGGCCTTCAACTATGGCTGCACGAATTTTCTCTTCAAGATCTTTCATATCTAAAACAAAATAGAAATAATTACATGCTACACATTTGTACTAAACAGATGATTTAACAATGATTGTTCCAAAAATTACTTCAGCCTTGATATTGACTGTTAACATAGAAAAGAAAAAAAATGGCCTATCAGCCTTGAAAAACATCGAAATGCTGATGGACATATTGTTTTTAGTAGGAAATCCAGAACTTTTTATACTTCTCTTTTAACATACAAATGAGATTATAACAGAGCTTTGTCAAGGTGTATTAAGAAAACACTCAAAACATTTGACAGTTCTTACATTTGACAGCATAACCTCAGAAATGTCTTGGGCAATTATAAAATTCAGTTGAAGACAGATCTCTTATCTTAACTATATTCCAATACAATATTCCATAACATTTGCGTTTGTTGGAAAATTGCAGAGGCAGTGTATAATTTTTATTGTGGTTCAGGGCAGATTTTTCAATCAAACCTCGAATCCTAAGACAGAACCTGCAAAGGTATATCTCATGGCAAGACATCTTAACTTGCGGATTGTTCGACTCGTTTTTTATTTCCGTATTTTGAGCATCAGTTTTTCTCACAACAATCTTAAAGTTTAAAATTTTATAATTTACAACTTTTTGTATCTGATATACTTTTTTTCTATACTGGAAATGTTTTTAAGAAAATCTCTCAAAATAAGCCCAATTCTAATTTTCTTTTTAATATTTTTTATTTGAAATAAATAAATTAAATTTAAAAATTTATGCAGTGAGGAAGAACAACCATTTATATTTGAACATTTCCAGGCCATTCTAACCCACCAAGACAAACATTTCTGTACCCCAAAAATAACAAAATTATTTTCTCACCATTGTGCTTGTAGACCTTGATCTTAGCACCGGACAGCCTACAGCCCAGCACCAGCGAAGCATGGTTAAGCTGGTCGCTGAATATGAGGCACCCTTTCGACATGAGCGTTGGGATGTTAGTAGAGTTGGTGGCAAAGCCCATGCCAACAATGATGCTGTCCTCCAGACCAACAAACTCGGCAACCAGTTTTTCTAATTTGTGGTGGATGTCAAGAGTGCCTGTAAAGAGAGAAGCAAGATCTTTATTGCAAGTAAGATATTTATTTTAAAATACAACACCAGGCAGGGTTGGAAAAAAACCAGGTTTTTTTCAAAAAAACCAAAAAACCTGGTTTTTTTCAAAAAACCCAAAAAACCTGGGTTTTTTTTTGGTTTAAACCAGGTTTTTTTTTGGTTTAAACCTGTTTTTTTCAAAACTTTTCGGGGATTTAAATAGTTTGTGTATTTGCAGGACTCTAATGATGTTTATATCAATTTCAAGCTTAATTTTATGGTTTACTTCACTAATAAGATCCCCATATATTTTTTAATTTGATATTTTATAAATGTAAAACTATTTTTTGGGCATAATATACTCCAATTATTTCAATTTCCACATAGTCATACATAACAGCCGTTAAACGTTTGTAATTTATGTCAATTAAACGTAAACCATTCATAGTATTTGAACCTTAATTTAAATAACTAAAGTAATAATGAAGTAATAATTCCAAACTTTTTAAATACAATTTATTATGATCAAGGACCACTACTATTAAACATTTTAAACTAAAAATTTGCAGCTTTTTCGATTCCAGGCTTATTATGCAATTTAGACTGCACTAGACCAAAAGAGGAAAAATCGAGATCAATGTTAGCTGTTGTTGCTTTAGCAGTCAGAATGAGTTCAACTTCACTAAAAACGTTACTGTTAAGTTTTTTTTATATCAACTGTTTGACCTACACTAATATATTGCAGATACCATGCTTTACATAATCACTCTCAAAAAGAAAACTTTTGAAAGTCACTACAAGCTCCAGCAAAATATTTCATAACAAGAGTAACACCAAAGAGTTATTAGGGAATCTGTGTTTTGCATATTCTAATGCTTCTACTAAAAAATTTGGGGGAAAAAACCATCTTTGGTTTTTTTGGAAAAAAACCATTTGGTTTAAACCATGCCAACCCTGACACCAGGGTCAGATTTCTTAATAGACTAAGTAGCCTGTAGTGGCAAATTTTACACAAATTAAAGCAGCATTAGGTATAAAAAATTATTATAAAGATAATATTTTGAAGAAAGAAAAAATATAGTTTACATTGATGCGTAAACCGTAAACGTATATGTAGTACTAATATTTAGTAGCAATCATGGCCATTTTAAGTGATGAGTCATCAGAAAATGAAAATATCTGATTTCCTAATTATATTGTACTTCAAATAAACCTATTTTTCTTTTATAATCGTTGTGATAATTTTAAACACCACATACCACCCTATTATATGGCTTATAAGGTATCTTTCCCCAAAGAGAGGGAATAATGTGATATTGAAGGCAAATCGATCGTAGCCTACAGGCGGCAAAACTTTAAATCCGGCTCTGTACAACACTGAACAAAGACAATAAACAATGCCCATCAAAATCAACAATTTTTACTGAAAGTTATCCAATACGAACTCTAAGGTAAAGTATTTGACGGGGGAAAATTTTAAAAGGTGATTTTGTGATTTCACATGTTTAGGAAGGTGCTAATTGTTAAAGAATCGGGGCTTAAAAGTTGGTCTGTCTGTCATTCCGTCTACCCGAAACCACTCTCAACCTTTTATGGCACATAATTACATCTAAATGTATATTGATTAATTGAGTGGTAATTGAATTTCATCTAGTGAATTTTCAGTTTGACGTTTGACTAATGGAGGGGTTCAGAATACAAGTGAAACAAGTCTACTTTTTATCATTTTTGAGTTAGCATCGGAATTGCACTATGTAGAATTTCAGTGCAATAGTGAAATAACAATTAGAAATTTTAAAAAAATGTTTTCAATTGCTACTGCTTAGCGGCTTCAACTTTAAACGTCTGAAGCAAAAAGAAACATTTTGTGGACTTGGCTCACTTGTATTCTGAGCCCTCCAAATATCAGTATTTCAGTACGCTTATTTTCTAAATTTTTAATCACTAAACGCAGCATATATAAAATTTAAAAACATAACATTTAAAGTATCAATAATGCCACTACCTATCTTAAAAATCAGTCACATTTTATCAATAATAGGTATAAGCAGACCGACTTCTACCTATACAATAATATTCGAACAATAAGTGATATGATGTCAGACTTTATCACATAACCTACTCTTTAAAATCTATTGTTAAAACTTTATCAAGAAATACGTTTTTCTTATTTTCTTTTTTAGAATCATCACAAAATTATTTCGAATCAAAACATCCATTAGGATAGTCTTTAATCTTCCAAGGTAAAAAAAAAAACATTGAAGCATCATTCGGAGGAAGATTATTGAAAAATGGATATAATTTTTTAAAAAAATTATCATTGTTTTAATACATGGTTTTTTTTTAAATAGGGTACTACAAGTCCCAATTTCTCTACAATCATAACAAAATAGACCACCCCTTGGCAATTCAGTAGTTTCTTCCTCAACGATCTTAACCAGTATTAGAATTCGCATTGATATCACAATTTTGGCCATTTTTATAATAAAATACAGTTGAGTCCTGATTATCCGAAATTCATCCTAACCAAAAGGCTCCCGAATTTTATTTTGCTAAAATATGAAATGTAGTCACGAACGTAAAAAAAATACGATCTTACAAAGTAAGTTGGATTTGTTTCTAAAACTATGCAGTATTTTTTGGCTACTTAATTTTTGTGCGTTTTAAAGCAGCTGTGTTTGGCAAGAGAATGCCTGAAATAGTGGTTTCATCATGCGCTTCCATGTATCGAAGGGCCTGATATAAGCTTTTCCTAGCTTCTGTATGCGAAATGCTGCACTTGCTAGATCGTGCTCATCTTCATTATCAAGTACGTTTTCGTCCCTGGTTACCGCTGCTACTATCTCTTGATCAGTTCGTGTTTCTCTACGCACGATTCCTGATTATCCGAAAAGTCCCATGGAATCTCGATTAACCGAAAGCGGTCCCTTAAGGGGGAATGGGCGCGTTTGAACGGGGTCTCCAAACTCAAGTGTCTCAATGTTAATCCAATGGGAAAAAATTATTTTCGCTGCCACATTTCTCCCGCTGTACTGAATATTTTTACAAGCAGATTTTTTATGTGATAAATGTAGCTGACTTACAGATCTCTATAATCCCACTTTTTAAAATTACTTCGAATATTTTGTGTAAAACAATTTGTTGAATATTAAAAAAAATAGTCGTACTAATTTCAAAAAGTGGGATTGTCAGGACCTGTAAGTCAGCTACATTTATCACATAAAAAATCCGCTAGTAAAAATATTCAATACAGCCGGAGAAATGTGGCAGCGAAAATAGTTTTTTTCCCATTGGATTAACATTGAGGCACTTGAGTTTGGAGACCCCCGGGACAGCGCGCCCACATTCCCCCTTAACTTTCGGATAAGCGGGACTCTACTGTAGTTAAGTTTCTCTACTTCATAAGTTTTCTTGGTTTGTGCATTCAAAGGTTTTGAAATGTGACAATAATAAAGATGTCAGGATAAGTCAATGCTTTTGTTTCAGGTGACGTAATTCTTTCAGAATTTCTGTTGCCAATCAAGACTTGAAACATGCCCATTGCCAATATATTGCATTTAGTTACAAATGAGGGGAGTCTAAATTATAATAAATTGCGAATTTCAAACGTCTTTTCGTTTGACTTAATAAAATTCTTTTTAGAACCCACAACCAAAAAATGCACAAAAAATAGTATTTCTTTGCATAAATAAACATTTGCAGAAATTCCAAATCTAAGCGTATTAATACTGTTTTTTTTTTTTTTTTTAAGAAATCACATTACAGTTACAATATAATAAATAACATTAAAATAAAAAAATCTTCTTAGTAGTTATTAATAACTGAACATCACTTAAGTTTAAATAAGCTAGTGTTTTTTCCTTAAATATTCTAGTTGTTTATATAAAATTATCATTAAATTAAATAAAAAAAATTACTTACCCAATTCATGGCGGGTGCTGCAAATGCCGTTTCCATATTTTAAAATTACATTTTCAACACTATCTACACACTTTCCACTGTTTTCAGCAAATCCTAAATAATTATAAGATCCTAAATTGATAGCATCTATATTTTTTTCGGTTTCAAACCTAAAATTAAACAAGTTTTGTTACATCTTTAATATAAACAAGTTAAAGCAATAATAAAACCAATTTCAAGAAATTTTACTCAAGTAGTATGTGGTATTAAATTTTAAGAATTACACAAAATATAGTGTTATTTAAAATTTAGTTTGTATTTAAACTGCTCTTACAAAATTCCTATACTGTAGTTGCCACTGCAGTTTGTTGAATACTCATTTGAAAAACATTTTAAAATATCATAAATTGTAATAAAAACAGATATTCACATAAAGATACTTATTTGATAGTAATGCAAATCACAATAATAATAATACAGTTTAAAACTTTAATTAGCAATTTCCAAGTTTTTAATTTCTTCGAATGCTGCTCTGGACAAACATGCTGTTTAGTCGCCTTTAAAGTGAGGATTGCCAGTGTATAACATTGTGTACATCTATACTGTAATTACATTGTATGAATCATTCAATGTTCAATTTGGAAGAATATCTATGATTCAAAAGGGACACTAAAAAATCACTTACAAAATTGTTAAAACTTGTTTAATTTAATTTTCTAGGCTGCTTGAACGGGAATGTTTCCCTAAGCAGCTAATATGATTTTGCTTTTGTATTTTTATTTATAGTTTCTTGATTGATAAATAAAGATTATTATTATAATTTTTAAAAAAATCCCTTCTCACTAGTGTAGAGTTTTAAATAGAGATTTATAACATTTTTTTAAAAAGTATAATGTAAAACGAACCTGTCATTTTGATGAAAATCTCTTGAAATTTGTATTTTTAGTTTAAAAAGGACGCCAGGAACGCCACACACAAACATATTCCAGCCTTGGACGATTCTCTTGTAAATGTTTCGCGTGTAGAAGCTTTCAAAGCTGCCATATAACTTGGTATATCCCTAAAAAGTTTACATGGTTATTAAATATATATTTTTTTGTATGTTAAATTTAAAAATGGCCATATATGAATGGATATATAACCTGTTTATACAAAATTTAAATTTCATAATTAACTTATCACTTTCTTGGGGGTTTTTCACCTTGGACGGTAACACTGCTATGAAGAAATAAAATAACTCATCATTATGGACTTTTTGCAAACACAGTTTTTGTTTCATTGCTTGCCATAGAAGCTTTATTCAAGAAAAGTCGCCGTGAGACAAAAGTCCATAGGTTAAGTATATTGCATTTAGACAATACCTATACTTAACCAACAATTGATAAGCACCAACAGCACCTTGAAATAATGCTTTACTAAGAAAAACTCAAATCACTGAGAGGGTATATTTCTGAAATTAAGCACCTTTACAAATTTTTGATAAAAATAAAATACCTATAAGGGCCCTTACATTACAAATAACAAAAAAAGCACCTTCAAGCACTTTTTTGCTATGCACCATGTAAAACATGTGACACTATATACCTTATTACAAATTGTGAAGTTTGAATTAATTACGAGGACAACGACAACACCATACTTCTGTGTCAACTGTCAATAGACCTTCGGCAAGAACAAGTACAAGTAACGAATTTTCAGCCTAAACCACGTTGGCAGCTAATTTTTTTTTATTAAATGCTATTATCAAGCTGAAAGATAAAAAAATATTTTAAAAGCATCAGATTCTAACATTACAATGTATAGAGGATACAAAGGTCCATATTTACTTTTACAACTGAATAAATAGGATGTCACTCTCTATAATCTAGATCAGTGGTTCCCAAACTGGGGCGAGATTTGTGCTATCAAAGGGGCAATAAATAGATGGGCGGGATGAGTATTCAAAGGGAGAAATTTAAAATAATACGGTACAGTAGAACCATTCTCTAACTGCACCCAACCAATCAATTTTTACTATCAACTCTCTGAAATCCTCCACAATCCAGTTTAAAAATATTAGTTATTTCACTTTTTTTTTTTTAAAATCTGTTGAGAATATACATTTCATTTATTTAAGAGTGACTATATAAAGCTGCTTTGGTTATTTTTATATAAGGTAGTAAGCATTTAAAATAATAAAACTGCTTTATTAGTTACATTTCAGCTCAAATAATAGACATAAAATGAAAATTAAAAGCGATGGGTGTTAACCCAAAGTGAGGGACGATGGTTAGGTTGGGAACCACTGATCTAGATCTTAGCCCAATACATACCTCCCTGTTTGGTTCTTGGACTTCCAAGGTTTTACCGAAACCCAGCCTCCTGACGAAATCTCGCAGGTGTCCGAAAATGGTGAGGACCACATAGCAGAAGTACACGGTCAGGGCGATCACCAAAGGGGTTTCTTCGAACTCTTCCTTGATTTCTCTGGAACGCCTCACCTCACGTTTAATCTGTTTTTAAAAGAATCAACAGTTAGTGGTGCTTAATGGAATTGCTGTCGTCAGAAAATCATAGCTGCTAAATGAAATCAGAATACGACAGCATAATAAACCTTGGTTTCAACCCAGTTGTTTGAATTTATTTAATTTGAACTAAAATTCTATTGTGTTCACTGTCATATTTTGACAGTTATCATGAAGAAAAAAACTGCTTGATAAAAACGTTTGGCACTATATTAATTATAATTGGAAGTATCATTTGTTAGTTCTGATATCAAATTTTCAAATTAATATTGAGGCGATACAAGAAGTTCAAAAAATTATGATAAATAAAGTAAAATTTAAATTATTTACAAAATGTTTTATTACATAATTTAATTACATTTTTTTTACACACGTTATTATTTTTTTTTAAAGGTGCATTAATTGCAAGATCCTTTTTTTAAATCCAAATGTGTAAGCTCAGCTACAAACTTTTCTAAGAAATGTTTTGTTTTAAAATTTACGAGCATAAGCGACAGATTTATAAAAATGTTTGGTTTGTTTATTTACAAGAAATACTTTTAACTTTTGAAATCAAAGTTGCAAAATGTCGACGTAAACAATCAGTGATAGTTCAAAAGATTTGATTGCAAAATCAACATAAAATTCAGATCAAATTAATATAAACATATTAATAAAAGAGGCATCTAGCAGATTTTATAACAAACAATAAAAAATAACAGCAGCTAGACTTAAAGTGATGAATGCAACCCTTTACTGCCGATCGGCGAAATCAACACCAATTACAAACAGCTGATAACGAGATATTAAACCGCACATAAAAGCGCAAATAATAGAGAATAAAAAGCATGAAATGACACATTGACAGCGAGCATTGAAATCATCATAAAAGGAAAATTAGCGTAATTAAATAAATACGAAAGATCCACTCATTTTGACATATCAATAGAACACACCCATACCTCATGGTTCTTGAAGCCGTTTTTGAGGCCATTGCGATGCAAGCCATTTAGTTCAGCTTTCAGTTGATTTGTCATTTTTAAAAGAGCACGGATAAATGATAATTTTTCGAACAATTTATTGGCATATTTTTGAGGCAAACAAATTAAGCGATCTTGGGTTACTTTCAATTAAAAATAGAAGGCCGGCAATCCATGCCTGTGCCGCAGGGCATTGCTTCGGCTGAAAAGAAAGAGGGAGGGGGGAAAAGAACTCGAGTTGGGTTGAGTAATCATATATCTCGGTGAAGCTCTGCTTTCGTTGGTCACGTGATAGTAAGACGTCACAATGATTTATAATAAATATGTCATCTTACAAAGTTATTTTCAGTGTATACATTTTAAAATATGTAGTATCTGATTTTAAATTGTATCAGATGATTCTTCTACTGTTTGTTTATTTACAGCATGAAGGTTATTAACCGGAAAACGGACTATGATTTTCTTTTCAAATGTTAACAGTGAAGCTTCTGTAGATTTTATGCAAGGCCGCGCCTATTTCGAAACTTAAAATACACTCATTTCAGAAATCATACATATTATTTTTAACAGTAGCGATTAAATTCTGTTCAATTATGCTGTAGTGGCTAACATGTAAGGGACAGTGCGTCAATCGATCGCTATTGTTCTTCCAGGTAAAAAAAAAAAGTTTCCTCAAAACGAGCAGGGCCGTAGTACATATACCGTAAATTTATAGAGGGAGCATAGACCCAATAATTTAGGACGCTAACAAAATAAACGGCACGAAAGTATACCGAATAGAACATCGAAACTCTATATCTATAAGCAATTTTGCAGTAAGCGATACACACGCGTGACGCGAATTGCCTGTACCCGTATTTATCACGTTTAAAGAAATATTCACTCGTAAATGTTTGAATGCATGGCATGCATTTATTGCGTAAATACCCGACTTACAAGGGAATTCGAATTCAAGTGTAAAGGTACACATGCACACATTTCCTGGATGCCGAATTTTAATGGCAAATGTTTATATAAAAACCAAAAATCCAAATATTTTTTTGAAATGACAGAACAAAAAGGTATATCTTTCACATGATGATTAAGAGGAAAAAATTGCATAATGCAAATAATTTTTTATCCATTTTTTATCGAAAAAAATTCATTTATAAAAATTTAATACCATTTCAAGAAAAATTCTTTCTTTTTGCTAAATTTTTTATTCTGATGAGTTTGATTATTTTTTTTGTAATTGGTAGTAGTGGGGTATAGTGTACTGTTTTACTTTGATATAAAAAATAATTATAGATCTTCATCATGGATGCCTTAAGCATAAACTCGATCGAGGGGCCTTTAGTTAAGAATCTCGATGCTAATACTTTTTTTTTATGAAACCAGACACTTAAGAGAATTGATATGAGAACGCAAATTTTGTACTTAATTCCTCAAGGAACATAGTTGATCGTTGATGAGAAGATAATCTAATTGTTTCGTGGTTCGTTTTCAATGGTTCACTTATTGGTGTTTACTCAATCAAAATCTGATAAAATCTCTCTAGTCATTCTTATAAAATAAATGAGTCATTTTAAATAATATACAGGAACAGGAAGTGATATCTGAATGTTAGTTTATGCAAAAAATTATATTCTAGAGTTTTCATTTAATATCAATTGAAAAGCCATTTCTCTTTAAATAAATGCAAGAAACATAATAATCATAGGACGCAATCAGAATGTACTTATAAAAATTCTTTTGATAAACCAACCTACATGAAAAAAAAAAATATTTTGGAATTGAAAACTCAAAAATTCAATTCCTAAATATTTTTTTTCATGTAGGTTGCTTTATCAAAAGAATTTTTATACAAAATTTTTTATTCAAAACGTTACCATACTATATTAACCTCCACTATTCATCAAAATAATAAACGAACAATTGATAAGCTCTTCACAAAATGGCATCAAAAGAGAGAACATGCTTTAAAAAAGAACTTTGGAACAATACTTTTTTTACAGGTTGCGTGAAAGCTTTGAAAAAAATATTCGAATTCTTCACAAAACATGCCAAAATCCACAAAAAAGAGAGTCGTTTTTCAGAGTAAAACAATGACTCATACATGAATAAGTAACAGAAACAGTAGGTTGTAGACGTAGGCTCGAAAGGTCGTTTGCTCGGGTGCCGTTATGCCCAGGTGGGCAGCCTTGTGGAATTAATTTCAGGTTTTATTCGATTTAATGAAGTTTTTTTTCACGTTCTTTGTTTTTCACTTTACAACGAAAAATGTTTTTGATCATTTACAAGGTTCATTATTCAACACAGTTTGTGGTGGCTTGGGTTTGCGGAACCTTATATTTTTTTTGAGGCATCCTTTAAAAAAAAGCCGGCATTTTTTAGTATGTTCATATATGTTCAATTTGCATAAACAATCAATGGACCTTGTGGATGTAGATTCACAGACCGATCTGTAGATGGATAGAAGCTTAGGCAAGAAATGTATTCTTATGTGTATTAACATTCTTTAAACAAAAGCATAGACCGTAAACAAAACACACATCCTTAATCAATACATATTTCACATTAAAACTTTGTCAATTCTAGTAAATATGATAAGACATCGATCGCAATTATATTTCGAATCGACCGTAATTAATTCGGATTAATGCTGTTCGACGGTACTAAATTCACACTTTTAATTTTAGAAAATTGTTTTCAAAAGTCTTGATTTCTTAACTTGAAATCTTGTCATGATTATCTAAATGTAAAACACCTATTTTTAAAAAACTTTCACTTGAAAAAACCCTGGACAAAATATTTTTCTCTCTGCCTTATATACATCAAAACCAAAGATAAATATTTTTTACATTAAAAGCCACTGAAAATGTTTAAAAAATTATGTATCTCCGTGACATTCAACAAGAGCAGTTGGAACCAGATATGACACAAAATAACCTTCGGAATGAGCCTGTTTTTGAAGGTAAGAGTCAATGGAACGACTATCATAAATATTGGGTTACTTGCCAGGGCCAATTTTTTTTCTTTAGCGTTAGTTCTTTATAGGCATATTTATATATGTATTATACGTATGTTATAAAAGTAAAACTAACTGAAACACTTGAGGTGGCTCCATCCATGGAATTCCTCCGATTTAAAAATGATGATAAAATCTTAAGTAGGTATTGAAAAACTATTTTAGTTGTGGACTGTTAATTAAATGTATTAATTGCTTTATATAGATAAAAAAAAACATACTAGTATTGAATACCTAGAAGCAAATCAAAAAGTTTTTTTTTAAAGGTAACCTTTTTTACTGCACAAAATTTATTGAAAAATTATTATTATATTGAAAAAAATTGCTGGAATGTTATTCTGTGGTGGAAGCTCTCAAAAAGGCTGACACCGTGTTTTAGGAGTAGCGTTCCAACAATTTTTACAGTGATTATATGCTACCAGCAATTTATTAAATCAGAGATTCTATACTCTATATAGAATACTTGACTACGCATGCAAAGTACATACTACAAATTATCGAAAGTATTATACACTTGTATATTCATTATGTATATTGTATAATATTGATAAATTATAAAACCTTTTTTAATAACAAGTTAACTTGTTATATTGTTTGAAGTTTCAAATTATATTGAAAAATTAAAGTTATATGTACTTTGCCTAAGTGATCATGGCAGTTTATAGAATCCCTGATTTCATTCTTTCCTATTAACCATTAACTTACACGCTCCCACACTCGAAAAGAAAAACATTTCCCAACGTGACATAAACGCATTGTTCTAGAAAGCTTTGTGGAACTCTGATCGAGTAGTTTTTAAGTAAAAGTTAGTATTCGACGATATTTTTTCACAACGTAAAAAATTAGTCAAAAAAACTTATTTCCGGAACTAAAATTTAACAACTAATTTCACTGTGTTCATTCATGGTTTCAATGTGCTGAATATACATCATTTCAAATGTATTAAAAAATATCTGTAAAAAAATAAAATAAATAAAATAACACTTCAATTTCAAATTTTTTAGTTTATGTTTTAAATTATATATTTTAAAATTTGAATAAAAATTTAAGAATAAAGTTCTTTTTTAAAAATTATTACGTTATTTTTTGACAAAAGTTTAAATAATAACTTTTTCTGACGAAAATTTCTTTGGTTATATTTTTTTTAAAGCCAGTTTCCATTTTTTCGTCTGAGCTCTATATATACTATAATAGTAATTATAAAAAAAGGAACAATATTACACCGGGTTTTCAAAATTATGATTAAATGGGGGGAGGGAAAGATAACGCCCTAATACCACAAGGTTAGTAACTACTAACAATTTAACAACATCCGGCGACAAAGTTTTACAGTTTTTGATTACCCTATCTTACAGGGGAAAGTTAGGCACGTGGCGACATTTTTTTGGAAAAGTATTTTTAGAATTTTTACTAAGATTTTTTTTTTACATTATGTCTTGTAACGGCCAAATGGGTCTACAATATACTTCTTTATGTGGGAAATGGTCGAAATTTGTGGTTTAATTATTTTGATTAAAAATAATATCTATAACGATTTAATGCTAATTTTTTGTGTTCTATACCTTCTGACGTAAGTTAATTCATTAGTTCATATAATGGGGTTGTTTCACGTCGTGGATGGCAACAGCTTCAACGGTTTGTTTTCATTTGTTGTCTGGAATTACTATTGTTTTGGAATTCGATATTAAGTTTTCTAAGAATATTTTACATATTAAATTTTAGTCCCAACTTCTTGCTGCGTTGTTGGTGGTTCAAAAACTTTGTTGAATATAGCTTGCAAGAAAGAAAAAGTTATTTTCATCAATATCCGCCATTTTGGGCCTGATCAACCAATAAAATCGTAGTACACGAAGAAAGAAATCAAGAGCGCTACATCATCTGAAACATTCCCATTACTCACCAATATATATTAACACACTTATTGCAGCATTTTATGTAAAATAGAATTTTTTTTTATATTAGTCATATTTAATGTAAAATGAATAAGTATTTTTCCAATATTAAGGGGGGAACCAGAAGGCAAAATTGAAATCAAAACCCATTTTTTTGTTTATTTGTTTAGAATATTTTTTGAAATAATACCTCTAAAATGGTACCAATTGGTGGGAAAATCTACAATTAGAAGTATATTTAATTATTATTCGAAAATAAGTCATCTGCAAAAAAATTCCAACCAAGGTTTAGTTTCTCTTGCGCTTTTTACATAAAAAATTTTTTTATTAAAAAAAAATATTACTTGAATTTATTATTAACTGTGAACCGAATTATAAGCATTTAACTGCAACTGTAACTAAAAAATTTATTTTCAATTTTTCATATTGTGTTTTAAAGTAAGAAAAACTTATTTTTATATTTTAATCGCGGTTTCTGAAAATGCTGCTTTTCACCGTTGATGTATCTTCTTTCTCAAAATATATTCAATGTTTTACTTTGCTTTTTAAAAAAATTCTTATGCATATTGTATTTTTACACAGATTTACATAGGCGTTTACAGAAATATAAAATAGATAAAAAAAATATTAAGTTAGTTTATAAAACAAAAATTCGCAATCAATTTTGTTAAATCATATATGAAAAACTAAACTTTTGTACCACAAAAGCACCGGAAAATATTTCTGAAAGTATTTGAAGATTAATTGTTCTAAATTTTAAATCAATACGATGGCTAGTTTCTGAGATATAGGTAAATTTTTATTTTTATGAAAATTAATTAATGTACAAAATAAATTCCATAAATAATAGTCCCTTAAAATAAACTATTTCATTTAATATTTCAAAATAATGCTTGGAGTAATTAAAAAGTTATTCTTTTTTTAGTAATAAAAATGCCGTTATTATTTATTATTAAATTTCTATTGTTATGATAATTAATTAAGAGGTACTAAATAAATTCCGGAAATAATAGTATCTAGTACCTTAAAATAAACTATTTCATTTAATATTTCAAACTATCTGGAGTAATTAAAAAAGTGTTTGTTTTTAGGAATAAAAATGCCGTTATTATTTATTATTAAATTTCTATTGCTATGAAAATTAATTATGATGTAATAAATAAATTCTATAAATAATAATATCTAGTACCTTAAAATAAACTATTTTATTTAATATTTCAAACTAATGTCTATAGTAATTTAAAAAGTTCTTGTTTTTTAGGAATAAGAATGCCGTTATTATTTGTTATTCAATTTCTATTGTTTATAGAAAATGAATTATTATGTTCTAAACAAATTCCATAAATAATAGCCTCCTTTAAAATAAACTATTTCATTTATTATTTCAACATAATGTGCAGATTAATATTTTTTAGGAATAAAAATACCGTTATTATTTGTTATTTAATTTCTATTGTTAAGAAAATAAATTATAATGTGCTAAATAAATTCCATAAATAATAGTATCCCTTAAAATAAACTATTTCATGCAATATTTCAAACTAATGTCTTGAGTAATTAAATAGTTTTTGTTGTTTAGGAATAAAAAGCCAGTGTTATTTGTTTTGTAATTTCTATTGTTATGAAAATTAAATATGATGTACTAAATAAATTCCATAAGTAATATTCTCCCTTAAAATAAACTTTTTCATTTAATATTTCAAACTAATGTCTGTAGCAATTAAAAAGTTTTCGTTTTTTTAGGAATAAAAATGCCGTTATTATTTCATATTTAATTTCTATTGTAACGAAAATTAATTATAATGTACTAAATAAATTCACAATAAATAATAGTCTCCCTTAAAATAAAATATTTCATTTAATATTTCAAACTAATGTCTTTAGTAATTAAAAAGTTTTTGTTTTTTAGGAATAAAAATACCGTTATTATTTGTTATTTAATTTCTATTCTTATGAAAATTGATTATGATGCACTAAATAAATTATATAAATAATTGTCTCCCTTAAAATAATCGATTTAATTTAATATTTCAAACTAATGTATGGAGTAATTAAAAAAGTTTTTGTTTTATAAGAATAAAAATACAATTTTTATTTGCTATTTAATTTCTATTGTTATGAAAATTAATTATGATGCACTAAATAAATTCCATAAATAATGTATAATGTACTAAATAAATTCCATAATAAATAGTCTCCCTTATAACATAAACAATTTCATTTAATATTTCAAACTAATGTCCGGAGTAATTAAAAATTTGTTGTTTTTTAGGAATAAAAATGCTGTCATTATTTAATATTTAATTTCTATTGTTAGGAAAACTTCACTGCTCAAAACAATTAGGGGATCACTTTTTAATTCCAACTTTAACTTCACTCCCAACTTTTTAATTTTTATCCTATAAATCTGAAATTTGTTAAATAGGTTCACTATGCATTCGAAATGAAATAGTAAAAAACAGGAGAAAAAATCTTAAGTTTTTAATACTTAAATTTAAAGGGGGGAAATGGAATAATAACTTTTTTATAAATTATAACAATATTTTTTTAAAAACTTTTTTTGTTAAAAATAGTTTAAATATATTTTTAAACATCTAAAAAATGCAAGCATGAAAAATTTAGGATCAATTTATTTTCTAAAACTGTTTTAAAGTGAAATTTATTTTACCATATTTTTCATATTTTCATTAATATTAAAAAAATATATTAAATTCTTCAAAATACGTTATTCTTCCATATAATGATACATAAGTTGCGAATTTAACTTAGTCAGAAAAAAATCACAAGCTGATGATTCCCAATGGAATCATTAGGGCGAAGGGGTTTAAAACATGTGCTCCCCTAATTGTTTTGAGCAGTGTAGTTATAATAATAAATTCATAAGTAATGTATACATGTACTAAATAAATTCCATAAGTAATGTATACATGTACGAAATAAATTCCATAAATAATGTATACATGCACTAAATAAATTCCATAAATAACGCACCCAAGTAAATATAATGGTATGAATAAAAAATAGCAATAGGAAATTAATGTTTGTGCAGTTTTAAAAAAATATCTCTAACAGGCTTAGTTGTGAGAAAGTGTTGCGACTGATCTGTTTTGTTTTTTCATTTTATTTTTTTTACTTGAGGTACTTTAGACCCTCAGAGTGACCCCTTTGTTTCTTATTGTCTTGGTAATAAAGTGCTCAAAACAAAACAAAATATTTATTTTCAAGCATTCTCGGTCAAGTAAGAATAATGACTTTTTGACGATCTTGGAAGTTTTCCATTAATAATATTTGGCTAATAAAAAATTATGCATTCGTTTTATTTTGAAAAGCGAATATGCTATTTTTATGTTACAATGCCTAAACTATGATATTTTGGTTACCAAAGTATATTTTTATTGTGTTGTATAAAGTAAGTAGTTTTATTTTGAAAAGCGAATATACTATTTTTATGCTACATTGCCTAAACAATGATATTTTGGTTTCAAAGTGTAGTTTTATTGTGTTGTATAAAGTAAGTAGTTTTATTTTGAAAAACGAATATACTATTTTTATGCTACAATGCCTAAACTATGATATTTTGGTTACCAAAGTGTATTTTCATTGTGTTGTATAAAGTAAGTAGTTTTATTTTGAAAAGAGAATATACCATTTTTATGTTACAATGTCTAAACTGGGATATTTTGGTTTCCAAAGTATATTTTTATTGTATTGTATAAAGTAAGTTCACACATTTCCTTTAAATAACTGCTTATAACCAATAGCTTGTTTTATCATTTCAAACACACACAAGCATCAGCATTTTACGTTTCGTTTCTATAAAATCTAAAACCAAGACATGATCATATATTGATAAAGTAGAGGTTATTTAAAACTTGGGGAAATTTTGGGATAAATTACCCTGAGTAAGCGCATTATTATCATCTTCACTCTTGAGAAAAAATCTACACTTACATTTTTTTTTACATTCAGTTAGATATTTAAAAGTATGTTTTGCATGTAATTAAAAAAACGTTTAGCATTTGTTGAGTGAAATTCTAAACGTTAATTTAGTGGAATCGGAGGTTTCAAGCCGTAATATACGCATTTTTTTTGTGTGTGACGGGTATGAACTAAAAAGTTCTGTCAGGTTTTTGCAAGTAATAGTCCATTGTAACGATTTTTTTTTAAAAAACCGTCTTATTAATTTACCGGTGAATTTTTTTTTTTTTGAAATACCTCCGAAAAGTATTTGACCGTTTTGCTACGTACTCTCTTTATACATTTAATCGATCATTTACTTCGGTATTGGTATTTTTGGAAATATTAAACATTCTTGTTTATAATAGAAAAGTTAGTAATACGAAAAATTGTATAACCTCTTGCGATCTGGCGTCCCCATTTGGGGTCATTTTTTAAAAACTCCTCGCAAACAATTAAACACGTTAATTAGTTCCGAAATTGACCTGGTCTGATAGAAGAAGATCAAAATATCAGTTGTCTGCCTTCGATTACAGGTATCAGTCATTTATTTCTATAAAAAAATGAAGTTGAACGAGGGTCAATACAATATTAGAGTTCGTTAAAATAATTATTTTTTTTCAAACTTATCAAAGAGTTCTTCTAATAGTTAATTTTAAAGGCATTTTGCTTTAAAAACAATGTTAAAATAATCTGTCAACTACAAATAAGTGATACGGCCTTTTTTGTTGCACTTAAAGGACAAAAAAATGTGTATTTTTAGAGTTAAAGGCGTGTCCCTAAGTAACTATAAACATAATTTTTTTTAGAAATTTCTTTGCAAAACATACTTTTTATCATATATTTGTGTGAAAAGTATGTTCAGATTATAAGAATATACGTGTAGGATTTTGCTCGGGCCTTAAGAGAATAATGAAGTCGAAATTTTATCTGAATATGCTTCCAAGTTTAAAATATTTCGTATTTACATTTCGAGTATCCCCGAATTAATGCATAAACGGCCACAGGGTTAATCTTTGGTAAAATTCTTATCTCATACAGTCAAGCCACTGCAGCGGATGTTATTATATATATTTGTAATTCTGAAGAGCTACAGGACGTCCTTTACTAATTAATAATTGGGGTCACCAATTATTTTGTTATTTTTTTTTGAAGTTTTACATTATTAAAAAAAAACACCGTAAACAATAAAAAATTATTTCAATGAATGAATTTCTTGTCTCTTGTGGTAGAGAGGTAGAAAAACGGCATATTTATTATTGAAAATGTATTGTAAATATTATATAAGTTATATTCGATAAGATTTAAAACTTGATTATTGTATGTATATTTGGACATTAGAGCGACATCTATCGAATAAATGTTAAACTATAAACTGACCCGAGTTTAAACAGCGTCACTTTTAAATGGAGTGGCACTTTTAACTACACAGTGGCTCCATCTTTAGCAAAAACTTGTATGTTTATAGTATTTGCTCCTTAATATTAATTAAGGGGTCATTCAGTTGTAGTATGAAATTTTAAATAAAAAAAATTAAATAGGGAAAGGGTGTTGAATGGCCGACCTTATCAGCGTTTCAAAAGGTGGTTATAAAAAAAACCCCTAGCATTGGAACTTTTTTTTTTTTTTTTTTTTTTTTGTCGTGTCCATGAGAGTCGAACTTTATATGTGTCCGTGAATTTTGATAATTTCTTCTACGACTTGCTTGATGTTGTCTTCATACGGATCTATCGAAGTCGGCAGTACTCCAATCTTTCTCAGGCTGGCGCTCATAGCCGGACACTCATAGATGTGAGTAGGCGTAAGCTGTGTATCAGGACAATGTTCACAGCTTCTATAGATCTTCTTTCCATCTCTATCTATCTTCATACCCCTGTGGTGTCCTGTTCTTAGCCTAGTTATGGTTTTAAGAGTAGATCTGTTCGCAGTTATTTCAGAGAGAAGATGTTTGGTCTGAATGGATTTTTCTCTAAGCTTATATCTGGCCACTGCATTCGCATCCTTAAGAGAAACATCATTACAGCTAGTGTTGAGGTCTCTGCCCTCCTTGGCCAGTCTGTCCGCAGTTTCATTATAGCATTGGAACTAATTCAAAAAATAGAATTTTCAATATTTTAACAATGGTATTTTTGAATTCAATAAATAGCTAAAATTAATAGTTATTTAAGCACCTAGTACCGAAAATAATACCGTATAAAGCGATTGGCTTTTATTTCATGAGACCACAGGTCGATTGAAATAATGACAAGAGCTTAATAAAGTATTATTTGGCGCGTGCTTGCTCACAATACGTTTTTTATAATAACTTGCAAAAAAGTATTTTTTTTCCCAATGAGTGATTTTCATGACATCATTTAGTTTCCATGGCGATGTTCGAAAATGCAAAGTATTAAATGAAAAGTTGTAAAATGTTAAAGGCAAATCAAATGTTACTTTAAATATGTATGTTAAATAAAAGTAATGTTTGGCGTGAAATTTTTGTTCTTACTTTTGTCTTATTTAATTTCCTTTAATAATTTGTGTAGTACATACTTGTAGTTTCCATGGAGAAATTAGAAAATGCAAAAGTAATGAACCAATAGAAGTAAGTGAGTTTGATGAGATCATTTAGTTTTCATGGAGATATTCATGACATCATTTTGTTTTTCTAGCAATCAGATACTCTTATTTACAATCAATTACAATTACAAATAAAGTACTACTTTCGGCACTGTCTGGGACGCAAGCACGTAAAGTGCCGTTTTCGCAACGATTTATGAATGAATATGACATAAAAAAAGTGAACTTTTTTGCACACTGTTATAAAAAAAATTCATATTTATTTTACTAAATAATTAGAATAACAATTTTTTGATAGTTTTACAATGCCTGAGCAATATTAAAGGAAACAAAACTAAAATAAGCAAAAGGTCTAAAAATTCTCAATTTTTAAAAAATATCGATTATATACTTATGGCTTAGGCTCTGCTGTTAGATTTCGCGCCGGGTCTATTTGATTAGAACAGGAAAGAAAGTTTATTTGGACGTTATAGGGAAAAATTATTCTTGCTCATTTTTAAAGATACTATATTTGACTTACCCCTTTTACCAAAAGTTCAAAGTGAAAAATTAAATTTTTGTTTTA
Source organism: Hylyphantes graminicola (assembly GCA_023701765.1). Classification (NCBI taxonomy): domain Eukaryota; kingdom Metazoa; phylum Arthropoda; class Arachnida; order Araneae; family Linyphiidae; genus Hylyphantes; species Hylyphantes graminicola. Next base: position 16,898,264 of record CM043120.1, on the reverse strand, counting down.
CTAAATTCAAATATGAATAAATATATTTTAGGAATCAAAATAACGGTTCTCGGAGAGGAAGATTCATGTAGTTCATTTTTACTTTACTTTATTTGGTACTCAATCAATAGATTCAGTTAAAATCTACGTTTTAAGGATTAATAAACGGTGCAAACATTAAAAATCAATTCTTTAAGGAATGCATTAAAAAGAAATCACATATCAAAATCTAACACAAGCAGCAATATTATAATCAAAATACTACAACATTAAGAGTGGAATTGTTTTCGTGTCGCCATCTATGAGCATTGTACAAAACTAATGCTTGACACCATATTTGAATCATGTTGATTCTCGAATACACTGGGACAAACATGCTTTTTAAGTCTATGAATTCCGAAGTTATAATCCAATGGCAGTAGCATATAATGGTATAATATTGTAAAGTTTCATTCTCTGCCGGTTCAATGACCATGTGTCTATCATGTCATTTGACCGAGGTCCGAGGGTCAAAATTACAAGTTAATGTTGCTGTGTTGAAGAGTGTTCTAGGAGGCTAGAAAAAAACAATCGGAACCGTACCAGCCAAACTAATATGGAAATGCAACTACACGAAACAAGTAGCTAGTGCAGCAAGTTATGTACAGCGCCCCATTACCTATGTAAAGTTTTGATAATTGATACATAGATAAAGTAAAAATATTGCACAAAAGACCTAAAACGTTTCAAACTGATTTCAAACAGCATCCTAATGGCCTGGGAATCAGGGAGTACCTGTATTTTTGAGTTCTTTACAAGTAACTTTTATTCCAGCTTTTTTTTATTAGACTTAGTCGGTTTTAATTGGATTAAATACCAAGTTGCAAAACATTACCAAAACGTTAATGTTGTCTGAAAACTTCGGTTTAGGTGACAATTTTTCTTATAATTATAAATTAAGTGAAAACGTGGGGCAATAATTTAACTCGATTCGTAGACAGATGAAAGAAAGTTTGTATACATTTCCCCCCAGTAAGTTAAGCCAGTAATATATCGTTCAAAAATTTTTTTTATTGGTTGTACGTTTCAGGCTGTCTATTTCTAGGCTACTTCAAGCTTTTCCACAGCCAATTACGTTTCGTAATTTATAACCCTGGGAACGTGAAAATACAATTGTAATCCCAGTAGTAAGGTAAAAAAGGTAGGTGTGCTTAATCAGAGATCGCTTATAAACCTTCGTCAAGTAAGACAGACACAGGCAGAATTATTGCTGACACAGAGAAAGAAAGTACACCCAGGGTGAAGGAGAGAATCGAAACCGCAACAGGTACAGCGCGCAAACTCTTATCGTAATGTGCTGCGATCCAAACTTACTAGGCCACTCAGGACCCTCTAAGCCCAGAAGAATCCAAAAAGGAAAACAATACCGCTGGAACTGTTGCCACTCACGACGTGAAACATGTCCATTCTTGGAGGAATAACAAGGGTTTGGGTAGTGTTCTCTCTATTTGAAAACGGCATTACAGTATACTAACTGCTTGCATTATTTCCCCCACCACATAAAAATGCAAAAGCATTCCTGTGTGGGGGCTACATTTACCTTCGTCTGCCGTGCCTCAAAAACCATTTGTTTAGTCATTACATCAAGCGGTAAAAGTCTTGGAATGTAAAGTAAATAATATTTGTCTACTTTACACCTGTTTTTTTCAGCAAACTATAACGAGCCTTATACTGAAAAACGATAAATACCGAAGTAGCAACACGAAATATTTCCACGGATTATTTTAATAAAATATTTTCAATACCAAAAAAATATCTATTTTTAAAATTAAGAAATGTCCAATTATTTCTTTTATATTAATATCCCTATTGTCCTCTATTATAATGATTTATGGGATAATTAGCAAGATGTTCTAAAAGCATTATAATAGCCACTTTAATGTTACTAGAAATTTAATTATTTTTTTTTGTCCTGCATAAGGATAAAATGTATAAAAGGTAGTCAATGTCGTAAAAAAATTCAAACAGTCTTTTCAAAAGAACGTTAAATATTTCTCGTGTAACCCAAGTAATTCAGTCCTCGTTTCAGATTTCGCTACAAGATGGCGGCAGCTCACCAAGTACGTTTCTGGAGCACCCGTGACGTCACATTCAAATTGTACGTCACACGCAGACGATTGGTCCTTTCAAGAGATATGTGGGTGAGGCTTGTATTTCCGAGTAGCTCGAATCCGTAGTCTTTTCCTGCGAAGGGTCTGAGCGAGAAAATCGCTTGAAAAGGTAGAATAAATATTTATTATTCTGTATATTGCATTTTAATTGGATTTGTTCTAAGTATTTTGTTTATCTATCGCCTGCGATTTATCGCCAATTATCGTTTGCTGTGCCTGCGACTTTTCTTTTGATAAATCCGATTTTGATACCCTCGTGATTTTGACAGGTGTTTACATATGTATTGTGTGGTGTGGATTATATTGTAAGATTTGCTTGATTTTGGATTACTTTTGTTTTGGTAAGTATTGATCATATCATTTTGGCATCAGTAATTGCGAAAGGATACTGTGTCATTGGAGTTTCGTGTTGTTCGTTCGTTTGTTTACGTAAGTATGACTGGCGCCGATTTGTTATATCTACTTGCCGGCTGATACTATAAATTGATATTCAGTGTGTTGTAAGTGATTTTTTAACGGAGAATTTCTGAAATAGAGAGCTCTGCATGTTAATCCCGTTTATTTCTCTTTAAACTACAAAACTTTTTGATCGTGCAAAGTTTGTAAACAAACATAATGATGCTCAGATTAAAAGATTACACGATTACATATGACACAATACTGTTGCATCATATAAATTCCAAATCGCACTACGCTGTAAAATATAATCAACAAAATGAAACTAAATTTTTAAACTTTAGAATATTGACATTTTTTTATACTAAAGTTTTTAATCTGCCAAAATTGTTTAAAGTTAAGGTATATTGTTACTTGGTTCCTTCTAATTCCTTATATCAAGTTTACCCTTACTTATAAATTAAATTTATGGAAACTATGATATTATTCTGAGGGCTCGAAGCCTGTCTTTTGACATTGATGTTTGTTGCCATATCTTCAACTAGTAGGTCCTGCTCTAATTAGGTCTCCTTTAGCAAAGTGCTTGTTCTCAAATAAATCACACAGAAAAATATTGATACTAATTATTTTCCTTATCTGTTATTTTGATAACTTTACCTAGGTATCTTTTCTAAATTACTTAAAGGATTTCTAAAACTCTCTTGACCTATCTGTACAGTAATAAAAACACATGATTGTGCAATAGAACATAGGTACAATAATCATATTCATTAAAACCTAAAACTCGTTTAATAAAGTTTTGTTACGTCACAGGAGTTACACGGATATAGTAAAAAAGGACTCAATGTATGAAACTTGATCATTTTATCACATATTTAAGCAAAGCAACTGTATTTTCGGTGGCAATAAAAACAAAGAATTAACAAACTTTATATATAATAGACCTAATTTCTCAAGAAAGGATTTTTATGGCAAAATAATAGCGTAAAAAATGTGCTAAATTTCTGTCTAGTTTCTGTAATTTTTTGTCTTTAAAAAATAAAGCTTGAAAAGAAGCTTGTGTTAAGTTTTTTTAAAAAAAATTCTATCAGTCCAACACTTTATTCTGATGTATTCAAAATAGAACTGCCAAGCGTTGTCTTCCTTTACACTTTCGAAGGTATGGAGTATCTCTATATTTAGAACTTGGCAGCTTGTAGTGAGTGACAAAAAAAGTCTGCTTAGATCATCCGGAATACATTTTTCTCCTTAAGTGTTCAGTTCATTGACATAGTAAAAAGTATTCATTTACCTGTAGCCCTTCAATACAATATTTTATTTATTATATTCATTCGTATTTTCATTATTTAAATTACCTTATCCGAGATTTATTTTATTTAGAAAATACTTGCACTACACATAAAGGAATCCAAATGCAGTGGTGCAAAAAAAGCCCCCAAATAACGCCGCAATGCACTAAAAATTGCTATAAACACATATTATCAGTTAAAAATTTAGCTCGTATATAGCTTTGAATATTTTAAAAGACATTAAAAGTATTCTGATCTATTTGAGAACCCATTGTATAGTTTCAAAGATTTATTTAAATAAAAAACTTGATGATAGATAAATGTAAAAACTTGATGATGGTTAAATGAAAATTTCAGAAAAGTTAACATGCATCAGCAAAATGAACAGAATTAAAAATATCAACATAATCTATTTGATTTTTTTATTATCACATCGAGATTTAATATTACTAATCAGGAAAATTGATTTTTCACTAATTATTTTCTCTACTGAAAAAAAAGGGTTCATTTTGCATGTTAGAAACATTTATGCATAACAATTTTAGCAATTATTTATTTTCAAACTTTTAAGACTGGCATTGTATAATATTGTGTATTGCCACAATCTAACGAGAGCTTTTAATGTTCTTATCTGGTTGAAATTTAATTGCATGTAAAATACTTTATTTATGTATTTTTAAATAATGATTATTACTTGTATTAAATTTATATTTTAGTGATAAAAGTAAAAATTAGACCCCCCCCCCACTGAATGGTTTATATGTAATACAATATTAACAAAATGATTGTTTACTCATTCAGCCAACTAGTAAACGACGTTTGCACATTGTGACACTATGAGCCTAAATTATATACAAAAGGCTGTTTAAGTATTAAAAAGAAGTCATTAATAACTAAACTTAAAAGTTACTTGAAAAAATTATGTATGATGCTAATACATAGACTTCAATTACATTTAAAATTATATTTCAATAGGTAAAAGACTTCCCTTTGTAATGAGTTTCAATTGTCAGAAATGAGCTAGGCAAAAAAATAGTTAAATTAGTAAAACTATTTAAACAAACACAAAAATTATCCATACTAAAATCATATATACTAACTTTATTACAAAATGTGGCAGCAAATTATAATGTAAATGCATATAAGTTACATGGTTCATGGTTGAAATAATAGATTTTATACAAAAACAAAATAATTCTTTCTGATGTAATGGTAGTAAATTTTTTCTTTGAAGTTTAGAAGAGAAAACTATCCAATCTATTGTGCACAAGCAAAATCTCCAGAAAATACTTTTTTAAATAGGATATAAGTTTAAAAATTTAAATTTATAAATAAAGGGAAGGTACCCTTTAAGGTACCTAAAAATGCAGCCTTAGAGGCATTCTCACAAATTTGGATTCACCAACTTAATTAATAATGGGCCTTAATGCATAAAGATATGGAAGAAATTAATAAAATTTAAATGAAATGAAATTTATTTATTTGAAATTTTGCCTCTGAAGAATTTATTTTAATTTCACCATTAACTACAATCAATACTTAATATCAACATATAAATCTTATTTTAAAATTAATAAATATAATTTTAAAGAATGATTATTCTTAAAGTATTTCAATAATTTAAAAAAATCTTAGTTATGATTAAATCAATTCAAATATGTATGTTTGTAAATAGTTTTTGACCTTGACATACTAAACATAGTTTACCTCCTTTACAGTATTTTTTTTATTTCAAAATAAAAATAATGAAATGGTTAAATGAACACTGTAATGAATAATGATGTAATATAAATCTGAGATATGAAGAGTACAAAGTTTAATAGAGAATTGCATGTCATTAAATTAATCATTAGTTTATAAACTTCTATCAAACTTTTAGCTATTATTTTCTAAGTCATATGAAAATAAGGATTATGTAACAAACTTATTAAAAATGTTGTTTTCTTTTAAATAAGCATATGCGCTCTTCAGAAAGCCTCCTAAAAAATGTTTTGTAATAGTTTTTTTTACAAAGAATTTAAATGAAAAATTTCTTGACCTATTTATTACATTTTACAAAGCAGAAGTATTTATTTGAAAGATATTTTAATTTGATGTCTAATATAATAATTTTAAAATTTTTGTGAAAGTAAATTTTGTATCTAAAGCTATTTTAAATATGTTTCAAAATGAACCTTTATACATCTTTATTAGTTTTTTAGGGAAAAGATGTTTTTTTTAGATAGTAGCCAGATTTAGCTAATTTTAAAAGAACTTTTTTACATAGTTTGCAAAACCATTTTTTACACCATTATTATGCTCCAACTTTTTTTATAGGATATAAAATTTGTTAAAGAATATTTTGAAATATATTTAATTCAAATTTTTATAGAAAAACTCTTATTTATATTCTTCAATCGTTACCACAAATTTTTTAAAGAAAACTTTATCTGCCGGGAAATTTTTTTAAAAATGAAACATGATGTCAAATTTAATTTAATTATTTTTCTGGCAATATCTTATACAGCTCTGTAAGTCCCCATAAAACTAAAATTGATTGTAAAGTGTTATAGCTTCAAGCAACAACAACTTAGCTAGTTTTGTTAGTTAATGCTAAGGCGTAATCTAATAAAACATAGTATTGTAAAACCTATATATTTTTAAATCTCACCTTTTTTGTTATTCTTAAGAATTAAAAAAAGTTGGAAAGAGGCATTGACCTGTTGAAGATTTCACTCTGTCTGTCCGTTCTGCCCCCCCCCCCCCCCTAATTAGGTGTTCGATTTGTTTGATATTAAAAAATCTGCATATGTTTAGAAATATAATTTCTTAGAGAAACCCCTATCTTTTATTCTTTTGTCTGTCTGTACGTTCAGACGTAACTGTGCCTACGTTTCCAATTAAATATAATTGAAATGTTATTAATTTAAATCGCTGTAGTAATCGCGCAAGAAACTTTATTTAAAATGAATATTTGAAGGAATTTTTTTTGTCATATAAAGCAGTTTCGAATGGAGTCAAAAATTGCAACACAATATTTGTTATTTTAATATTTTCTTAAAAACACTCTAACATTATTAAGAAAGCAGGTTGGATTTTAGCTTCCATAGTACGCCTATACGTATACATACAGTAAAGAGTAGAAGCCTTTGTAAAGGCTGTCCCTCCGTCAACACCCACTTTAATAGCCTTACTACAAATGCCACAAACAAGTGTGATAAGTCAAAAAAATTTCAAGGCGTTCTATCTATTTTTCTTTCTTCTAAAAATAGACTTAATTTTTCACATATATTTCGGCATTTAATAATGAATAATACGTTTTAATAAGTAATATAATACACTCCATGCCAACCTAATTTGGGTAAAAAAAAAGTAAAAAGGCAGAGGGGAAAGCGCGATTGGTCCGTTTCCGTTAGTTGGAAACTCTTGTAAGACTAAGACGTACTTACAAAATAACCTTATACGATTTAACCAAAATACACTTTTCATTTTGATAAAATTGCGAAATTTTCTCAAATAATATTCAAATCTGTTAGACATTAAATGAAATCAAAGTTTTAAACATGTTTTCTGGATGAATTCACAAATAATTATGGAACTCTTTCATCCGCGGAAAAATCCTCTCCATAGCAAATTTCTATTTAACCAACTTATGTTGGCAAGGAGTTTAGATATTCCATTTGGGGGTTGAACTTGTTCATTTTCTTTTGTTGTTTTTTAAAGTGTTTAAAAATAAGTTCGTTTAGTTAGGTTTTAAATTTAATAGATAGTTTTAATGTTGCATGTTTATATGGAATGTTTTACTTCTTTGTAAGTATGCGCAATATTACGTATTTATTCTTCGAAATGCAAATAAACTTAGCAAACGAAAAGTAATAATCATTGAACTTTTGAAAAGAGTATTTTAATTTTTAATGTTTCTGTGTTTGGCTGTGTTTCACACTCATGGGTTTTGTGTGGAAGCAGTTCTAAGTGACAGTTTTTGTTGTAATCCAACTTTTTTTCGTAAGCTTCCAATTTACCTACTAAATTTATGTAAAGATTAAATTCAAACAATAGCCCCCTTTAGTATTCTACGCTTAATAACACAAAAAATTTATATTCTTGAATAAGTATATCAACTTATTAATTTATAAAAACTTGATATTTTTATTTTTTGGTAAATTTAGTAAAAATTTCCAAAATGAAACTATAAATTGCAAACTTTATGGCCCTCAGAAATTGTCGCGGGAAAAGATACTAGGATTTGACTCAAGTAATTTTACATGATTGATCTTCAAACTACAAATAAATTTAGAAAAAAATAAAGAATATTACTTGAATTTGTGAAAGAAATTAATTAAAAATTACAGGAAGTTTAAGAAATAGATTTATAAAAAGTTTTAATTCAAACTCCAAACCAAGTGCTGGGTTTTGCGTTTTTTTCTATGGTGTAAAAATTGTGTAGAAAGGGTTCTAGGTGTCAGTTACTGTTACAAACTCACCCGTTTTGTGATAATAATTTCAGTGAGTATTAAAGTAACAGGCGAATAAAGCCCAAAATGTAATTACCCTTATGTACGAGATTTCAGTGCAATCTCATCTACTCCTCTGTAAATTCTTACTACTATTAGCTCACTTTTTAATCAATCGTTCTTAAAAAAAAAGGAAAACATGCATGATCCCAAATTCAAAAACATGCACGGCGTCTCGAAGCTATTATGAAAAATATAACATTATATTCCAAAAAATGAGAACATTATTCTCAAAAATGAGAACATTGTTTTCAAAATTGCGAGCACTTTTCTCAAAAATGAGAACATTATTTACAAAATTGAGAACATTTTTCTCAAAACGATAACATTCTTTTTAAAAATAGAGAACATTATTCACAAAATTGAGAACATTATTCTCAAAAGAACATTCTTTTTGAAAATTAAGAACATTATTCTAAAAATTAAAAACATTATTCTCAAAAATGAGAACACTGTTCTCAAAGTCGAGAGCCTGTTTTTCACATTACCAGTGTACTGACTGTACTTCTTATTTGGCAGCTGTCCGTGTGCAGCCATGATGATGATGCCGGACGGGAACTACATGGAGCAGGAGGAGGAATGGGAGCGGGAGGGGCTCCTAGATCCCGCCTGGGAGAAGCAGCAAAGGAAGGTAAGAGTCACTCGATATCGGCTCTTCTAACTTGGGTGGAGTCGTGACAACCCGCTACCGACTTTCATAATTGAAGAGTACACGGGAAGAACCGATTGATTTCTTTAGAGTCTTTCCGCAATTGTCTCTGCTTGGCGGACATTGGCTACCGGAAACGGTTTTTTTATGGTTCTTCATTTGCGGTACAAACGTGTGACTCGTTCCACTCAACTGTGGCGTGAATAAGGGTTGCCGTGAAAGATAAACAAATCGAGTAACTGGCCTCTTTACACCAGTTTAGGCGATTTCTCGCTATCATCCCCAAAGAGGTTATTAAGGAAAGCCTTGTACGAAATCAATCGGTTCTTCCCGTGTACTCTTCAATTGCTTCTGACTGGTCACTAGATATCGGCTCAACAAACGTATGCAGAGTCGTGACGACCTAGACGACATGGCAACCATAGAGACGTCAACCCCGCTTCCTTTCCCAATTGCTTTCGACTAGAGTGACTAGATAATCGGCTTATCTAAAATATATTGAGTTGTGACAACAAGGTAGATATGGAAACCCACCATTCACCAAGGTCATTATTGTAGTAAACGTACAGAGGTTCGTTATATTGTCCGAGACGGTAACTAATGTTGTCTCGAACGGTGAAAAGAAGCACCTCAACCACCTTAAGGAAGCAGTTCGTAGTGTAAAACAAATACAGGACCATTGCTAGATAAGATACTTGGAGGGAATGATTGTTTTCTCCTTTTTAAAAGTAAAATATATTGTTTGGGATAATTTTAAGTTAAGAACAACTAAAGGCGGGGTAATATTTTTTTTGTCACTAAATTTTTTCTATAGTGAAAACAAGAGATTTTTTAAGGGACTAAGGTATTTTCTCACGATCCTTAGACTTTTGTGCTTATCACTGTACCTGGGTATTAAAAGAATATTTCTGAAGTTGCCTTTTGCTATCTTCTATTTGATTAGTGGTGTGCGTAGTTTTTTTTTCAAATGCCGTTGGATTACTTTAGAAACTCTTCAAGATATAAATAAATTCGTGACCCTATCTACAGCCCTTGAAATAGATTTTTAAGGGCTGCCATGGTTTCTCTAGCTCAAGTGCGACTTTAATTAAAAAATATTTTAAAATGATTTTCTATATAAAATTGTTTTATGCATACTCTTAATGTTTAAAAGTGGATATTGTAAATGATATTAGCTACATAAGTCGTGATAATTACTTTTGAATATGTTCATTTAACGTTTTTTATTAAAAATTCTGCTTTACGAAATACCCTTGGAACTGAAACGGTTTGACCGGCGTATTCTTTGTTGGTTTTTTTTTGTAAAAAAAAAGTCGGAAATTAAAATTCTTGGATTACTGACAATGTAAATGGCCTTACTAAACGTGTAACGGATTAAATATTTGGCGTGTGACAAAATTTAATTGCAACCCTATAATTAGAGACATTCAATCATGTCAGAGTCTAGAAAATATACAACTTTTCAAATAGAAGTTTTAAAATGTATTCCAAGATGAAATGTTCGTCTCTAAAAATAAGTTTAAGGAGGGAGGGAAAGTCCTTCCTTGCAATTTTACGAAGTGTTAGCACCGTCAAAATCGTTCTGTTTTTAAAGAATGATTCACGGTAGAAGCTGTGGTATCTAAAGATACGACTTTTAACTAGCTCAGGTAGCATGAAGATTTGTAAAATGGTTTTCAATGTTGTTTGCCACACTGTGGTTGAGGTTGGAAAAAGTCCGTTTTTTTTTAGAAAGAATGGGATCTACTTTTTAATAAACTCTGTCACTAGGTTGTGGCTCTAAATTATGATGCCCGTTGCCAATAGCCCTCGTGTAGCTCTAGTGTGGCGATAATTGAAGTCAACTCACCTTTTAAGAAACTTTAATGGAATTGTTGAGAAGTAATAATTTGACGTTATTTTAGTTGTCAATATTAATAAGAAATGAATTAATTTAACGTCTTTTGTATGATTCAATGCGTTTTTTTAAAGGAGCATATCTACGTCGAAGATATGTTTTCAACATTCTGTTTTGTACAACTCATTTTTTTAAAATCCAAATGACATAACTAAAAAGATATTTATTCTTGATGAACCGATTTCAAAATATGTCAAAGTTAAATAATTCTGTTACGTTACATTTTAACAATACCACACTTATTTCCCCAGGCCGAAATCAAACACCGCAAATACAACCCTACCCTGTTTGATAACCACATCACGCAGTTCCCGTTATACGTTACACATAACAACAGTAGGTCCCGTTCTGCGTTTAGGGCAATCCCAATTTCACGGGCTACGGCACTGATGCCAGCCACAGATAACAAATATAAATCTGTAATTTCCTCTGCCTTAGTCGAAAAACATCCGATATTCCTTGTTGTAACATTTGACTTTGGCCCATACTGCAGATTTATATCGCATCAGAAATGGTAGTCTGCGGTTCGATGTACACATATGGCCCTGACCTTGAGCAGATGCTGGTCTTTTTCTCGAGGAAAAATTGTTTCCCAGCTCGTAAAAGGTGAACTAAAATTTTGTGGAGCGTGTCAAATTTGTCGCCAAGGCAAGCCCGCCGTGGTTCCTCTTCCAGCGTAAAGGAAGTGAGAATGATAGGGAGATGGCATTCGCCAATTAGTTATTGAATTTTTTTGGAATACTGAAGTTTCGAATATCCGGACCTGATTAATCCATGCAGACCTCCAAATATTTGTTTCAATGGTTACTCCATTGTCTCTGAAATTATTATGGTTAATACCTAAAACACAGGGCCTGTTCTAGGAAATCTCAGACTATAGGCATGGCATAATCTATTTTGGGGGCCCCTTTACGAAAAATTTTGAGTACGATTTCCAGTAATGATGATGCTATAGACCAATGTATAAAATTTTTGCTACAATTTTATAGGTTTCCTTATAAACATCGATCAAAACAATCGCGTTAGGACAATTTCTTAGCCAAAATTGAGCGAAAAACAAAGTGGAGTGTCAGAATTTTTTTTAGTTTACTGATATTTTGGGGATTTACAGCATTTAGCATAATAGAACCTGAAATTTAGGGGCCTCTAAATTTTGGGGGCCCGGGCCTAACGGGCCTTATGAAGGACAGGCCCTGCTAATACATTTTAGACACCTATAAGAAGCGCTTACAGGAGCTCTTTAGTGTAAACCGCTGCGTAATCCTAAGACCTATGGAAGTTTTTAAAAATATGAATAATAATTATTATGGTCATCTTTCAATGTTTCAGTTTAGGTTTTAGATTTAAGCAAAAGTTTGTACAAGTTTAGGTAACAAATGAATTTCGTAAAGAACATATGTTAATGTAATCCTATGTAAATATCGAAGAACTTCAATTAGCTTAGTTTAAGCATCCTTTATGCCGGATCTAAGGGTCTACTAAAACCTGCCTTACAAACAATTAAATTATCACCTCTTTTGTTGATCATGCTTCAAAGATCACTGTTGCTAATTTGAAATCAAATCGTCTGACAATGCGACAATTGTTTTAGCACCTGCCTCCAGGCTTCGTCGTGACTGCAACGACCGAAATTGCACGTGGAACGGAATTGGGTCATTAGGGTCTTTCGATGCGTTTTGTTTTCCACCCCAGGTGAAGAGAATAGGGTTTATTATTCCGTGTCCGTTCTAGAGCTCGTTTTATTATTAAACGTTAATAATTTATTAACCCTTTATCCGCAGGGAAGGCAAATTTCAGGCGGTAAGCTGGGTAGTAGGAAAGAGCCGCATGCTAAATTTTTGACAGTGGTTCTAAACTATGAAGTTGGATGCCAATAGGTTTCGGTTAGCTCATATGCGGTGTTACTTCAACCAAGACCTCTTGCCAAACCACAAGCCAATCAATTTAATTTAGAGACATTCACTTCGGTATGTCTGCCTTTTTACGGATATTTGGATCCATTAATTTTCATTCAATGTTGGTCTCAGAGTCATCACAATTGACCAATTGATAATAATGGATTGATTTACCAGAAGGCGTTCGTTTTCTGTCACAAAAACACTGTCAAAATTTTCCGTTTCACGGGCGGATATCTCCAATCAAAGAATGTGACTGATTCTACCTCTGTGTTCGAGCTAAATCCCAACTTTTCATAAGTAAAAAAATTTAATTACAAAACGAAATACGCTTGATTTTTTTTTTGTGTAAATGCACTCACAGCCGTTGCATGTTGGTCCCCATACCTTTTTGTGGCACCGCGTCTTTGGAATAGCGAACGATGCTTGTCTATTTGCAGAATAGGGAAGTAGACGAAGAAACGGCGCTTTATTTTGGATTATTTTTTTTGTTTTGTTTTCGCGTACAGTTTGTATTTTTAGAGAAAGAAAGGAAGACCCAGTTAGACTGAAACTGGATCACGTTGTGCCCAACGACCCATTCTTTGGTTAAAGTACACTCTTAAAACAAAAGAGTGAAATCCACTCCCAGGAAAAGTGCATTTTAGTTTTCGACACTGGAAAGGAGTGAATATTAACTCAGACTGAGTTAAAATCACTCGTTTGGAGTGATCTTGTCGCAGATTTAACACACAAAGAATCCACTCTTATAGGGGAAGTGCATTTTCGACACTTTAAAAGTGAAAATTAAATCAGGCTGAGTTAAAATTGCGCGTTTGTTTTAAGAGTGTAGTTTGTGGTACGGTCAGTGTTTCCGATGGTTTTTTTTTATTTTGTAAATAATTTGAAATCTCAAAAGTTTGTGTATTATGGCGTGGAATATGTCTGGCGTTGTTGAAACCCGGCGAGTAACATGAAAAAAAAATATATGTATCTGCACTAGTGGTCCTGCAATTATGTCCAAACAAATGGCTCCTATACAGTTGATTTGACTTTCGTTTGTTTCAAAAGAGTGTTGAATTTTTAAACTCTCATTTTTTTAATTGGACATTTTTAAGAAGTGTTGAATTTGTATGGTAAGTGTAGTCAACCTCGTTTTATACTTCTTTAGGAAGAAAAAGTACTTTTTTCCTAGTTTTTATTACATCATTTTTGCACATACATCATGTATTGTGTACAGTTTCATATACTGTAAAGTCAGTCATAAGCGAACACAAACTAAAAAACTGCCATGGTTAGTCAATTATAAAAATATCGTAAAAGTAGAAGAACCTATTTCTTAGACTTCCCCCTAATTCGCAGCGAATTTTATTAACTAAAAAAAATTGAGTTTGCATGAAATTATTGTACTTAATTTTTTGTCTTAAATTGTCCGTCTCGCTTTAAAGGGGAAAATAAACATCACACTTCGACGATAGTTCTTATCGTTATTAACTTGTTTTTCCTGCTTGAAGTGTGTTTTCGTAGTGAAACAACTTTTACAGATAGCTTGCTTGGTTTCAAGATAAAAAAAATAAAATATTTTGGTAAAAGTTGTAACTGCTGTTAGTGTATTTTTTTAGTCTTCGTCCTTTTATTAAATGTCAAATAATAAAATTAAATAAAATAAAATGGATTAAATAGGTATTTGCAAGCAGAAGATCTCCGTCTATCTCCCATTCCAAATTTGATTTTATCCGTTAGATTGTATTATTTTTTTTTGTCACAAAGGTTTGACAATAATTATATATTTTATACTTTTGTTTGTTTGAGTGTCCGGGCGGACATCTGTTTACCTTCTGTCGACGGTCCAACCAAGTAATAAGCATTAATATAATTTTTTTAATCCATTTCAATCGCTATTGCTTCATTAATACTCTCATGAGAAATTTAATTTTAATAAGATTTTAATTTTTGTCATATCAGTCAGTTTGGAATGGCATCCTAACATGTATCACAGTACGATTACTTTACTTGCTTCGAATTAGAGGAAAAAAATAAAGTATACAGGACATTTAGTGGATAATCTTTGTCGCCTTAATGTTGTGTTTCCTGCTCGAAATGTATCTTAGTAGTGAAACAACTTTTACAGATATCCCATTGAGCTTGGTTAAATTTTTCTAAAAATATATTCTTTTTTTTTTTTGGTAACACTAAATCTATAGATATTTATCAAATTGGTTTTTTTTGCAGATTGTTAAGAAAGTTTTTACGTTCATTAACGTTTATGCAAGTGCAGTTATAATTTTAATTGGTTAGTACATATGTTTTATAATAATTTGGGATGTCTCGAATTTTATTTGTGCGGTTGTTTAGTTAATTTTGTAAATAAGGGATTTATTACAATATAATATAACTTTATATAAATACTATATACCGTTATATAAATTGAAAGCCGTTTGAAACATCATTATTATTTTCTGATTTTTGCTGAATAATTACAACAATATATAGTTCTATTTTAAATCAATACCAAATGCTTTGAAACATAATGCACCTGGATCTTCGTAGTTGTATTGCATATTTTAGGTCTACATAAATCATATCGCGTGAATTTTGTTATCCAATATCCACCCGCCGTTTTTGCATTATATGAAGGTCGGAATTCTGTTTCATGTAAAACGAGATCGGTCAGTTAATCCACTCAAACCTGCTTTCGTTTGTCAGATGATTTTATTTAGAACTAGGATGTAATACAGTGAAAACTCTACGACCGACCACCTCCATTAAACGACCACCTCGACTTACGACCAATTTTTCAAGGCACCGATTTTTATCCCTATGTGTTCAATGTTAAAATCCACTCTGGGAGGGACCAGATCTCATTCCCCAAACGACCAGTTTCAAACCTCATTTCATAAAAAATTATCTTTATTATGTCAATTTACACAATAGCACAAAAGATGACAATATAAATGGACATTGAAAATTTCGATTTTAAAAAATAAATTTGAAAAAGAGGTGGTTTGCGAAAAATCGAAAACTTGAAACAGTCAGAAATTTGTTCTTACTTAAAAGGTTAAATTAGTAAATAGTACTAGTTTGTTAAAATAAGTTAGTGTAGTATTTTTTACAAGCTACAATTTGTTCAAAAGTAAGTTAACATAATTTTATGTATATCTATTTGTGAATTAAAAGATAAATGTAATGATAAATAGATTATTATTTTTTTTAATGGATAATAATGCGTTGTAAAATGATCATTCAACTTTTTAGCTGGTTCCCTTTTTATACTCTAGGAGCGACCAACCTCCATTTACGACCGATTTATTAGGGAACGGGAGGACGGTCGCTCTTAGAGGTTTCACTGTAATTCAATTTTTGGTTAGTGCGTATTGTATTTGGGGATCTAGGTTTATTATTTTTCCTAAAAAAATGTTTAAATATATTTTTTCTGGTTAATGATTGATTTCAGGTTACTAATGCGAGGAAATTTCGTGTGTACCAATATTAAGGATATGTATTTTTTTTGTTTAAATTTATTACAATACGTTAAAAAATGATCGAATTCATAATTTAATAAACCATACCAGCTGGGTATTTGAGTCTATTTTCTAAGTATCGATCTAATTCTATTTAAGCTACACCACTACGTGTATAACTTAAAAAGTGGAAGCTTTTATAAAGGCCATGTCCTCTGTTAGTCACCCACTTTTATTTCCCTAATTACAAATGCTGCAGACAACTGTGTTACGCCAAAAAAAATTCAGCACATATATTCTAGAAGTCATTAAAAATCTAAAAAAAATTCTTTAAGTACTTCAATCATAAAAAACATCAATTTAATACATAGTTAAAAGTGTTGGCTGTTCCGCAGAAGAAGAAACCTGTTCGTAATCCGAAGTGTAGAGTTTGTCGACCAGGTTTCTGTCAATATAAGTTGAGAAGGCCGAGCAATTGCGGAATTCGCTGCATTATTGTAAATATAATGGTAGTAATTAATAATAAAAAAAATGTTTCACAACCCGTTTCTGTTCAAAATTAATTAAATTAGTTTAGTAGTTTTAGTATCATTTAAAAAATTTAATTCTGTAGCACACAATCGATTTCCTGCTTTTTAATAAAATCGCAAAAAAATAATCGCAAAATGGTAAGCTAGAGGTAGCACACCACTTTTTCACAGACTAATCTCATTATAAAAGTACTATACACTGTTCTTTGGTCTTTCCTTCAGAAATGCTCTTAGCATTATTTATTAGTATTCGCTATATTTAACCCGTTTACATGGGAAAATATAATAATTGAATTAGTCTATCCAGTTTCCTGTAAAAATTTTTTTTTATTTCTATAGCACGCGCAATCGATTTCCTGCCTTTCAATAAAAACGCGTAAAAAATCGGTGGAATGCTATACGAGGTGTGACATTCCATATCGGTTGCTCAAACACTTTCTCAGTGTTGAGGAAGTCACGTGGGTGAAATGTCGGGCGATATTTGTTTGGATTACTGATTGTTTGCTTTGGCTGGGTGTTTCTCATGCGGGAGGTCGTTTGGCGAGAATTTTTGCTGTATTTCGGAGATTTCTTTGCAATGGTTTATTTTTTCTGCGTGGAATTTTTTCCATGGTGTTCCTTTTAAAATTTATAAAAATAATGGTGTTTATCAGAGAAATGTTTAAATATATATATTTATTGAAGATAATTTGTAAATAGAGGATAAATATCATTAATGGACTATTATGGCATTTGGAATTAAAAAAAAAAAAAGTATTAAAAAAATCGCGTAAAAACTTTTCCTAAAAAACCAAAAGATAATTTGTAAATGGCTGGTAGGGCACATATCATTAAGGGATGATTGTGACCATTGGAAATTAAAAAAAGAAATATTTTTTAAAAATCATGTAAAAACTGTTCCTAAAATAATTAAAAGGTACTGACATCTCCGATACAAAAGTACACGTACAACCTTATAAGATATATATTTTAAAATATGTTGTTTAATAATACATTTTCTAATTATTTAAACAAAAAATCGTTTGAAATATTTAAATTTAATATTTATTAATGAATTATAGCTTTCCCGCATTCTTACATTTTAAAAAGAATATGCAGAAAAGTCATCACTAATCCTAATGAATTTTCGAAGATTCTTTTTGCTGCGTTATTTATTTCTGATACTATTTTATTGCCGCTCAACAAGATTCATTACCTGTTTCACAACAACAATAATAAAGCAATACATATTGCATAAACACTCTTTGTATTAGGTCATTCTACATTCTGTATCATTCAAGATAATACAGCGACATTCGAAAGTCGCGGTTCAAATACTACTAACAATGACCCCGTTCTATATTCGATATTTACACATCTAATAATGACATTTTTTTTTTTCTGTTACAACTCTATCCGTTGAGTTGATTCTCTGGATTACGAGACATCATTAAAACTAATAGATAAAATGTTACACTATATCGTTTTAATAAGCAGATTGCTTATAATTCGTAAATAAGATAATTCATTTGTTGGAACACTTTCGACTGTCTATTTCTACCCTAAAGACAGAGTTTTAACACAGCCACCCATGCCTCGTAATTTCTTAGAATAAGACAAACACATATTTAAATTTTACCTTTGGTGTTTTTCTTTCTGTAGTTTTCTTATTCTCGTCTCCGACAACGCAAGAAATTCTCATGGCTGGGCCGCTGCAGCTATTCCCGGTCATGTTTCTTTCTTTAGTGAAACCAATATTCCGCACAAAAAATCAGACGATTTTTTTTATCTGTCAATTTTCAGCATTTCCTTTCAGTTCCACACGATTTCTGTATCGTATTCTTTCAATTTATTTCGATATTATTTTTATCGTCTTTTTTTGCGCAGACGTTGAGTCATGGAGTTTCAAAAGAGAAAAGGATACGCAGAACGATAATGCTGAGTTTTATCTATCTTTGTTATTGGAAGTGACCTACGTCATGTTTCATGTCAGATTCTATTTGATCAGTATGGAATATTGACCCTTTTTGTGGAAAGGATATCGGGTAAACGAACGGATCCTTAATTTGCCACGAGTGGAAAACGTGTTTGGAGTATGTCGGCTGTCACTTATTGCACACGTTAGAAGACTACTTGTGTACTCATAAACAATTTACGATGAGCCATTCATATATATACCATAACATTTTATGATGCTAAAAAGGCCATATTTGAATTTACCTCATTTACCATGGTGACAAAGGCGTTTTTTTTAAATGTCAGAATCGCGAGTGTGTTTACATACGCCCGACCGATCTCATTCGACATTTTGAACGGTTGTCAGGAACATTTTGAAAGGAATTCGGAAAAATAACAGACTAGAATAAGATTTTTCTCATTTTCTGTTAACTGTGACAAGAACGGGCTAAATTATTAGGTTATGAAATAAAGGCCAAAAAAATCAATTTTCCATGTAAACCCTCTCCTCTGTTTCAGAATTTTCTTTTTGTTGCATGGCGAACGGCTTTTCATAGAATTTAGAAAAAGAGTTGGAAATAGCTATAAATAATCTCTCTCTAAGTAAATTAGTTCTTTAAATTAATTTACTTTAAAAATTCTTTAAATTAATTTACTTTAAAAATCTTTTAAATTAATATACTCTATGATCAATGATGTTTTAAATAGAAAAAAAAATCTAAGTCCGGAGTTCTAAATATACCGTCTCCTCGTGTCTACTACTTGTCTGTAGGTTTTGTCGAGTTAGCGATGCTATTTCTGTAAACTGCGAAAAATGCATTTTCTTTGAAATTCCGCTTAGGACTTGAACATGTCCGATTCGAAATTCAATGCATCAGCTGGTTTTGTTTCTCAACTCTAACCTTTTTGAATGAAGTATTCTGATTTAGATGCATTGCATATAAAGTACCTTACTTCTGCTGCTTGTGTTTTGTTTTCCATTACTTTTTTTTGTCTGGAATGGTTCGAATAAAAGTTGGTTATAACATGTAAATTGTTAGAACGATATGAAATTTTACTTGAGCACTTCCATTACTTTTTTATTATTAAAAATATTTTTATAGTTAAAAACCGACAACGCAAATAAAGCAGCAATCGTTTGCAATTCAATAAACACTTGAAAGAAGTGCAAATAAATGAACAAAAAAAAAAAAAAAAAACTACCACTGCTCTTAATCATACTATTCGTTCGATTGAACCGAATTTTCGGCTTGACTGTTGAAAGTACCGAATAGTAACCAACTATTCGGTGCATCCCTCTAAATATATAATAAAAAGTAAAAAAAAAAAGTTATTTGCAACCTTATTGTTATTCTGCTTATTATGCCTTTATTGTTTTTTCTTGCTATTCTGTAGAAGTTTTTAGTAAATGGTTTTAATAAATGGTTTTTATCCGTTGAAGAGCCTGTTTTTTTTTTTTATCCTTTTACCATCCACTGTTCTCCAATCTGTTAAGCTCATCTTCAGCAACGACACGATCAGGATTATGTGGATTCTGGAACGCATCCAACTCCAGATAGGAACTCGGATATGAGAGTCGGTTAATTGCCTACATCTACTTTACGCTACGGCTTGGGTTGAATTGTTACTATACATTGCAATTAGGTTCGAAATCGGAAAAATATTATATTTTTCTCTTTGGTTTTTAGGAATTCTTGCTATCAAATAGCACAATATGAAAAATCCTAAGCTCTAAGTAATCCTGAGTGTCCCTTTTAAACACCCCCTTGAAACATTTAGCTACACTCCTGAAACGACAAAAGAGTGAAATCCACTCCTATAGGAGAAGTGCATTTTCGACACCGAAAGGAGTAAACATTAACTCAGACTGAGTTAAAATCGCTCGTATAGTGTAAGTACAATCAGTAATACCTCAACTAGGGCTAGTCAATTATCATTCTATCAATGATCGAACCATAAACATCCAGAAGCTCAATTTGTTTAGTTTGTAGTACAATGTGCCCCTTTATCAGTCCAGGATATATCGCACTTGAAACGTATTCCACTCCCCAAGCAATCCACATAAAAAAAAAATTCTTCTCGAATAAGCTGTTCTGTTAATATGTTTCATATTAAAAATGTTTTAGAAAGTCACTCTTTTTGACTTATAGTCATGATATGGCAGGGTATGCGTAATGAAATTCCAAAATTATTTTTTTAGCATAGAACTTTGGAATAGTCACTGTGAGTTTCATTAAAATCAAAAGCACATTCTGACTCCATCAAACAAGACAGGATTCAACTACCCGTGTCATTATCACTCACATTTCATCTCACGGTTACAAACTGGGATGTTAACACAGGTTGTTTTATGTTTGATTACCTGTTCTTCGACACACTTTAAATAAAACAATTTATTTTGTTACAAAAAGAGGTGATGTTGTGTTTGGTTTAATTAATAAAAAAATATGCTATTGAAGGATTGCATTTAAAAAGCGGGCATGCTAATTTTTTTAAAAACCTATTTAAGAAACATTATCCACATAGGTTTACTTAAAATTTCCTTACCGATCTTTTATTTACGTGTAATATTCATTTGTTATTATCTTTAACTTTGATATAGTCTTTGATTATGATACATTTTTCATTTTTTCTGAAAGAAATATCTTGTTCTTATGTATGACGATTGCATTACAGTACATTACCCCCCTTCCGGTCTAAATTTGTGGTTTATTGTTCTCTTAATTTAATCTAATATGATGCTTAGTGTTTAACATAAAGTGTTCTTAAAAACTGCTATTAATTCGTTTTGGCGCTTTCCTTTAATGTACTTAAAAATAATTTATTAAAAATGACCAACTGTTCTTTTTAATAAACGTGTCCCACCACGCTTTCATACCTGCTGACGTATTAGCGACGACATGACACGTCACGCGACCTTGCGGGGGTGGGGGGAGGAGTGGAGGACCCTTTTATGGGGTGGCGTCTTGGGATGATCAGTGCTTGGGATCGGGATCTATCTTTGGCCTCTTTCGGAATTGCCTGTTGGCATTGCTGCTATATAACCTCGAATTTTCGCTTTTCTTATCTTTTTCTTAAATGAAGCGTATTATAAGCAAGATAGAATTTTTTTAACGATTATTTTTGCCATGTGATTATACGTTTAATCCATTTTATAAGTGCCTCCTTTGCTTGAGTTGGGTGCTAGTTAAATGTATATTTGTTTACATAATATTGTTTTTATTTATTAAGCATTTTTTGGGGTCTTTCGTCGCAAGATGAGTTATTTTTTTACATTATGTAATATAAATAATTTTAATTTTATTCTGGCGATTAAATGGTTATTATCAAAACATTTCAAAATCTATCAATTTTACCTTGAAACGCGTTTTTCTTCTTTTAGTGAACTGATGCCGTTGGTCTCTCGAAGTAAACTAGGTTGTAAAACTACTGACGATCTTCATTCTCGGTCTTTTCACATCTTATCTAGGTATACCTAAACTCTAAAGCAGCCAATGTTCAAAATATTAAGGAAAAAAAGCATTCCAAAATAAGCCAGTATAGATAGCATAAAAGTATGCCTGAATGGTAAGAGATCTGCATCTCTCTGTTCTAACGTTTGTGGGTTCGAATCTCACTTCCAGCATGGATGTTTGTAGTCTTCGTATTCGGCTCTAAACAGTAGATCCTTGTCTACGGTTTGACCTCAAACGAATTGCAACATAACCGATTTCTCCGGAAATGTATTTCTCATACTCTTTTTGATAATCATTTAAATTCCCACAGATTCCAACTGTCGATACACCTTTAAAATGGTAATTTAATAAAGGGGTTAAACAAATAATAACTTTTAAACATTTACCGCGAATTGTTTTCTCCTCCTTGCACACGGCTCTGTAAAACATTCTTTCCCACAATGTTACTTCATTTGCACAAAAAATGCATTACGGCGATAACAAGTAATGAAAAGCCCTTTCAATTTAAAGATTTCTTTAACTCTTAAACCTCGAATGAAGCATTCTGAAATAGATAATGGTCATTTAGATGCAAAAGTAAATGATTTTTAAATGAAATTTACATACGACTATATTTTAATATCAGTTGCCCTTTTTATGAATTAAGTAACGGATCTTATTTTTTATAACCATTTTTGCAACTTGCCTTTTTATTTAATAATCAATTCAACGTATCCTCTGAATCAGCTGTAAAAGTCTTTAAATCACAACTATTGGAGATAAAGGGACGTGTTATCACATTTCCAATTGATCTTTGATCGGAATCGTTCGATATTTGAAAAGTTTAAGGTTGGCATGTTTTTTTTTTACATTTAAATCTCGCAACAATGACTTATTCAGTATACTCACTTAGTGCTGTTGTAATCTTTTCGCGGTACATTTGATGTACAATGTTGATGTACTCGAACATTTTTATTTTAGGGCGCTTGCCCTTTGCCGGTATGGTGGTTTCGAATCTCGCTTGTCAAGCGAGTGAAATTTGTTTCGTGTCGAGTATATGCGGAGAATGTGTTCGTTGTATCTGTGGGTCCAAAAGTTTTGTGGTCGGTTATATAGCGCTGTTATGGGTGCAGGTTGTCTGGAGAAAAAATGCCCTTTCCCTCCAGTGACGGGCCTAAATTCGAACCGAAGTCAGACTTCCTCCTCATGGGTGTTATAGGCCTTGTGGCAACACAGCCACTGCACCCTTCCTGCCTTTCAGGCTATGTCCTGAATTTATTGAGAGGGTTGCATTTGTTATTTCGTAGTATTTTTTCCCGGATTCTTTTATTCTAATTTTTTAAAAAATGGGAAAAGTGTATATTGACGATTCGTAAAACTAGTCGCGACAGCTGCAACTAAATTAATTTTATGGTCGCTGCAAAGCAAAAAAATTTGGTCTCATTTTGTGATTAGCGACCGGGAATTTCAAACCCCATAGAGCCGTTGTGAATGTTAGATGTTTATAGTTTTGATAAGTCTTAAAATATAAAATAACGAAAATATGTAATTACAGCGGTTCTTTACCGATTTATTACGTTTTTTTTTGTAGGTTATTGCGCAGTATATTGCCGATAGATTTATATAATGTGAAAATAGACTAACAACTGTACACGATCGTGAACTCTAGGACTCGGAGATAAGATATCTGTGATTGTTTTCACATCAAAATAATTGAATAAAAAGAACTCCCAAAACAATATCCTCCAAGGTCGTTTTAAACAGGAAGCAAAACAGGTAGCCGTAATGGTTAACAAAGACGCATACCCTATAAAGTGACGAGACCAAATTCATTCTGCATTGAGCGGCTTTTCAAATGAAAGACAATCAATTTTAAAATAATTGGAGATGCAAAAACAATGCCGAGCGCTATTAGATCATTTAGGTTAATAAACTCGTAAGAGAATTGCTTTGTTCTATGCTTCGTTCCGTTTAACCTAGAATGTAATGAACAATTACTTGTGATCTTGGATGTAGGGCGATCTGATCATGATATAATTCGGAAATGTTTTCAATAATAAAGAGATAGTTGTGTTTGATCAAAGCAAAATATTTCCCCTATTTTAAAGCTATTGACAGCAGAAGATACTCGGTTTTTTGTGTGGTTAAAACGGTATGCTTTGTGGGTGATATTATGATGGAGGGATGGAACAAGACTAAAGATCTGCCTATAAAAAGCTCATTTGGGTGTTTCAGACAGTTCAAGTTCTGTTGTAGTGTCGAATAAAGACACCAGGACCCATATGAGACTATCCCTCGATTTTACAGGGGCATTACTATTTATCAACGTTTTTGGTTTTGCTCCATTATTCCATAGCTCTATTAATATCTTTAAAACGAATTTTCATGCATGAATTTTATTTCTTCAATAGAAACGTCATTTTTTAAGTTTTTAATTTCTTTTTTAATGTGGCTTAATTTGTCCTACATAAATCGTTTGGAGTAGTTTAGGCTTCGTTATATATAATGTTTAGTTAGACAAACTACAGTAGAATATTTACCTACGCAAGCTTTTTTCTTGTCAGTTCTATTTTAATGAATTTTTGTAATATAATAAATCATAGTGGAAGTATTTCAAATCAATAAATTATTCTATTTAATAAAATAAGAAAGTCATTTTATTATATATTTTGAAACTTTTCGTAATGATATGGTCGAAATAAAATATTATTTTAAAATGTTTTCGACGAACATAATTTTGTAAACAAGAAACTTCCCGTGTATACATTAAAAAAGATTGAATGCATAGTTAGCTTATACAGTTCGAATTTCCATTTTTCAAACATAGCCTGGAAGTGGATTCAGCGGTATCGAATAGTACTGCAATACATACCTAACCCACTTATAACTTCTAACTCACAAGCTTAGAAAGACATTCAATAGCAGACATTCTTCTCCGAACAATCTCTGTCGAACGAAAAAACTATTCAAAAAGCAGAGCCCTTTGTGAAGAATTAGGTAACGTTGAACTCAGGCCAATAAATCTTTTTCTTTCCTAACTATCCTTGATATAACTGTAACTTTGGTTCCGCATTCCAGTATTCTAAGATGTTCTGCCTTGGTTCTACTGATTTACGACGGAATGCAGTACTCAATTCTAAAGCATACCTGACATTTTGACCTTTGGGAATTTTACTATTTAAAAGGAGAAATAACGGTAATTTGGAAATGTGCATATAAAATAAAAAGAGCTAACAATTTTAATATAGTTTTCCTTATACAGTTATTTGAATTTATTAAAATTTGAATAAATAAACTAATACATTCTTTAACAGCTCTACTTTTTGAGATATCCACATTCTAAAATGCATGCAAAACTAAAATTTTGGTTATTTTTATTTCCACCATTTCTTTGACCCAAACAACTTGACTATCTAAAAAAGTAGAGCAGTTGGAAAAAAATATTTCATGTTAAGAATCGGCATATATGGCTAAAATCCCGTAATTCCTAAGAGAGAAAAAAAAACAGCGGTTTCTCTGTGTAGTTATCGATTTCTTCCGTTTATTTTGATGCATATAAGTCCTGTCCACAATTCCAGGTATCCTATTGTAAAGAGAAACAAAATTTTTAAATGCAATGCTCTACACTTATTTACTGATTAAACAGTAATGGAGGTGACCATCCATATAATTTTTGGGCCAATGTGCACTGTGTTAGTAGTTTATGGAACTGAGATTATTTTACTCAAATCCTCTTGCAAAAAGGAAAAAAAAAACACACAGATACACATGTCAAGGTTCTCGTTGCTCTTGTTTTTGTCTTAGTCGGTCAACGAACCGTCTCTCAACAAGTGGTTTCTTGAAGCGGCATATTGTTCCAAAATTCCTTTTTTTTTCTTGCCATAACACTGTTCTATATTCTAGTGTTCTTTCATAAAAGAAATCATAAAGTCATCTTAAATAGCAGAAAATTAACTGTCGTTTTGTATTTCTTACACAGTTTACCTTTATAATTAGCCTTACATAAGTCAACAGCTCATTTTGTTTTGTATTAAGATCATTTCTCAAATCAGGTTTTGGCGAATTGTTGTTTAGCTCCTTGGTCTTGGAAGTTCTCAAACTGGTGTCCTAGTTGAAATGATTTCAATGCATTCCATGTGACAATACTTCGCTTGTTGAGTTCTATTTCTATACAGGCACTTTTGAAAAATGTACAGTTTCGAGAAATGAAGATTAAAAATTTTTAGACTGCATTGGAATAAATGAGAATCAAATGATTAAAACGGCTGTTTATTGACAATAATTGTGGTTATAGGATCACTATTGTAAGTAATTGATTGGCTACCCTTGCTGATGATTTTTTTACACTTTGTGCTATTTCAAAAGCACATATTTCTCATTTTTGAACAAGTCTGTCAACGAACAGTATTCCAACAAGTTGCCTAAGTTAATAGTGGGTAGCGTAAGGTATTAGTGAGGTCTAAGTGATCTACTCTTAATTAACCCGCCTACGCCACTGTTTTGATTAAATTTATGTACAAGTCTAAGCCGACTACTCTCACTATGTTACTTGCGAAAGGGCACGGGGTGCTACTTCAACACATCGTCTAACTTGTTCTTAGATATGTCGGTCACCGAACTCATCTCAACTTCTTGAGTTTGTAACCATCTCTGTCTTCTTGATCTCTGGCTTCTTGAATTTGTAACCGACTGGTCCGCTACCTATATTTCCATGACCCGCCTACGCCACTGTTTGGATTAAATTGAAGTAAAAGTCTAAGCCGACTGCTCTCACTATGTCACTTGCGAAAGGGCACGAGGTGCTACTTCAACACATCGTCTAACTTGTTTTTAGATATGTCGGTCTCCGAACTCATCTCAACAACTGGCTTCTTGAATTTGTAAACAACTAGTTCGCTACTTATTACCATGGCTCGCCTACGCCACTGTTTGGATCAAATTGAAGTAAAAGTCTAAGCCGACTGCTTTCATCATGTTACTCGCGATAGAGCATGCTCTTTCGCGTTCAACACATCGTCCAACTTGTTCTTAGATATGTCGGTCACCGAACTCATCTCAACAAGAGGTTTCGTGAATTTGTGACCAACTGTTCTCTGGTACTCATGTCAATGACTCGCCTACGCCACTGTTGTGTAGTAGAGGCAACAATTGAAACCACGTTCATGTATGTTGTATGTGCTTGACATTCCTCTTCTACAGCAACAAACCTTCTCCTTTTGGGCACGCCTCGTGTTCGGAAATGCAACCCACTGATCCACTTTAGTGCATTTTGTTGTGGTTTTTTGATAACCGTGGTTCTCTGTTTCTGTTTACAATTTCATATCAAGCTGGTTTTTTTTGTAAATTTTCATAATGAGAAACTGTTTTAAAAAAGTCATGATGAGAAACTGTTTAAAAAAAGTCATGATGAGAAACTGTTTTTAAAGTTCATAATGAGAAACTGTTTTAAAAAAGTCATAATGAGAAACTGCTTTTAAAGTTCACAGTGAGAAACTGCTTTTAAAGTTCATAATGAGAAACTGTTTTTGAAGCTCATAATGGGAAAATGTTTTTATAGTTCATAATGAGAAACTGTTTTTAAAATTTATAATGAGAAACTGTTTTTAAAGATTCATCTGATATCCTCATGATGACTTTTTTTTTATTAGAAAAGTAAAAACCTAATTGGTATAAGGCTCCAATTTTTTTTAAAAATAAATATTCTGCTATTACAGAAGTTACCAAAATCCAAAATGTTTCGTAACTGTCTAATGATCAGAAAAACGTTTTTTTCGTAACTGTCAATTTATCCAATTAAATTAATGTTTTCAACCTTTTATTTTTTTTAACCCTTATTTTTTTTAAAAAAATATCGTTTACATCATTGTGCTTCAAAACATTCTTCATGCAGGTTTTAATAATTTGTTTCCAACCTTTTTGAAAAGGAAAAATTAAACAAATTCAAGCTCAAAACATGAAAAAATTAAGCCCCAAGAAGAAAAAGACTTTCTAAAATATTATAAAACAAGAACTGCTTGTTCCTATGTTTATATAAGAATAGTTAAAACAAAACAGGTTGTTCTCCTTTTTAATATCTTAACTCTGTAAGTGTGATTGCAAAAAAGAAATTGAAAGAACAAGAATTAAAAACGGAAGGTAAAAAAAGAAAACAAAGCTCGTCTTTCTTGCACTTGTTCTTTGGGAGGATAAAAACGTCATTTTTATGACGATGATGATTAGGTTGGAAGCTAATAAAAAAAATAAAACTACTGTGGGTCAATAGATTACAACACTCTTAACACTCTCACTCTTTTTTAACCGAAAGAGAAGAAAAATGAATTAAGGAGATTCTTTGATAATATAGTCGCTTGAATTGTTTCTTTGTAATAAGTTTAGACTTTAATTCGAAGGTATTGTATTGGTTTTTATGATAATAAAGCAACGTTTGTGTGGTATATGAGCTTTTAAGTTATAGTTTTGACCAGGCTTGATTAAGTTATTGTGCAAGGTTTTTGTAATTTAAGTTCCACTTTGAAATGGCTATCAAAATAAAACTACCCGATCAAATGTAATCAAACTTGGTAAATGTCTATAAAAGGTCGTGGGATTTTATTTCCCACAAAAAAAAAAGTTCCAAAATGCACCACCAGCGGAGAATGGTGCTGTATGCAATAGTGTTAAACGAAATAACAGAGGAAAACATCAGTTGCAAGTACTTTTATTGTTGCTACATAGCATGCTCAATGTGTGCTGTGTGCGTGTAAAACAAATTTTCATATTTCACATTTGTTTAACACTATTGCATACAGCGCCATTCTCCGCTGGTGGTGAATTTTGTAACTATTTTTTGCGGGAAATAAAATCCGATGACCGTTTATAGGCATTTACCAAGTTTGATGACAGTTGGTCGGGTAGTTTTATTTTTATAGCCATTTCAAAGTGAAACTTTAATTATAAAGACCCTGTACTTGAATATTCCATGCAGTTCAATTGAATCGCTAAATGTAACAAAAAGTGTTTTTCCTCTGGAGGATTTCCGCACACGTTTTTCTTTAACTAAACTAAAATGCGGAAAGAGCTAGATGGGAAATTATCCTGGACTTGATATGTATTTCTTTTTTTACATTTACCAACTCAATTGAAATCAGTTCATGGGGTCTGTTAGAAGAAGTTCGAGGTCCTCGGAAGGAATATTTTCAATAAATCCATTAGAAGGAGGTGAACTTATTTGTAGCCGAAAAAGAAATTTTCGCAAAAATATCAACTTGATAGTGATGTCGTTTGGCATCATCCTGTTTCTGATCATAATCGGCTAATTGACAATCGGCTAATTGACCCATCACAAATTTTAATTGTAAGGCATTAACTCATTATTTTAGGAATTTTTAAACGTTAAAATAAATAAAATGTTTTCAAATTTACAGAAAATATTAGGACATCCTAAAAGTTTGTTCAAAGAAATACTCTGATCATTTCAAAGAATGCTCTCTTTAAAATTGGGGAATTTTTGTTTACTTATTCTGTGGCATTATGTGGATGTTCAAAACCGTATTTTCATCATAGCATTTTTGCATAGCTATTTTGATGTAAAGTTTGAATACCTCTGTATAGAGAGTATCTATTTTCTTTCATTCTTATGGTTTCCTGGCAATTGTCTACTTAGATTGCGAGATTGGTATGAGAAAACCTTGAAATTTTATGAAAAAAAAATAAGAATGGATATTTTTTATGAATGAAAATTCCATTGACTTCTACCGCAAACTTCTTTATGTTGTGTAACAATAAGTAGTGGGAAACTTTTTATTTTTCCAGCCTGCCTTGTGTGCGTGGAAACAGTTTAAAAATAATTTTTCAATGCAAATTTCGTATATGTATTTTCTATAGATTTCGTATTTGTATTTTCTATTATAAAATAAATTGATTGCGCTTATATCAACGATCTTGACATTCTCTTATTTCTTAAGGAAAAAATTTGTTATTTTCTATCTTTTTAACCTTTTCAGTCTCAGTGATGTCGTTTGGCATCATCCTGTTGTTGATCATAATTTTAAAAAAATCATGGGGCTGACATCTATTGAGATTAATAAAAAATATTTTTTAATAGAAAAAAGTTTGAAAAATCGAATGATGTGCTTTTTGATATCATAATTGGCTATAGAAGATCAGAAAAAAATATATAAAATGATGATGTCAAATTGTCATTGGGACTGAAAGGGTTAAAATAGTGATAAATCTGGTATTTCTATGATGCTATCAATAACTAAACAACCAACTAGGATGGAAAATGAATGAATTAACTTAGTGATACAGGCATTTCGTTGGTAATTTCTATCTCTCCTCCTCCACCCCCACACAAAACAAATTTTCTAAAATTCCAATTTCATTTCAACATTTATTATGCATTCAATTTATTCTAGATCAAAATGTTTTTAATGACTCTTATCTACTATGTACTAAGGAGTTCGTTTCGTAGTTTGCGTTAGGACCTGAGTTTATGTTCTTTAATAAATAAAATTAGTGCGGTGCGCTATCGTATCGCCATTATCTGAAACAAATCAAACTTCATCGTTCCAATTTGTCCGATGTTGAACCTTATATTAATTTATTTATAATGGGTCAGTACTCTGGCAACGCAATGAACAATGGCGATTCACAAACACCGAATTTTATTAGGGGCAATTATAAGAAAGGGCACCTTTGTTTCTTGTTCCTAGATGTTATCTATGCGTGTTTACCAGTTTCTCTGAACTTGAAAGTCAAGAGACTTGACCTATTCTATTCTGCACGTGTAGTAAACCAGTCAGTTACCTGTACTGGATTTGTAATGGAACGTTTTGTGTTTTGTTTTGTTCTAGTTACAGATTTCAAAGTTTAATTCAAACGAAAATGTGTAATTATATTTAGTAAAAGAGTAGTGTTTTAAAATTCGATAGTTTCGGAAGTAATGTTAGTAGGTGACCTTCATTTCATGACCTTTGTTTCATCAGTAGGGCAAATCTTTTTTATTGAGATGGGAGGAGGTTCAGGGGAATTTTTTTTAAAAATTTTATAGAAATCAAGTTCATTTATTTTAAAAATGAAAAATTTGTGGAATATGTATGTTTAAAATTATATCAATTGAATATACATATTTTAAAGGGATGTAAATTGGCAATCATTCGCATTCATTTTGGCAAGGGATGCAAAACCTGGCAATTTACCTAACACCGTTCCTTTTTATCATGTAATAAATTAAATTTTGCATTTCAGAAATCTGCATTGAGATTTTCATTGTAAAGATTATTTTGATTAATTCATAGAGTAAATTTTTTTTTTGTTATTTCGCTCATAAAACGAATGGTTTTTTTTAGAAAGTTTAACAAAACTCCATAAAACTAAAATTTATCTATCTTCTCGCAATAAACATTTTGCAATTTATAAATTCTATTTCAAGTGTTATATTGTTTCATTGAGAGCCGAAAGTTTCAACTCAAAGCTATCATAAATCAGCGAAGAACTGAAACCAAAACCAAATACATTCGACCACTAATCCATTTCAACCAAATTCAATTTTTTTTTCGGAAAACTTTCTTCAAGATATTCCCGAACTCTTGTCTTTTACTGCTTCTTGTCTAATTCGTTTATCTCCTGTCTCCTTTTATGGCATAGAACTGCCATTCTGAGCAGACGACCAGAGCGATGTGGCAGACGATACTGAAGCCGAGCGGAGTTGAGTTATTTATATCCTGCTTGGCTCTTCTCGAAACGGGAACTGCTTGAGTCACACACTCGCTCAGAATTTGCCGGCTCAGGATTGGGGATCTGGAGGAAAATGTTGCGGTTGTTATTTACTTGTTTTTCTATGTGAAGTTAGATCTACTTGTTCTGTTTTATTCATAAGTCCTGTTATGAGAGCATTAGTGTACATTAACTGGTCGATGACCGAATGGTTACTGTGCTTGGCGCTCTGAAGTAAAGTTTTTGTGTTCGAATCCCTCTATAATAAGGGATAGATGTTTATCTACCGCTTGCGGTCAGCATTTAATTTAGTGCTTCCGGTAAATTAGGCCTTCGTATTTAAAATAAGGCCGTAGCGGGTTTTTAAAAAAGTCTTGTTTAAAAATAGTTTCACTCAAATAAGGGTGCAAACTACAGATAGAGTAAGAGTTCCTTCACATGCAAAAATCCTTAGCAATTAATTTGGATTTCTGAAAAATAATTTTGTTTAAGCCGCCATTGAAGTCTGGAATCCTTACTCTTCCTTCTTTCCCTATTAAAAACACATACCGTTGACATGCAAGGTGATGTTTTAAAATTAAATTGTAAAACTAATCCTTTACATTTTTTTATCTTAAACTTAGGAAACCCTTGATTGCTTCTACTGCTTCTTCTTTCAATAACAACCAATTTTAAAGCTAAAGGTTAAAATATTTTAAGTTAATAATTTAATATTGTTTACATATAATTTCACGATGGATTTGTGAGCAAGAATGACCATCCTTGACCCACAGTTTAAGAAAAGTGTGTTTTTAAATTTGTATTATTAAAATATATCTCCCTTGATTATATATAAACTATTGATTATTTGACGAAATATTTTTGATGAAGTACTTGGCGTTACATTATTATTTCCCCCTAATTAACAGCACGGGTTGGCGTGATGGCTTACACGTAATTAATACTACGTTGAACACCCAACAGGCTCATTTCCTTCTATCCATTCTACAAACGATAAATCTCTCCAATAAATAACGCTGTGGATATGGGAATGGTGTAAGTTAAATTTGTAGGGATCCAAAATCTTGACGCTCTTTACAGTATCGTTCTCGTCATTCACCACTGTTAAAAATTAGGAGGCTCGCCAATAGCTCTCGTGTATCCTTAGTGCAACTTTGGTTTAACCCTCTAATGCATACTGTTACCGTTTGGTAACAAGTAACATAATCCACTTTATTCTATTAAATTAGAGCTCCTCCTAGACAAATCTGTTTTTTTTTCATCTATTACATTTCATTTTAAAGTTTTAGTTACTAATAATCCTCATAGGTGACAGTAGTAAAAGTGTATTCAAAATTAAAGAGTGAGGTTATTAACTTTTGTGAAATTACGTTTTTGGCAGTATTCAAAAAATAATAATATTAGTACTAAATACTAATAAATTGTTTTGAAAATTTAATCATAGTTAAAAAGGGTTATTTTGAAATATTTTTAGTAGTTTTCTGAGCATTATTATCGAAATTGGAATTTTGCAGTTGGTTTTTGTCATATGGAAAAAAATTTAGAAATTGAAATCATTTAAATTCTAATGCAGTTAATTTTTTTAAAATATTTTTCCCATAATGTGTGAGTATTAAAGATACATATATATTTTTTTGGGATGAAAATAAAAATTCATGCATTAGAGGGTTAACTAAAACCAATAAAAAAACATTTGTGTTTTTTGTTAAAACATAAATAAAGAATAACTGCTCTTTCGAAATACTGTTTTCTGAGCATCCCTCCTCCGGATTGTGCCCCGTGGGCGCGGCTTTTTTGGGGTTCCCCTACCTTAAAAAGAAGAGCGAGAGAAGTGTCCGGTTACTTCATTTCAGTCCCTGGTTTTTGTTCTGTCTTTCTGGTCTGTATTTTTGGGAAGTGGGCCGCGGTTGAGAGCGAGGGTGGATTTTATTGGGTGATTTTTGAGTTAGTTGTATCCCAATAAAAGGTTTTTAAAATAGCTGTTTACTTAAAATTGATAAGGTTTTGGGTATATAGAGCAAGTTTGTAGAATAGACTGTAAACAGTAGTTATCATTCACACAAAATTTATTATGAAGTGTAATAAATTCTTTATGAAGTGTAATAAAAAATGCCTATAAGCCTGTATGTGTTATGATATAATGATATTATAAATTAAACCAATATAACACTCGCCACAATATAAACTGTTTTTGAAATACAAAACTGTTTTTTTTTTAAAATTTAGTAATAGTTTGAAACAGTATTTATTTTTCATGGGTGCTTTTTTTCCCAGAGAGGGGAGTATTAAAATTAAAAAAAAAATATACTGAATATGTAATTTTTTTAAAAAGTGAAATTAAGAAAAGGGTGCATCACAAATGATTTTTTATAGTATAATTTTAAGGCAGAAATGTCTATGACTGTTAAACACTCCTTGATAAAAAAAATAAATGAACTTATACTACCAAAGGCAGAATGAGTGCAGTATCTAGACTAATGACTTAAACCCTTATTGTAAGCCCTCAATACCTTCAAATTATAAGAAATTTCAGTTAACTCCGATTTTTGTTTAGCAAAAATGATTCAATTTATTTTTGTGGTTACTGCAGTTAGTTTACCTACCTACGGCAGTATAGCCGGGGCTTCTGATATTGTGAAATAAAATGGGCACAACAGGCTATGGTCCAGTAGTACTTTACTAGTTTAATTACTAGTTTAGTAATTTAACTTCAAATATGTGCATTACTTAAAAACTCCTGGTAAAAGATAAAGTAAAATTGTCTTACAAACTTTCAGCCATGTATTCATATTTGCTTTTATAATAATGTGCAATAAACAATAACGGATGGCAACAAAATACTATGAAATTGTAATTAGTGGGTTGGAAGCAAAGTGTCTGACAACAAAAACCATTTTTTAGCTTCACCATTATAGATTATGATGTTAAATGTATTCCTTAGTAGTTTATATTGTTGTGAATGTACACTTAACTAAAAAAATAACTTTTAATTGTTTTTTCCTCTTAAAGAATAAGTTTTTGTATTTATTTGCAAAACATTTCTGAACTATATGCAACTGCACAGCATTAACGTCTAAGGCAACATTGACCTCGCTACGTCCACAGAAACATTCCTTAAAGTTTTCCAATATGACTACATTATTTACATTCCTTATATGTAAAATAAAACCTAATAATCCAGTCTTAAGACTAAATCATAAACCCAAACCTTTTATCTAAAACTCAAACTATCTTTTCCAGACCTTCACAGCCTGGTGCAACTCCCACCTTCGCAAGGCTGGCACCCAGATTGAGAACATCGAAGAAGACTTCCGAAATGGCCTCAAGCTCATGCTGCTGCTAGAGGTTATATCTTCCGAAACCCTACCCAAGCCAGACAGAGGCAAGATGAGGTTCCATCACATTGCAAATGTCAACAAGGCCCTGGACTTCATTGCCAGCAAGGGAGTCAAGCTGGTCTCCATTGGTGCAGAAGGTAAATTAACTGCAAAAATGAAAAGAAAGGGTAATGGGAAAATATATATACACTTCTTCTGTCACTGAAGTGTGGAAGGTTCAAGATTAGCAGGACAATTTTGTATGGGCATGACACCTTCATGTATTACTTCAAATTCGTTGTTTCCTGTTCAAGGATTGTGTAATTCAGTAGTTTTCAACAAATGAGACAAACTTCATTGTGTAGAAGCTGGCTGGGGAGCCCAGTTGGTAAGGCATTTGTTTGCATTCTTAAGGTCCCAGGATCAGGCCCGGAATTTGTCAAAATAACTGCTGTTTTATATGGTCTATGCAGCCAAAATGTCCTATGAATACCCCAGGTAGAGGGAGTGCATATAAAGTATGCTTCAAAGTTACTCGTGGAGCTCTATTGTGACGATAGTTTAACTCAACCCAAATGTGCTGGACAATTTTCCTATAAACATTACAACTTTTTATATTTACCTGTTCAAATGCATTACTTCAAAGATTGTGTGATTGAATATTTTTCACTAATTGAGACAAATTTCATTATGCCAAAAGTTGACTGAGTGTCGAGTGATAAGATTGCAATCCCTTATTAAATTAAACTTTAATAAAGTATTTCATATATATATATTTTCGATTCCTGCTATTGAAAGAAATTAACATCCTGTTTTTCAGTAGTTTGTGTTTTATAACTTTTCATTTTTTTTTTTTTTTTAAGAAATTGTTGATGGAAATGTAAAGATGACCCTAGGACTTATATGGACCATTATTCTTAGGTTTGCAATTCAAGATATTTCAGTAGAAGGTAAGTCTTTTTTTATGCAGATACTTTTTTTTTGTTTTGTTTTTAAAAAGAAACATATGTGCTTGATTTAGAATTTTTTTCTTGTTATTTAACTTGTATGCATTGTGTCATATTTTTTTTACATTAGAAACTCATTACTGAGTTTGCTTAACATGAAATGGTGCTTAAGATGAGCCACAAACATTTTCACATGCTGTTAAGCTTTGAAAAAATGCTCAAAAATTTGAACTATTTTACATGAAATCCAGCTTAGCATGAACTAGATGTTTTGTAGCTTATACTTTTTCTATACACTATTGATTTAAAAAAATAAATAAATTGGCAATGAACTTTTGAAAAAAAAAACTTCTCTTTCCCCATATAATTTTTGTTGTTGTTGTTACTCTATGTAATTATTAAAAATTGTATTAGTTGTTATATATTATTTTTGAAATATTTCAGTCATTCAAAATTTGTTTGATTCAGATGTCTAGAAATGCATATAAAAATGACAACTTCATTTGATGCCATTTTAATGTAGTAGAATAAGAGCATTTTAAAATATTTAAGTCAAAAGTCTTTTAAATCAAGGTCTATATTGAATTCCATCCATTTTTTTTCTTAGCATTGATTTGTTATAACAAAGTAATGTTAGTGAAAAAGTACTTGATTTAAAGTATTTAAATATTTTAAAATGTCTTATTGTACTACAAAATAAAAATCAAATTTTGTCTAGTTTATACACATAAATATATTCGGATATTGCATATATTTACATTTAATATTATTTACACACATGTATTTATTATGTCCTACTATTATGCACTTGCAACCAGTTATTACTTATAATTAAATATATATTTTCTAGGTTTTAAAAACTCATTCAACATGCTTTTCATTTTTTATTTCCATTTCATTTTATAAACATATTTTACCTTTGCCCTTTAGAAATGACAGCTAAAGAAGGTTTGCTACTTTGGTGTCAACGGAAGACAGCTCCATACAAAAACGTCAATGTACAAAATTTCCATTTGAGGTAAACTAAACAAGTTTTCAATCTTTATTTCAATAAATTTGTAATTGCTATGCTTTTGATTTCTAGTAATTTAAATAAGTCAATAATATATCTGTAAACTGTTTTATACTGTACACTTGGTGTAATGCATTTTGCTTGAAATTTCTTTTTACTTATGTACTAAGATTGTATTTTGTTGATTTTTAGTTGGAAGGATGGTTTAGCTTTCTGCGCTCTAATTCATAGGCATAGGCCAGATCTATTAGATTATAGTAAATTGACTAAGGTAAACACTTTTTTTTTAATTTATTGTTACTTTTATTTTAAATTATCAATTCATTTGTTCATCATAATTTTGATATAAAAAAACCAAAGCTCTTCTTTTGTTATTTATTTCAATACATGTGTGTAATTTTTTTTTTGCAAAGGTTGATATTCTTTCAAAATGCTAAGTTTATAAATGATTGTATGGTCAATGTTCAATGTCTAATTAGTTAACATATTCTGTAGAGTTTTTTTTAAAGTTTTTAAAAGATGTTCAAATTAAAATTTAAATTGATGAAACTAGATACTTAGGTAGCTAAAAACACATTTCACATGTTAATTTAAATATTTTTTTAGGATAACCCAATTCATAATCTTAACCTTGCATTTGATGTTGCTGAGAAATACCTCAATATCCCTAGAATGTTGGATCCTGAAGGTAATTCACAAATTCTCTTTATTTATATAATAGATGCATGTTTAAAATTTGCTTTAATGAAACAAGGATTTACATTCAAATATTTTTTTTATTGTATAGATATATTTAAAATAATACTTTTAATCTTTATTTGTGAATTAATTTTATTATTTTTGTTTTAATGCATTTATTGTTCAATTTTAATTGTGTTTTCTCATTTTAATTAAGCTTTATTGTTTCAATGTTCCCATAAACATTAATAATTCAATTTTAATTGTGTTTTCTCATTTTAATTAAATTTTAATGTTGCAATGTTCCCATAAACATTATTTTGTTTGATAATGAATGCTTTTTTTTATTAATATAAAATTTCTTTATTCAAATAAATAAATTGCAATCAACCCATGTATGTTGCATGGTTTGCATTTATAGAAAGTGAGGTAAATATAAAAGTTGCAAGTAACCACAGGCATTTGTATTACCTTAATACGCCTGGATTTATTTATAATTCTGAAGAGCTCTTTGATTATAAAAATATTTTATATTTTAAGAATAAAAAAAAGTACTTTTTGATAGCATTCACAAATATGTGCAACGTTTGAGTGAAAACCTATGTTTTGTAAATACAGTTTGTGTAACCTTTCATGTTTACACTGCTCAACTATTAAAAAACCACAATAGTTAGTTATTAAAATGCATTTGTTTGAATAATATTATGATAGACATACTAAAATAAATAACAGCATATTTCCCCCCAAAACAATTTATTAACATCCTAATTAACCATTCCCCCTTTCGTACACACTCCTTCCTCTAGTAAAATTTGTAAAAAGCTTCATGGGAATTTCTCATATGATTTTGACCCTTTTTGCAATTATTGATTAAAATAAATCATACAATTCAAAAGGATTGCTAGATGTATAATTAAAAAAAAAATAGCCAAGTTGATGCTTAAAATATCCATAATTAGCCAATGGAATTTCTATTTTATCGCTTACAATATGGATGTACTTCCAATATTCTCTTCACTCCCATGAGAAATCCTACTCAGATTATTTTTTATAATAAACATGTAATTCAAAAAATTATATATTTGAATGAATATTTTGAAAATAAAGTTTCATCACTTGCTGAGAAGCTCGTAAATTCAGTGTTTTCAGTTTTGGGTTCGGAGCTGTAAAAATGCACATTTCTGTGTGCTATGAATGAAATATCAATTTCTGACAGTTTTTTTAATTAATATTAAATTTTAATATTTGTTTTCATATCTTGGAGATAAAAAACCTAGTTTTTCTAGCTATAATTTTATAACACTTACAAAATCTGCTCACTTCCAGCACAGATAACCAAATAGGCAGGAATTCTGTCTTCAATAAAAGCATATGAATGAATGCATATTTAAAAGCATGGGTATGAACAAAACACAAAATTATGAGGGCTTTTTTAAAATTACTTTTAGAAGCCAAGACAGTTTTGGCTTATGATTAAAATTTTTATTAGCCGCGATAGTCAAATGGGCATGAAATTTGTCTTTAATACAAACCTATAAACTAACTCCCATTATCAGCATATAAAGGAACACACATTTAAAAGAACACAAACATAAAAACATACATTCAAGATTAAACTAAAATTAACAATCTAGGAGCTTCTCTAAATCACTCAAATTACTAGCCAAAACATTTTTTGCTTTATGATTAAAACTGTTTTTAGCCAACCTGATCCACAACTAGCCAAAACTGACAACTCTAACAGACATATTCCCCCAATCCACATGTTTGCTCCCTTGGATTCCAATAACCCCAAAACTTCCGTTTGTTTCGCATGGAGTGGACAACTAACCCTAACCCAAAACACTCAAAATCATTGACCTAAGTCACTTTACCTCTCTCCAGACATGGTCAACACTCCAAAGCCAGACGAACGAGCCGTTATGACTTACGTATCTTGTTACTATCATGCGTTTCAGGGAGCGCAACAGGTAATGCTAGTGTGCTAGCTGCTAGCTCGGTGTGTGCTTGCATGGTGTGATATGTGTTGTCCTTTTGGTTTGTTTCACAGATATCAACAATACTCCTATGCCGGACGAAAGGGCTGTTATGACTTATGTTTCGTCGTATTACCATACGTTCTCTGGTGCTAAGCAGGTATGGTGGTAGATTGTATGTGTGTAACTGTATTCTTAACTATATCGATAAGGGTAATCATTTAAAGACTTTAGGATTTGTTCTAGAATTTTAATTTTGCATTGGAGTCATGTTGATAGATTTTTTTATTTTTGTTACTGTTAAGAAAAATGAATATATTTAAACTAAATTGTGAGCTTTTAGTAGATTGATTATTCTGAGAGAAATAACTTAAAAAGATACATAGTCAAGATTGTTTAAACTGCTGAAGTAGCATAAGTTTATTCATAAATAATCGATACTAAGAATAAAAATCTGCAATATTTAATGTATAAAATTTACTTGGGTGTGTAATGTCTATCAGCGGCAGATCAAGAAATTAATTTTTAGGAGACTAAGATAATCTTTTTATTCATTATATTATCCAGTTATGATCCAAAGATCCATTAGATAACTAGCACAAAATTATTTAATTTTGGAGGAACTTAAAGCCCCTTGGGTTATTAATAAGAAACAAATTAAGAGTTTAATTGATCAAGATGACTATCTAGTCAATTTAAATATACTTATCAAAACAATTAGGGAAACACATGGTTTAAACCCTTTCAACCCAATGGACTCTATTTGGTATCAACAGCTTTCGATTTTTTTTTCTCACTAAATTGAGCTCACACTTATTTTCATTATTGACATTTATCGTTAGGTGGAAAAATCATGTCATTTGAAGAATTAAATAATGTTTATTTTAATTAAATAAAAATATGAAAGACATGGTAAAATAAAATTCACTCGCAAAATGTTTTATGAGATAAATTGACCCTAAATTCTTTACGCTTGCATTCCTAGATGTTTAAAAATTGATTTTACCTTTTTTACAAATACAGTTTTGGAAAAAATATTGCTATAATTTATTCAAAACTTATGATTCCAAATTTTTTTGCCTTAAATTTTTGTTTAAAATATTAAGATTTTCCGTTTTTTTAACCATTTCATTCTGGATGCATAATGAATCTATTTTGTAAATTTTAGATTCTTATAATAAAAAAAAGTTGTTACTGAAAGAGTAAACAAAAATAAGCAAAGTGCTCCCCTAATTGTTTTGAGCAGTGCACTTTTTCAACCACTTTGAACAGAAGTTGAAGACAAGGAGGTTCAAAAGATCCTGCATGCGACTTGTGTATTAATTAGTGAATTTGTGATATGTGAAATAAATGTTTACTAATTATTCTTAATTATAACTGTCTGTTTAATCTTTTGAAATTTAAATAACCTTAAAACATGTTTTAGTAGTTAGTAGTGTTTAAAATCAATGCTATTTGAAAATTCAAAAAATTAAAAATGAAAAAAAAAAATGTTTGTTACCAACGATGCCCAAATAATAACTTCTTGATGTAAATCCAGATACCTAAATTTGAAAAATCCTTTATTACTTTTAATCTTTGCATTACATACTATATTGTAGCTGCTTTCTTTGGAGTGAAATATTACGAACTGTTTACTACTGTTTATGATCATGTTTAAATATGTTTACTACTTTAATTTTATTAAGTAATGTCTATTTTTGACAAACAAATATTTAAACTAGATATTGTTTAAATGCAGGCCGAAACAGCTGCCAACAGAATCTGCAAGGTTCTCAAGGTTAACCAAGATAATGAAAGACTCATGGAGGAATATGAAAGACTTGCTAGTGATGTGAGTATCAACTTTTTTTTGTCAAAAGTTGTCTGATAATTTTTTGAGAAAACCTGCAACATATATGAAAATCCCAAAAAGGCCTCTGTCTTATGGCTCAAATATATGTCACCATTCCCAAGAATGCACAAGACAAACTTAAGTTAAAACTTATTACACTAAAAACAGTAACATAAAAGGGAAAATCTTGGGCACACATGTCATATGATTATGTGGCATGTAAAAGATCCCTAGAGGGCCTATTTGGCTTGGGTTCTCTTATAAATCTCGGCGTATTTTAACATCCTCTGAGAGCTCAGATTCATTGTAATCTGTGCATCAAAATTGGTAGCGAGAGTCGCTTAGGGGGTGCCACAAGAAAATTGCTCTCAGTTCTGGGGAATGTGTCGGGTGTCGGCTCGTCACTTGAATGTGGATCTAAAATACGACGTATCCCTCGCCAATAGCCCTCGTGTAGGTAGCTCTAGTGTGATGATAATTCAAACCTAACCTAACCAATATTGCAGCCCCATTTTAAGAAAAAAACATTTTCATTAAATTTCGGAACATTTTGTTTTACAATCATCAATAACTAATTAATAAATGATAAATATGTTAACTATGAATGTTTTAGAAAATGTATTAACAAACAAGTGAGTTTAACTAAAGGATTTAAGGGAAAAAAATCTTTTTTTAGTGTGAAGATATTTTTTTGAAAAGAAAATCTAAATTATTAAATGAGAAAAGATCTAAATCTTATTGCTGAAACGTCCCAAAATGCCTGAACAACTGAGTTTTCAATAATGTTGTTCCTATCAGATTTTATGAGGAAGCAAAACTCCTTCGTAGCAAAATGGTTAAACTAATTTTTTTCACTCATTCAATTCCAGCTGCTAGAATGGATCCGAAGGACCACTCCATGGCTAGAAAATAGAACAA
The DNA here is from genome assembly GCA_023701765.1 of Hylyphantes graminicola. Classification (NCBI taxonomy): domain Eukaryota; kingdom Metazoa; phylum Arthropoda; class Arachnida; order Araneae; family Linyphiidae; genus Hylyphantes; species Hylyphantes graminicola. Next base: position 16,855,799 of record CM043120.1, on the reverse strand, counting down.
CCGACAACACCCTGGTCGGAGTTCACAAGAAACTGGACGAGTTCCGCAACTATCGTCGAGTACACAAGCCCCCGCGTGTGGAGCAGAAGGCTCGCTTGGAGACCAACTTCAACACTCTGCAGACCAAACTGAGGCTGAGCAACAGGCCTGCTTACCTGCCCTCGGAAGGAAAGATGGTTTCTGTAAGTACTTTTTGTGCATTCAAGTTTATACTATTCACAATTGAAGAGCTTAGTGGAAGAATGTGCCAAGTGGCATAAAGGTGAAAACAAGAAAATTAGCTTCAAAGTTTTTCGTTTGCACTCGGATCTGTTGAAAACGGTACATGTCAAGTGTAAAAAAAATGCTAAACTGACAGTTTATGAGAAAAGGGAAACTTGTCATTGTTAAAGAAGTTAGTAATATGTTCATTGACACAAAAATCAGAATATTTTCAAAAATGTCACTTAGCACGTTCTTCCACTAAGCTCTTCAATTGTTTATTTGAGGTATTCATTTCAAATAACAACTTTGAAATAACAGATTACCAAGGGAGAGTTGGCTTTGAATCCTTTCCTTGTAGTTTATCTCACTGTGACATCATAGCGCTTTCTTTTATAGTCTCTCTATTTACTATGCGAGCCTAGAAAAGACTTTCTTCCCTTATCCCTTCGCTTGGTTTTCTAGGAAACGGGGGAGCATCGCATCTCTAATTCTAAGGCGTTTGAAGTTCTGTTGTAGGGTTAACAATCTGAACAGTTCAAACCCAAGTAGGGTGGGGAAAAACACGCTAACGCCATTTCAAAGAAAACCACATGCGGTGGTGGGGGAGGAAAATGCTTTCTAGGCTCATATTCTAGATAGACAAGGTATAAGACATAATGTAAGTGTAAGTCAAGACTTTCAGTCAATTGAAAACATTACTAGATTTCCTTTTCTTTGATTTTAAGTTTATGAATTAGTTTATTTTCATAAGGAATTCCTTTGAGTTTTCTTTTTGTGCTATACTACACTTTCCCCCAAACACTCATCCCCCAAGATTATTTGAAATTAATTTAAATTTTTAGTTAATAAAATTGTGAAACTCTAGGATTCAAAGATTTAAAATATAATTTCATTTTACCCAGAACTGTAGTTTATATCATGCTTACATATTATGATTGTTGTTTTTGAATTAGTGAGTATGAATTTTAGTCCTAAACAAAAATTTATTTAATAAAATTAAAAATTTTAAATCTTTATCCTCAGGGCTATTTTAAAATCAAACTGCATGCATGTTTAAATGTAACTTATTGAGAAAATAATCCTTTTATTTTAGGAAAAGCATTTTGAATTAAAAATTCTTTTTCAATACTACATTACCATTATTGGTAATGACAATCAAAATCAGATGCAGAGACAATTAACAAATCAGAGACAATTAAAATCAGATTAAAAAAAATAATTAAATTATATTTAATGACATGTGGACATAAAATCACTACAAATAACTTAATTTTTCTTTTTTTTATTGATGTAATCTTCTTTATAATGATTATTTTTGCATTTTTTATTCAGGATATTGCTAATGCATGGAAAGGATTAGAAATGTCAGAAAAAGGCTTTGAAGAGTGGCTCTTGTCTGAAATGATGAGGTAGGCTGCACAAATTGAGTTGACTATATTTACAAGGTTTTATTGATATAACCTCCTTTACTCCAGAGTATTCTCCCTGTCGGATTGTACACAATCCCATCCATAAGTTGGGGGGGCTTTCTCATTGGCCTCAGTGTTCGCCTTGCATGGGAGAGGTCCCAGGCTCATGTCCGGTCATCGCCTAAGTCGATGTCAACTTATTAGCGGTTCGTACAGCCAAAAAAAATTACTAAGGACTAACACCCTGTGTGGAGAGAGTGTACCTCTGCGATCACATCCTTAAATTTGCATTGGGTGCCTACTCAGGTGACGGCTTGTCACTTAAATAAGGCCAATAGCTCTCATGGGTAGCTCTAGTTCGACGATAATTCTTGCTAGCCCTTACCCACACAACTGGATGGATATAGCTATGTGGCGATTGGGGCTGGCAACACGAAGTGTGACCGGATTCGATCGCCAGAGGGCCTTTAGTACAGGGTGTCCTAAAAGTTCCCGTACTCCAACTTTAAAAAATCATTATACGTGTTTAATTTTTTAAATATTGAATTTTATCGTCTGATTATTATTTCATCAAATCTTTTGTTTTTATCGCTTGGTTTTTTTCATGGTCAAGTTGTTCTGTAATAAAATTTCATGTCATTTTGTTCTTCATTGCAACATTATTTTTCACGCATTCAGATAATTGCGCTGCTTGATGCTCATTTTGGATGTAAATCATAATGAAAGATGTAAAGAATTTTGGCGATATAAAAATCCAGTTGATGCCATAAAGAGTAAAGATACTGTATATAAACTCGTCCAGAAATTTCGTGCGACATCAGGTATGATGGAAGATAAACACAGAAGTGGCAGACCGAAAATTGTTACACCTGATTTTGTGCAAGAAACTCAACGAAGGATATTGCAATATGTTTTTCGAGTCAACTGTTGATGGAACTGTATACAGAGAACTTATCCAACAATTTGTTGCATTATTTGAAGTGAATGAATGAGATTCTTGGTTCCAACAAGGCGGTGCAACATGCCATACAAGTAATGAAACCATGGACATTCTTCAGCATTTTTTTGGCGATCGACTCATCTCAAGAAATCTTGGGCCACCTCGCTCCCCTAATTTGAGTATACCTATCTTTTTAATTTTGGGAGGATATTTAAAGAACAAATTTTATGAAGATAATCCACAATTAATAGAGGATCTGAAAAATGTCTCCATGCTAAGGATACAAGAAGTCACTCCCAGCATCTTAAACCGCGTTTCTAAAAATATGCGCGAAACGAATTCAGCGTTGCTTCGATGAAAAGGGTGGACAATTTGATCACTTAATATAAATATAAGTTCCAAATTTTTTCCTGCGTTTTGTTAAAAGTGCTTTACACCATTAGCATAAAAACAATGTTTTAAAGTTTGTTGTTTTGCGTGTAAAAAATTCACGAATCGTCAGTACGGGAACTTTTAGGACACCCTGTATATAAACCCCAGTTGTGCTGCTTAGAACAGTGCCCATGCCATGCTGCTAAAATAAACAGAACTTGACAAGTAAATTATTCTCTAATCCCTATTAGTCAACAAGACTTACTTCAACCATGGACACTAGCAACTAAAGCTACCCTACCTTAAATTTTCAACTTCTACAAAAGGCGCCAATTCTAAAAGACAATCGGCCTGTATTAAATCGATAGTTTCATAAACCAAGAAAAACCTCGCCCAGCATACAATTTCAGAAGATAATCAATAAATAAAATGATTTTCAAATAACAATCTTACAAAGTAAACTCGCATGCTTTTAAGTATTTATACTTTATTTTCGTTCACGCTGAAATTTCTTTGAAATTAGAAAACGAAAAATATAAATTGAAAGTTCAGAACAATGCCATTCCTATGGAGAAATCAACTCACGTTTTGCCTTCCTACACCGGTTTGGGTTTGAATTTCAAAAATATCTAATTTGGAATTTGATTTACTAATTTGCAGGTGTATTTTAGTATTAGTACTTAAAATAGAGTAAAAATGACAATTATCAGCAAAAAAATTTTTGATAGCAAAATTAGTAAATAAAAGATGAAATGAATTAATTCCAATTGTATATATTTTTGTATTTTAAATAGACCAACAATGACAATTATTGGCAAAATGATTTATTTACTAGAAATTTGACATTTAGCTTTCTGGTCATGTAAATGTTATCTAAAGCAGATTATACATAAAGATAAATAGTGCTAACTTCTGGATAAATGGTGATATAAAGTGCATTTTTCCAGACTGGAACGTCTTGACCATTTGGCCCAGAAGTTCAAGCACAAAGCTGACATCCACGAAGACTGGACCCAAGGAAAGGAGGAGATGCTCCAGAGCCAGGATTTCAGGAACTGCAAACTCAATGATGTCAAGGTACGTACTTTAAAGGAGGCTCCCCTTTAATTGGTTAAACATACAGGGTGTCCCAAAATAGACTACATGTTTTTAAAAATTAATAAAAAGGAAATGGATAGATATATTAACATCCATATTGGACAGAGATTAGAAGGAATTGAATTGGTGAGTGTAGAAACTACGTCAGTCACAAATTTCAAATTTTTCAGGAGGGAGAAAAAAGTAACTCCTCCTCTATTTCTGCACTGAACACTCGAAACAAACGTCCTGTATTCACAGAACTACTCAACAGACTAACGTAGTTTTTGCACTCAACACGCATCTTGCCTTTCTACGCTTATTTTCATTGAAAACGAGTTTTTGATTTTTTTTTTGACTGAAGTGGTTTCGGCACTCACCCATTCAATTGTTCAGTCTACTGAACATTTCCTTCTTTTCGGTGTATATGCATGCCTAGTTCTTTTATACAGCCAACACACGGTGTTGAAATGCCATCTGTCTGTTAAATTGAACATAATAAAGTGTAATAATATAATAACATAATAAACATAACTAACACAATAAAGTGTTTCATATCAAATTCCAGACATGACTCATTGGTTTTCTGCAAGAATTGTGTTAATATCTCTATCCATTTCTTTTTTATTAATTTTTAAAAGCAGGTTCTCCATTTTGGGACACCCTGTATATTTTAATAAATAGCATTGTTGACAAAGACATTAAAAAAAAAAAATATTGAGGTCTTATCTTGTGTTTACTTGAAATTACTTAGCAAGAAATGTTGCTTAAGCAAACTGAAATATTCTTTTCAGCAACCCAAATTTGCTAAACATAAAATGTCATTTAGAATGACAAACAATTTTGAAATTTTCTTTTATATCTATTGTAAATTTTTTGTCATGAAATCAGTGCTGAATGTTCTGTTTACAAAATGAAATGATTTTACACTTTTCGCATATGCCTTTTTACGCTTTGTTTTCAATTATTGTTCCTCCAAGTAAACACTATAAATTGTTCCTTACATTAATATTTTAAAGAATAATTTATATTGTTATTTTTCACATTTTGAGCATTATCTTATGAACTGTCATAATTTTCCTGATCTGATGGTTATTATTTTGTTTTCAATTGGCACTATATTTGAGTTTACTTTAGTAAGGCTTAGTTGTATGATTGTATAAAATCCCTAAATTATATATATGTATGCAGCTAACTAAATTAGAAATAAAAAAAGAACATTGAATTTTATTAAAATTCCGGTTGCGATTTTGTACCTTATTAATAAAAAGAGTTGTCATCCAACGATATCCTATATGCTTTTTTTTAAAAAATATTATATTTTTTTTAGACGTGCATTATAATTACTGTTATTTTTTGTTTGTCTAGGCTTTGAAGAAGAAGCATGAAGCTTTTGAAAGCGATCTGGCCGCTCACCAAGATCGTGTCGAACAAATCGCTGCTATTGCTCAAGAACTGAAGTGAGTTGCATTTGGTTTATGAAATCATCAAAAGTCTTAGGTTATTTCTTTAAAGTTGTGCTTTTCTGAAAAGCAGAGATTGGAAAGTTACTTTTAAAAAGTAACTCTGTTACAGTTACTTGAGTAAAAAAGTAATCATGTTGCAGTTACAGTTACTAAATATGATAAGTAACGCAAAACAGTTACTTTTACAAAAAGTAACGAATCACAGTTACGTTTTGAAATTTCAAGTTATATAAGAAAAATTACAATTTAGCCATATCTTGCCATTTCTCAGAGAAAACAATGATAAACGAAACACTGAAATTTTTCGTTACAGCTAAAAGTAACTAAGTTAAAGTTACTTTCTAAAAAATTTGACAGCGTTAGACTCATCGTTACCTAAAAAAAGTAACTGTTACAAGTAACAGCATTACAAGTAACGCGTTACTCCAATCCCTGCTGAAGAGTTAAAATTTGTATGGATTGGCAAGGAAATTAGACCATTTTATGGAAAGGTAAAACCTAGAAAATATTTTGGAGTCAAATGAGTCTAGGTCCTTTGCAAGTACAGCGTAAAACTGTTAATTATATTATTGGTTGTACTGCTTGGTTCAATTGTTTCCTAAAATATTGGATTGCGGCTTGGTGCAAGGTTACAAGCTTAACATCATAAGCTAAATTGTACTTGTCTTTTGGCTCAAATTTATGTTTAAGGTATAAAATTAACACCAGAAAAGCAATTGCTGTGTATTTACTATTTAATATGTTAATTGCCAAAAGCAAAAGACTAGCCTACCCTTTTGGAAGATAAGTTTTTTTTCTAAGTAAATAACAACAACATTTATTTTGCAACTTAGCTGCAATACCCCAAACTGCTTAAGGTCAACTTGGGGAAAATATAACCAAATTAGTTGTTAATTATAGTTGTTTTTTCAGTGAAAAGTGATTAAAATGAATACTATGAAGATTTGAGTATGATTTTCCAATATTTCATGATATTTTAAATTCCCTTTTGTCAATATTATTTCCCAGTGCATTGGACTACCACGATGCTGCCTCTGTAAATGCCAGGTGTCAAAGGATATGCGATCAGTGGGACAGACTTGGACACCTCACGCAGAAACGAAGAAGTGCTCTAGAAGTAAGGGAATGTGATAGAATTAATTTATTGAAGTGTGTACTTTTTTTTGTGTTAAGCATTTTTAAAGTTTTATTTTAATAAGAAATAACAAATACATTTTAGGGTTTCGTGTATTCCAGTTCATATCTGTGTAAAAATGATAGTTTAATATATCTTCATAGAATGTTTTACTTAATTTTTAAAATTTCAATAACTTAGCTTCTAAAATGTAATATAAAAGATTCTTATTACAGTTAACACAATTCTTGTTACAGTCACACAGTACAGCCAGTGTGGTTATTTGTTCTTATATGAAAAATATGAGAAAATATTCTGTTTATGAAATTTCTATAAAATCATAAAAGTAAAAGATTAAGATTTAGCATAATATAAAATATTTTTTTATTCCTTTCCAAAATTTTCAAATAGTTGTTGTGCCTCTAATTAAGAAATATTATTTTTGTATATTTCTTCACAGATTTCTAGTTTAAGAAATTACAAAAAAAAAAAAAAAATCTGCCTTTCAAACATTTGTTTAATTTTTTTATTCAATAGTTTTAATCTTTGTTTTAGGAAGCAGAAAGAGTTTTGGAGAAGATTGATACTCTACATTTAGAATTTGCCAAGAGAGCTGCAGTAAGTAGTAAACATAACTTTTAAAAAATATACATATATATTTTTCTTACAAATAGATTATTGCAACACACTCTGGTCTTTCTTCATAGAATTTATACATTCTTTCAGGATAATTTGTTTAAATCTCTAAACAAACTCTTGAAAATTTAATTGTTATGTTATATGGCTAACTTTAATATTTAAATGACTTGTCTAATCATAAGATCACTGCTCGTTGGAACTAATGTCTATACATGCCTTTCTTAATAGCCTTAAGTTAGTAGTAAAATACACAGCACATAACTCTCTGATCCATTCAAAATAATCAGCAACATTTCTTAAAGAGTGGTATTCTCCAAGTGAGACTAACAAATAATTTATTGCAAAGTATTGAATTTCTTTTAAAAAAACGTTTTTTTTATACTAGTTGCCAAAGCAAAAATATTCACATTGTTATCCTTATTTAATAAATTTTCTTTTTTTTTAATTCCAGCCTTTCAACAACTGGTTAGATGGGGCAAGAGAAGATTTGGTTGACATGTTTATTGTTCACACTATGGAAGAAATTCAGGTAAGAGACACAAATTAAACATTATTAAATATTGCAATGCTATATTCAACTGTATTGTTAATTCATTATTATACTCAACGACTAACAAGAACATGCACTATTTCCATCCATTTTATCTATGTTTTAACAAGCAACTGCTGCTTTGGCTACAGTTCCTATAGTACCACAATCACTGAGCTACATCAAGGCATAGAGCCAGACTTTATAGAGCCAGGACATGGTTTTGTTTCTGCATTAAGCAGGGACGAATATGCGTTTGGGAATGCAGATAACCTATGTACGCCAACTGGTGTACATTGACATGACAAGTTGGAGATCATCTTGGCACCTGTCTCTAAATTAGAAAGATCAGCTTTTGGTCAGTGGTGCTGTCCTCTATTGCATAGCTTTTGAATTAATTACTAAATTACTTGTCCAGAGACCAGGGTAGTGGTGTTGCCCTCTACCATGCTAAATTTGGTAGAACCAGTGACGCGTTTATGGATGTTCGGGCCATAGGCGGCTTCAGAATTTGCCCCCCCCCTCCCCCTCCAAAAAAACACAACAGAAATTAGAATTTAAAAAATCTTAATACTTGTACAAATAATAAAGCATGATGAAATATGAACCAGTTTGTAAATTGGAATTCTCTCCCTTTTTGGAGCATGAAATGCTAGTGACGCAATCGGGGCTAAAAAAAAGAAATGGTCGGCTAAATATTACAAGAGACAAGAATTTCACTTATACTTTTAATGCCCTTACATTTACATACTTATTTTTTATTTACAACTTTTTCTTTCTGCATTTTCTTTTTGCAAATTCGTTTATCACCTCGTCGAACAGTTGCATTGTCAATCGGAATTGTTAGATACATATGCAACAACGTTTCCACTCTTGGAAATGTCGATTTACAAAAATTGATATCTATTGTCTAAAATATCCGGTCAAAAACAGATTTTGTAATTTTTATTACAATAAAAGTGTTTTTTTTTACAAACAAATCGGGGGCCAACAAATCGACAAACAGTACATAAATATTTGAAAGAATTAGGATTATTAAGAACATTTTATTATACGTAGTATTAAGACATTTTGAAATTTGGGGGCCCTCACAACCTTGGGGCCACAGGCTGCCGCCTCTAACGCCTATTGGTAAACGCGCCGCTGGGTAGAACTGAATGGCTACCTCTCAATTTGTCTTAAAAATGTAATCAAACTTATCTTTTACACTTAACTTAATCAATATCTCTTTTGTTTCAAGATTTGATTGTTTCTCCTCTATTTGGTCTTATAAAAATAAGGATTGTTATATTTAAATTCCAGCTAATTGTAATGCAATGTAAATAAGTTTTACTGAGCCTTAACTTAACCTCTTAATTTGCTAAAATATATAATCAACTATAACATTTTCACTTTAGCAGAATGAATATCTCTTGTGAGTTGTGTTTCAGGGTTTTATGGTTTCTCTTCAATTTGGTTTTATAAAAATATGCCATTGTTAGATTTAAATTCTGGCTACTTGTATTGCAATGTAAATAAGTTTACTTCACAATGATTGAACAATGATTCAATTAAAATGTAAATAACTTTTCAGATTACATTTCACTGTACATACATAAACATTTTCACTTTAACTAAATGGATATCTCTTGTGCTTCAGGGTTTGATTGACGCCCATGAGCAGTTTAAGCAGACCCTTGGGGAGGCTGACAAGGAACACAAATCCATCATTGCCCTGTCCCAGGAGGTTTCCACCATCGCCACACAGTGCCAGATACCCGGAGGAATTGAGAACCCATACACCACCTTGACAGCGATCGTAAGTCACAGACTTAGTTTGCAGTAAAAAAAAACTGGTTATTTTTGGTTTGAATAGCATTGTTTTGGGCAATGGAAAACATACACTCCGTGCCAACCTAACTTGGGTAAAAACAGAGTAAAAAGTTAGAGAGAAAAGTGCGATTGTTCAGTTAGTTGGAAACTCTTGCAAGGTAATATTTACATGCAAAATGATCTCAATACAATTGAACCAAAATATACTTTTCATTCTGATAGAATTGTAAAATTTTCTCAAATAATATTTAAATCTGTTAGACTTTAAACGAAATTAATGTTTTAAACATGTTTTCTGAATGGATTCACAAATTATTTATGGAACTCTTTACATATGCGGAAGGATCTTCTCCATAGCATATTTCTATTTACCCAACTTAGGTTGGCAAGTAGTGTAGAGGAATTCCCAAAAGTAACATTTAAAACTTAGACTGCTCTTCCAATTTTTTTAATGAACCAAAGTGAAACAATATTTGGATAGTTGGTAGTAAATTAGAGTTGGTTATACAGGGCTGTTCACACATTTTTTAGACGATATATATTGTACTCACAAAACTTAATTAAATAAAAATTTGGTGTTTTAAATGTTCTATTTGATAGCCCTTATTCTGAACTATCTTTCTACACCGTAATTTCCAGGATAATAATGCCTTTTGAAGTGTTGGAAGACGTATTCTATCACATACCTCCTGAACAGCTTTCCAGGGTCATGTAAGGGTTGTGGGGCGACGTCTGGATAATGCAGATTTTAGATGTCCGAAAGTACAAAAATCCATTGGTGATACATCGGGAGATTTAGTAGGGATATCAGTGAAGGGTACGGCCTTGATACCGTTTTTTTGTTCCATTTATTTTAGAAATTTTACTGTGGATTTTGACGTGTGACTGCCAGCTTTGTCGTGATGGAGTTTCACAGATTGATGGCACTGTGGGTAAAGCGATGGTATTTCATTCAGAAAAATTGGTGATAAAATATGTTCCTGATAGTATTTGGAGTTAATCTAGACATTTTTTTTTAAACCCTCCTTATTTTTAACTTGCCATTATATGAAAAACCAGCAACAATCATGAATCCCTCAGAAAAACTTTCTTTCGATTCTTTGAACCATGTATTTAAATTTTTTTCTCCTCTTTTATGATAACAAATGACTTTTTTTTGCCGCAATCATTTAAATACACCCATGATTCAACTATTGTGACAATTCTTTCCCACTTTTCTTTGGATAAGTGTTTCTCATACAGATTTCTGCAGCGTGTCCTGCGTTCAGCTATATGTTTTGGAGAAAGACGATGCACATTGGGTTTTTTCGCTTTCTTAAGACTTAAATCAGTGTTTATCATTTTGTTTACAGTGGACACAGAGCATTTAATGATTTTGCAACTGTCCTTTAACTAGGGGGATTTTCTTTTAACTTTAAACAACGTACCTTTGCAATAGTCGAAGATATCCGTTTTTTTTCTTGGGTACTTGTTTGGAATTTTTGTCAAACTTGAGGCTCCAATTTGACGTTTTTTCCTTTCTTGTTTACGATATTACCTAACGACGCTTTAGATATCACAAAACTATGACTCACATCGTTTTTGGATAACGAAATAGGAATGCTTCTCTTCGGAAAGAGCATAAATATAGCCTTCAAACCGCTGCTTCATTAAAAACGCCATTTTAAATAAAAATAAAATTTTCAAGCCGCAGATGATAATTTTGACTTTTAAAAACATAATACAATTGCAATCATTTATTTTGAAGCAATCGATTTTTTATTACGGCCAAACAAAATCGTCTAAAAAATGTGCAAACAGCCTCTGTATTCCTTTTGAAACCCAAACAAAAAGCTGTTAACAAAAGATTGAAATTTTAAAACAAGGGCAATCAGAAGGAGTACTCTTGTAACAGCGTGCACAAATTATGGTAACACAAAGAGATTAAACAATTGTTTTGCATTGGAGGTTGCAGTTGAATTTTTATATGTGTGTATAATACTTCATTTTTAAAATTTAGTACAATAATCTGAAAGCTTATTTATACATAGTGTTCATTATTCTTGCTGCACTATATTCCAATGTCAAAATGGGTTGGGATGTTAAAGAAAAAGTATACCTTTTGTTTTGATCCTTATTGTAAGAATGACCAACCTCAAAGCATGATTTAGTTGTAAGCTGACAAGATAATTATACAAGGCTCCAACAGCTTCTTGGTAGATTTAGTTTTTCATCTTATAGGCATATCTTGAAATAATCTGAAATGGAAAGCTCCTTAAATTTGTCTAGAAATTCTGAAAATGACGAATTAATTTCCTCAACAATTTCTTTCAGGATATTACAACCAAGTGGAGCGATGTTAAACAGATGATCCCAAGGAGGGACCAAGTTCTTCAGACAGAGCTCATGAGGCAACAGTGTATCCTTTCATTCTTTTTTAACGTTCCAACCATTAGGTTATGAACTTTAACATTATATTTGTTAGATTTTATTATTACTATTCTGAAGTGATTATATTGAATTTCAATACATTGCAAATAAACACATTTCATAATAATTTCAAAGTTGGTATGGTTACATAATACATATGGTTATGTGCATCAAACATAATGTACCTATTTACGCAATATTGAATGCACATGTTTTATGCAATTCTATATACTACTTAAGTTATGCCACAAGCTATAAGTTTTGTAAGTTAGGCAATATTTAAAAAAACACTTCTTGTACAACATAACATATTATAAAAATATCATAATCACAAATTATCAGCTATGCATTTTCTCTTCCATATATATATATAGTAAAAAAGTTTTAAAAGATGTAGATGCAGGAACAAGGATGAATGGTTTGGATGGCAAACTCTTTTACTTACACATCAGAATTATATGTCTACAGACATTTTTAAGTTACTCAAAAAACACTAATTTAATTTGGAATATTTCATCTACTGGACGTCACAGTTCAACAAAACACAATACTCTTTTCTCCCTAAGAAGTTAAAACAGAATAGTGCAATTTACATGGTTGGACAAAATAGTTCCATTAAGGCTTGACTATTAGCTAAAACATTTAGCAAAACAATTTCTAAATACAATTGCTTCACAAGATTATTACAAAAAAATTATTGAAATACATAGAAAAACATACTAAAAAAACAATAACTTCAATTCAAAAATCATTTGCACCATCCCCCCACCAAACTACACTGCAACTCCTTGACTTAAACCCAGCCAACGAACGGCTGCGTCGCAAGTTTGCCGAGAAGGCCAACGCTGTGGGCCCCTGGATCGAGAGACAGATGGATTCTGTGGCTGCCATTGGCATGGGCATGCAGGGCTCACTCGAGGACCAACTCAACAAACTGCGGCAGTTTGAAGTTAGTGTGGTGCAGTACAGGCCACATATGGACGAATTGGAGAAGTGCCATCAGGTGAGGAGGGAGTCGAGAGATACATTGTGATAGATGGTTTGCACATAGTCATGATAGATCCATATATATCATAGTTAAAGTGTCAAATTGGCAGATCACATGACCTCCAATGCTAACGACGGGGCGGGCATGGAGACTAAAATTGGTAGGGTGTGGGTCCAGTGTTGTCAATAATTAAGGAAAAGAATGCTACAAAAAAAATACCATTTAGTTCTAAAATACAAAAAATATTATAAAAATACTAGAAAAGTGTTTCAAGCTCTTTTTTTAAAGTCACTAAAAATATTCCAAAATGCAACTAGTATTTTTATGGTATTGTTTTTGTAATTTTAGGATTAAATTTTATTTTTCCCTGGCACTTTTCTCCTTAAAGTGTTGGTAACACTGGCCCCATACCCTATCAATTTTAGTCTCCATGTGCTTCCTGTCGTTAGCATTGGAGGTCACATGATCTGTGAATACTTTAACTATGATATCAATGGATAGCTCAGTTTTGGCAAGGGATTTGTTACTTGATGGAAGTTCAAACTGATGAAGCATTTTGCCGATAGCCAGTTTATCCCTAGTGTGATGTTTATTCAACTGAAACTTTCACAACCTTATCACTTGACTGTGGTGGAAAATGATGAATCTTTTTCTAATATCCTGTGTAGCTCTAGTGTGATCCATTGTTGTTTCGCCAAAATGGTAATCTTGGTAAACATGAGTTGATGTTCATATCTCCAAGGTTTTACAACTGTTTGCTTAAGTAAAGCCATAATCTAGTGATTCTAAGTAAAGCCAAAATCTAGTCATTCTATGCAGAGCCTTTTGTTGAGTTACTTATTAAAAAAGTGGATAGGTCAAGCTAAAGTGTTAGTATGAGGCACTCTGGATAGGGAAAGGCTTTAACAGCCCTTAATACCTTAATTGTGGTCCAAGGTATCATGGAAACTAAATATTTAGGGTTTTGTGTCAGTCTGACCAACTGAACAGAACATCTGATGTAATGCACTCCATTATCCTTGGTAAAATTCTTATTTTCTTAATTAGGGTAATATTTATATTTTATTAACTTAAAACACGTTCTTATTTCATAGGAAATACAAGAGGCTATGATCTTTGAGAATAGGTACACACAATACACTATGGAGGTAAGTCTAGGCAAAAGATATTAATAATGCAATTTCAGCAAAATTGTTTTATATTATTAAATTACTTTTATTTTATTTTTGATTTTATGAATACAAAATAAAAAGTTTACTTTTAAATATCGCTGCATTGTTTGGATAAAAGTTTCTTTGCTATGAAAAGAAATTCTTTACTGTGTTAATAACTAAGTATTATGTCTCATATTTGTAACTATTAGGGTACAAATTCAAGTTAATTTAAAGTGACAGTATTAATGTTTAGTTAGTGTTTTATAAAAATAATATTAAGAGCAATTTAAATTATTGAATTTAAAATTATTTTTTCAATTTTTTAGTGTGTTATGTGCTAATAATCGAGAATTTTTCAGACTCTTCGTGTTGGTTGGGAGCAGCTTCTTACCTCTATCCATCGTAATATCAATGAAGTCGAGAACCAGGCAAGTATTTTCTGAATACTTTTTTTAAAAAAAATTCTTATGTATATTTATCAGATATTTTTTACCCTTTATTTAAATAGCTTATCTAGGTTACAGAATCAATGTGCCAAAGCCAACACCTATTGTTTGATACTTCAAATTATTGTATGATACATAAAATGATGTTCAGTATTTCAATGGTTTTTTGTTTTTTTTGTAAGAATGGAAAGTCTTACTTTGGTGTAGTAATTTTTACTGTACAAAAAAAAAAAAACTAATTATAAATTATAGGCTCCATAAAGTTTTTTAAAAAATATGACGCTCCATTTTTTTTATTCAAACTTAATTAAATGCTAAAATTGTCATGGAAAAGATTGTGTTAGCTTTAAAATAAACAGATTTTCAAAGTTAATTTTGTCTTTATGAAAATTTTTGATAAAACCAGTCAATTATAAAACCATTTCCGATCATAAATTTTATGATTAATATTTTTGTTTCCAGATTCTGACCCGTGACTCCAAGGGCATTACCGGAGAGCAGTTGAATGAATTCCGAATGTCCTTCAATCACTTTGACAAGAACAGGACCGGACGTCTGGCTCCAGAGGAATTCAAATCTTGTCTAGTCAGCTTAGGGTACAACATTAGAAACGACCGGCAGGTGAGAAGATCATTGTTATTCTTCAGCCATGTTGGAGGAATGTTAACATTGGGGTTCATATCAGTTTCCATGGGTCTTTGAAAGTCCTTAAGAAGTCCTTGATTTTTTATTGTCAATTTCAAGGACCCTTTAATACTCCTTGATTTTTACAAAAATCATTGACAAGTCCTTGATTTTGATAAAAAAGTACCCCTTAGTACTCCTTGATTTTGACTAACAATTGTGGAAAAGTCCTTGATTTTCTTAAATCGCGACTTTCAAATTTCGAGAAGTCATTTCTTAAAACATTGCTAAAGTCACTCTAAATGACGCACATAGTACTTCGGCATTCGGTACGAAACGCTGCTTATATATATAAACACGTATATTTATGTTTGGTCGATTTAATAGGTATAATAATCAGCACATTAGGATTAAGGATCCTTGAAAAACAAATGGGAGTCCTTGAAAAGCCCTTAAAAACTCCTTGATTTTTATTTTGAAATAAGAGCGGGAACCCTGTATAAGTTTACAGATTTTTTGCTGTGATTTATTGTTTGTTATTGTGTTGAGTTTACATTCTTTTCTTAAAGAAGCTTATTCTAAAAGAAATATTGTTTTTTTTTTGTTACTTGGGTCCAAAGTCTTTATAGCATATTGATACATTAAACCAACAGTTTTTTTTTGCAGATTGTTAATTTCGAACCCTGATCGCACTGTGCAAAGAAAAGTAACTTATCAAACTGATATTATTAATTTTTGAGCAAAAATTACTAAAATAATTCCGATTTGAATATCTCGCAATTGAAACAAATATTAAATTTGTTAGAATACAGTTAGCATATCCTTTTTATTCTTTAATGAAATGCATTGGAATATTTACATTTTTTCAGAATATTTTTGGAAGATGCCACTTTTTGATCTACAGTACAATATAATTATCTACGTAATTGAGTTTATCAGCTCTGAGATTAACCCTTTTAGTCCCAGTGATGCCATTTGGCATCATCATGTTTCTGATCATAATTTAAAATAAAATAATATGGCTGTCATCTATTGGGATATTTTCTAATAGAAATAAAGTTTGAAGAATCAAATTATGTGCTTTTTTATATCATAAATAACTATAGACGATCATAAAAAAAATTCTTTATGATGATGTCAAATTGCCATGACTGAAATGGTTAATGCAAGTATGTAAACTTCTCAACAACGCTAACAATAAATCTTATCTGACTTTACAGGGTGAGGCAGATTTCCGCCGTATCATGAGCGTTGTGGATCCCAACAACACCGGCTACGTCCACTTCGATGCCTTCCTGGACTTCATGACTCGGGAGAGCACAGACTCTGACACCGCAGAACAGATCATCGACTCCTTCAGGATCCTGGCTGGAGACAAGGTAAGTTCATTTCTGAACTTGACTCATTTTCGAGTCTGTATGGTATTCATAGTTTTTGGAGTTAGCAAATTTTTGGGTTTGTACGGTAATGTACTGAAATACAGCAACCCCTTGTTATATCGCTATATAACCGAATGCGCGATATAACGAGGGGCTAGATAAATGTTATACTTTTGATGTATTAATGCTCTCAGCAAAGTTTTTAAACTAAAACACATATGTATTTGAAAGATAAAACTAAATCATGTTAAATAATATTACTATACTCTAAAAAAGAACCAAAAATTTATGAAAGAACTTATTATTAATTTCCAGCAAATGTCACGGTGGAACAATTGGTTGACATGATAGAAGGCGCAATATATCCGAATGCGCGATGTAACGAGGCACGATATAGCAAAGGGTTACTGTACCTTGTTTTCAAGCCCAAAAATGTCTGAGTGTTAAAGAGTGTTTATGATCAATATGAATGTTATTCGATCACTAAGGAGTCTGAACTGTAAAATGTTTGATATTTGTTATGACCCTTATGTTTGGTTAATAACTGCTGAATGATGACGTAATCTTTATTAGATGGGATACCCTGGCACTGTTTTTTTATTACACTAAGATTTTCCATTGTGATTATTTTGTATCCAACAGAGAAGACGTATTAGCACAAAGTCCTTTAGTTGTAATTAGTACCAGCTACATTTGTGTTTATGTTACTACATTTTAGAATAATTGCCAAATTTTCATTTTAGTGCTAAAAGGTATTCCAACACGACAGATTTACTCCCAATTAAAATAAACAAAAAACAGAGCATTTGCCCCAAGGGATTTATTTATGGTTCAAATGGTTTTAAAAACCTCGTAAATGTTTTTTTAAAAATTTAATTGTATATTAAAAAATCTCTAATTTTTATTTTAGTTAAAATATCAAAAAATAATGATTTAAGCTTATAAATCATACGTCCTTCTCCATTGAGCTTTTCCTATTATCTCTTTCTATACTATTTCCTTAGTTCTCATTTGTCCACTCTGCTGGATTTGCACTATGAATCTGAGTCCTTTAAAAGAATATAGAGGACCAGAGTACTCCAGCTGGTAAAGCTTTATCCATAACTCAACAGTTATAAAAATATAAATATTTCAAAGTTCAGACTTATTAGTAGCAAAGTAACATTCCTTTTGATCATAAAACTTCAATATACAGGGTGTCCGTAAAAGAATGACTGAGTTTAATGGTATGTTACAAGAGTTTATTTTCTAAATATTACAAATCATACACAAAATTGAAGGGAAACTAACCTAGTTTTCCCTATAAGTGCTCAATGTGTGCGCCTTTAGTGATACGGCACACAACCAAACAAAAATGCAATCCTTCCCATACTGTCTGCAGCAAGTCCGGAGTAATGGAAGCAACAACTTGTGCAATTCTACCTTTCAAGGTTGGTAAATCGTTGGGTATTGCTTATCTGAAACTGTTGGAGTTATTCTTTATTCGTCACCTTCTATCACAATTGTCAAACATTTACGCTGATACTATTACAATTTGAAACTCAGTCATTCTTTTACGGATGCCCTGTATGTTAAAAAACAACTCCCACTCTAAAAT
Source organism: Hylyphantes graminicola (assembly GCA_023701765.1). Taxonomy (NCBI): domain Eukaryota; kingdom Metazoa; phylum Arthropoda; class Arachnida; order Araneae; family Linyphiidae; genus Hylyphantes; species Hylyphantes graminicola. Next base: position 16,837,640 of record CM043120.1, on the reverse strand, counting down.
AAAATATTTCTGTGTATTTGCAGCCCTACATCACTGCCGATGAACTCCGACGCGAGTTGCCACCGGATCAAGCGGAATACTGCATCCAACGAATGGGTCCCTTCAAGGGCCCAGGGTCCGTACCAGGAGCCCTTGACTACATGTCCTTCTCGACGGCACTCTACGGCGAAAGTGATCTCTAGACACACATCCAACACCCGAGCTGGCTTTTCTCCCCTTCAAAAAAGACACCAGCATTTTGCTATTGTTTCGCTGCGACGGTCTGGCAAACTTGTAACTGCAACTAAAATGGATATGAATTACAATATTGATGGCAATAAGTTAGTTATTCCCCCTAAGAATTTTTTTTCTGACAAATTTTTTTTTTGTTGGAAAAAGAAGTCAAAGAAAAAGTATTTTATTGGATAAAACATGATTAATGTTTGTTTATGCAAACATAGCACTTGTTTGCGATCACAATGTTGGTTACAATTTTGTCATGCCAAGAGCAGAGTACTCCCGGCCCTTGCAACGAGGGCTTGTGCTGATGAAATGCCCTGCGTGTGTGTTAGTTAGCCCTAACTGTTTTGAATTTTACGGAATAGTTGAATTGTTCCGTGTTGTTAGGGTTAGCAAAGAAATTCAATTATTATTATGATTTAATTTATGACAGATGATTTATATGGTCACAATTTTTTTTTGTGTTGGTCAAAAGAAAAAAAGTTTGTTCTGTTTTATATTCGTAAAAATCAAAATTGTCCAAAATCAAATTTTTTAATAATTTTTAACTGTGATGGCTGAATTTTTTTTTAAAAACTAACATATCATTGAATCATACAAATAAGTCACAGGTTTGGTTATTTTCCTTATGGAACATGTATCTTTTTCTTTCGATCAATTCAATTATATTTTATTAGTTTTAAGTGTAGATATTTATTATTTGTTTCGTTGGCCTGGGATAGCTCAATGTTGGTTGTCGAACAAGTGTCAAAATTAGTGAGCATGTGAAATTTGGTGTCACTTTGAAAAGACTGTCTCATGCCAGCTCAACGCATTTTTTTGTCTCCCTATTTGATTATGTGAGTAAATCTACTTAGACTTCAGAAGGTAGCGATTGTCGTTGCGAGAGAGCCACTTGTGCCTTGAACAGGGTTGCCAATTAGTCTGTAAAGCCTGAAAATGTCATCGAAAAATTTGAAACTGTAGGGAATTACTAAGAGTTTAGAAGTACATTACATTTTAATTTTGAGGTTGTTTTAATGTGTCTAAAGTTGATACCAGAATGTTTTTCAATCTTTCTCTATCAAAAAGATTAATTGATAGTTTTGTCTAAAACTAATTCACACGTAAGTTTAATTGTTTCAGCCATCAAAATTCTTCATTATTTTTACAAAACGTATTACCTTGCAAGTTTTCTGGGACTTTTGTCTTCAGGAAAATCTTGAAAGTGCCAACCCTGTTAACCGTCCCCCAACAACTAAAAAAACACCGTCTTCCAACCACTGTGGTTCTCGAATTAAAACAAAGACCTTACAACAGACAATTGGGAATAAAAACTTTCTCTTGTTCGTTTCTGAAATTGAAAAAAAAAAGTGCTTTGTTTTAACCTTAGTTATAGTTTTTGCCACTCTCTCCCCCTTGAATGTGTCTTGTGTGACTCTGTTGCAATAATGGATATTTTTGAGTTTAACCCACGTTTGATCATCGTCGATACATTAATATATCTTTTTAAAGATTAATTTGGAGAAATTATTTTATGTTTGATGGCTTCATGAGTATGCTTGTGAGAAGCTCTTTTCCAAAGAGGGGACTTGTCCTTCAAAATCACATGCTTTTGTGCTCCTTTGTACTTTTTAAAAAGTATTAATAAAATTTTTTTAGCCCCAGGATCTTGTTTTTTTAATTTGATGTTTCTTTAAGGTTCATTGAATCCGTGCCGGCGGCGCAATGGTTAGGATGCTAGCCTTTGGAGCTGCTGGGTTCGGGTTCGAATCCTGGTAAGGCATGGATGTTTGTGTCCGTTATTAAAAGTTGTTATCTGTCTATGTGTTTGTGTCGTCTCTTTCTTTGTGTGTCTCTTGTGCTTGTGTCATTTCTGGGCATGAATACAGTAGACCTATGGTCGCAGTGTTCGGCGAATTTGCTCCCCACCAAGAAATTCATAAGGTTCATTGAATGTATTGTGACTTTTTGCCTATTTTCCATAAGTAAGTGGGTATCAACATGCTGAAGATGTCCGTACACCCTTCCAGAATTGTCTTTTTTTTTTTCTGATGAATCTTAACAATTTTTTGTTGTTATTAGAAAGCTATGAAATCACAGACCTATCCTTCATTACATTTCGTTCTGAATCGCATATCAAAACGAACTTGGTGTGGTTGTATCCCACCTTTGTGGACCCCCAATAAAAACTGTTAAGTTTCAAAGATATACGGACGAATTTTAAGGATTAAGACGATTATAATGTTGCTATAAACTAATGCCATATGAGTATTTATTTCGTCTAGTGAATCATAGATGGCAGCACCAAAAAAGTATAATAGAATCTGAATTGTATTAGTAGTAAAAGTCAACAGATGGCAGCACCACATTTACTCATTACTTTTTCTACACAAACCAGATCGGTCTTTTTGGTTATATTTTCAACAGTTGTGAGTTTTAGTTATTTGTAGTTTAGGACACTAAAAATCGTTTTTTAAACATCTTTATTTGACAGAAATTCTTTAAGCACTTTTTTTTACATCCTAATGCCGTTTTTAATGAGAAGAAATAGTCTGGTTTTTTTTTGGTTTATAAATGAAGCTTTTAAAAAAAAGCCTTTTTTTAAAAACTGTTTGTGCTTCCGAAGTTCTTTTTGCAGCATCGTTAAAAATTATGACTACAATATTCCGATTCGTCACATTTCAACAGAATAAACGCAAAAGTGTGATTTACCAGGAATAAATATTTTTGGCATGCAATTTTGAAAATTTTTTTTGAATCACAATGATGCCAGACAAAACCATGTAACGATTATAACGTCTATCTATCTTTCCTATTAATTTCGTTTCTTTCTACACCCGATTCTTATTACGATGACAACCGAACATCTTTCAAACCCCGACCTTAAAAAAACCATTTTAAGAAACCTCCAAGTAACCATTATTCGACGCCCGTCGCCAATAGCCCTCGTGTAGCTCTAGTGCGACGATAATTCAAACCTAACCTAACCAAGTCACCATTCGAAAACACAAGCCATTCTAAATTCTGTCACTACATACTTATCAAAGCACTGAGCACACTCAACAATATCATTACTCCCCATTCCCCTCTCCCCCCCCCCCAACCCTCAGTGGGGGAGTTCTAAGTCACGTGTTGTGACATGGGGGTCAGTTTATTTTTCATCCGTTCCGGTGGCAGCACTTTCTCTACGTCAATTACCCGCTCGTTTAGCCGTGCGGAGTCAATTCATAACTTTTTTTTTCATCAATGGAAATAGTAAAATTTCACGTAAAAAGTCCACGTGTCTATTTGAAGGGAATGGGACGATTGGACATGCTCGTGCGATGGTTTGTGTTGCTGTGGGTTTTCGGGAGGCTGCTATTGAGACGTCACGTATCGTCATTAGCAGGGACTGCGCACCGTTATAATGACGAGAAATATCCCCAAATATGCATAATAGAGCTACCGTGGATCGAACTTCGGGATATTTTACCAGGATTTTGATCAGAGCAGGTATTCCATTGCCTAGTATGGTCTAATGCTACTACTAATTTTTCCCAAATTAAATAAATCACATTACACTATAAATCATATACTGTAAAATTAACGTCTCACTTGAGTTGCTTTTGCTATCTCCATTTCGAAGTTAGTAAAAAAGAAATTTTGTGTAACCAAACATTTCATCATAACTTTGAATCACGGTCAGATAAAATAAATGTAAATGAATTACTAATTTACCAAATAATTATAAACTTTAAAAAATTAAAAAAGGTTGACTTGATTTAATGAATTGCTAAAATTAGTAAATTATATTAAATGAATTGTTAAAATAAAAAAATAGAATTAAAAAATACTTTTATTGATCTGTCTCCTTTCACTCTTGTTTTCATACATTAATAGTATACATTAATAATTTTTATTAAGTAGAAGGAAGACTTTAGTAGTTATGGCTATATTTCCTGCAAGAAACGATAACCAATAAATTTCAGTTAACACGTAAAAACATGTTTACTTTTCTCAAACCAACTTTTCTAGCGAATACGATTTTGTTGTCACGTCACCACATAAGTGTTATCTATCTTTTTTTTTTCTCTCTCAAGCCGCGCAGGTTATTTTGAATACACCTTATGCAATCGGCCTTTATCCTGCTTCAAATGACAAGTTAAGTGGAAGAACGTGCTAAGTGACAAAAAGATGAAAACGAGAAAAAGAGCGTTAAAGTTTTTAGTTTGCTATTAAATACGTTAAAAACGGAAATTAAAAACGTTAAAAAAATATATTTAACTCTAGTTTAATAAAAAGGGGACACTTGTTATATTTTAAGAAAGGAATAATATGTTGATTGACACAAAAATCTCAATTTATACAAAAATGTCACTTAGCACGTTTTTGTACTAAGTTCCTCAAATGCAATCGTACACAGAAGTGGGTCGGTCTGGATTTCCCCCTTTTTCACCTGGGTAATGAAAGGAATTTCCTCAAATGATTCATGCTTTGATTTCAAGAGGCTTTTTAAGTAAGATATGGGGTTTAGGGGGTAGGAGTAAAGCTGATATTTTTTTTAATTGGTGTGCTTGATCACATTTACTCAGATCGATTTAAATTTGATGTTTATAGATGAAAATAAATGTTTATGATAATATGATGGTTTGTTGACCAATGGGGAAGGGATTGGCATAAAATATGAGTTTATATACACTCCTTGCGAACCTATGTTGGGTAAATAGAAATATGCTATGGAGAAGATCCTTCCGCGGATGTAAAGAGTTACATAAATTATTTGTGAATCCATCCAGAAACCATGTTTAAACATTAATTTCATTTAAGGTCTAACAGATTTGAATATTGAGAAAATTTCGCAATTTTATCAGAATGAAAAGTGTATTTTGGTTAAATTCTTTTAAGATAATTTTGTATGTAAATATTACCTTGCAAGAGTTTCCAACTAGACTCTAGTTGGACGGACCCCTTTGGCAACGCGGACCCCTTTGGCATAGCTCACGGACCCCTGGGGGTCCGCGGACCACCTGTTGGGAACCACTGAACTAGAGGACCACCCCTCGCTTTTCCCCTTGCTTTTTTACTTTTTGTTTTTTTTTCCCAAGTTAGGTTGGCACGGTGTGTAATGTATTAGTCAACTATATTAAGGGATAGGTATATAAAGCAAGTTGTTATTGAATTTTAGTGATTTTGGGAAAATGTTGATTAAATAACTGTGGTAGATTTCAAATGCACAGGAGACGGAAAGGCATCTTAGAATTTTAAATGTAATTGATTTAATAAATTAACTAAATTAAATGGACTTGTTTTATGCTTTATGGAAAGAAAGCCAAACACTAATGAAATTGCAGTACAAAGAGCGTAACGTCACAAGAAACCAATTGGGCTTTTTTTTTTGTAATAAGTGAAGAAAATCAAACAACCAATGACATTACAGTAAGAAGAGTGTGACGTCACAAGAAGCATTCCCATTATGCAAAAATAAGCTAAAAAATTAACAAATTAAGAAGAAATGTTAAAAATTATATAAATTAGAAAATAAATAAATTCAATAAAAAATGTAAGAACAATCCTTGAAAAATAAATGTCAAAATATTAGATCTAATAAATAAATTTAGCTAATTGAAAAAGATTAATTTGATGTAATGAATTGTTAAAATTAAAAAAAAACACCACACATTTACCTAAATGAATTTGTCTCCATACTAATATCTACATTTAAAAAATAAACAGCTTTTCCTTTCCATTTTATTGACTTTAGCTTTTCTTACCGAACGTAAAATCATTCCTAAAAAAATGCTCTTATTTACGCTGAATATAAGGAAACTGTCATACCGTCATCTTCAGAGTTGTAAAAAACAATTATGACCGTGAATTGAAGCCGAAACAGTCAATGAAATAATATGGAACAATGGAACGAAAACGGTGGTGCGGTTATTGCGAAGATGGGTTAATGGGTAACATCAAATCCAAACTGAGTGGCGAAAAGAAATAAAACTTATATTCTACTGAACTTCAATGTCAAAATTCCGTTGCTACAAAAATGTGGCGCATATTTCAGAGTCTTATGTAAAGATAAACTAAAATTTATTCCCCGCCTTTCTGTAAATTCAATAAAATTGCGAAATTAGTGTAAAGAAATCGCAGTATGGAAAGCGTGACATGATAATAATAAAAATTCCCATAAAAAATACAAGTAATTAAGAACAATATAATTATTATAAATCTGACAAATAAAAAATTATTTAAAATAATAAATAAAATAATAATTTTAAATCGAATAAGTTTGAAATCCCAAACTAAAAAAACAAGAGAAAAAAATCTTCAGACGATAATAATTTTCACACTGTCGAAGTTCTAATCCATCTATTCCGCATTCACCTTATCTAAAAAAAGAGCGAACAACAACCGGAACAATGAAAACGAGAAACTCGTCTCGATTACGTACTTACCAGGTAATATGACGAAACTGCAGCGTCACGTCATGTTTAGCGTGAAAACGACGAACCAAAATAAAACGGTGAAATAGAACTGGAAAGCGTGACCCGTTTTCTTTTCTTTTCCTCCATTTCGTCGAATGCGATTCATCATTAAATTTTTTCCCCTAATGTGGGGAAAAATTGATTTGGTAGGGAAAATAATTGGGAAAACGATTTCGGATGCATTTTTTTTAAAATAACTAATTATCATTATTTTTTTTTAATCTTAACAGTTTCATTCGAATTTTAAAAATGTTTCGCATGACATTTTAAGCTGTATTTGATTTAATTTTGTTCTTTTAAAAAAAGTTAAATAGATATTTATGCAACTAGTGCGAAAAGTAATGCTTTTTAAAACAAGTGGATTTTATTTCACGAGCGAGGTACGAGCGAGTGAAATAAAGACACGTGTTTTAAAAAGTTTACTTTTCGCACGTGTTTCATACACTATTTTTTATAATTGCGTGAAAAAAATCAAATCTCATTGGTTCAAAAATAATTCACGTGCTAATTAGACTAAAATAGACTAAGAGATGCCAAGGAAAACAACCAATGATCTCGCAGTTCGGAGCGCGTGACGCTATAAAAAACCAATAAGCGTGTTTCAACATTTTGTCAAAGAAAGCAACCAATGAACTCGCAGTTCGAAGGGCGTGACTTAAGAAATATTCCCATCGCGAGAAAAAAAAATTCATTGATTCAAAAATAATTCACGCGCATAATATTTTTAAATACAGCAGATCGATAAATCTTTGGATTTTATGAGTATTATCAAATCGAAATTTTACTTGAAATGTTGGCATCTTATAAAAAGAGTGCGACAAAGTCTTTTTTTCACTGCTTTTGGGTGAAAAAAAGTACTTTTTTTCACTGTTTCAAAAAGTCTAGCTTTGTGCACGCGACTGATATTGAAATTATAATGTAAAAGTCGGCTTTTTTTCACGCAATTATAAAAAATTATTTTCGTTTAAAATTTTATTTATATTTGGAAGACTGGCTTAATTTAAAACAGAATTTCTGTATGGATGTAGCGAAATTATATAAAATAATATTTGTGCATACATTTTGTATTCGAACGTTTACAAATTACATGTATTGATAGATTAATAAAACTTTTTAAAAACATACAAAGATATTTTCAGAAACCGTACAAGTACATTCTATGCAGCTGTGCCGGCTCTTCCAATTCTAATTTTTCTATAAAAAATATCCTCAGCAGCAAACGAATATTTGATAAAGGCCATTTATTATCCCCTCCATTCTTCAAAAATATGATCCGACTAAATCACTTGAAAACACTCAACAAAAAAAAAAATTACGATCTGTCACACAATTCCCCTCGCACATCAATAAAAAAAAGGGGGTAATAAAAGAAAGAACGAAACCGGTCGCCATTTGCTACTGCCGGCGGTAACACGCCTTTCCTAGAAATTTCCAGGATCGTGACGTCATTTTCCTGAAACCCCGCCTCCGTTGCCATGACGTAGGGGAAATTCGTCGCTTCCGGCGTCCCTGAATGGTGAGTCAGCGCGGCCAATGGGAGGCGCCCGATTCTACTCGCGGCAGAATGCAATCGCGGAATGAAATTCATTCATTCGATTCTGCTGGAGAGTGCGTGTTTCTGGTGAAGGATTTCTTTGCTGAGAAGGATTCTTTGTTTATACTTCGCAGTGTGAAGGATATTTTTGAATTTGTGTGTATATTTGTGCTTCAACATGTTGCCGTTCGAGACGACGAATATTTTCGAACAGTTACCGCGGTTTGTTTTCAAGATGCCTCGTGTTGTGCCTGATCAGGAGAGTAAATTCCAATCGGATGAACTTTTCAGGAGGTTGTGCAGAGAAAGTGAGGTAAAGCTATTTTTTCCCTCTTCTCTATACTGTTTATTTAGGGTGGCTGGTAATTTATTACCCAATACACCTGGCTGTGTAATTTTATTTGACCAAGAGCTTATACAATCAAATACTTTATGGGACACTTTCTAAACCACAGTACCTGCTTATTATGTATACATATATTCTTTTTTATGGTATTTGTACTGTAACTTGTTTCGAGTACTTTTCTATAGATGTGATAATTATAAAAGGTTGCGTTTGTTAATACCACGTACTGGATTGGCGATTTCGTTGTTATTAAACAATATGTGCTAAATTGAAAAAAATCTCAGGTACTCATGTGTTTTCCTGTAATTTTAATTTGGTTATAACTCTTGTGTAGCTGTATAGATAGATAGTATTTAAACTAGCAAATAATTGCTTATTAAAAGTAACTTTTTGCACCATTTTACGTAATTCAATACCCAATACTAAATAAAAGCATCATCTAAATTGGATAGAATTTTAACTGGGTTTTATTTTTGTAAAAAGAAATAAGGAAACTGGGATAAGTTTTATTTGTTTTGTGTGTGAATAAGGTCACTGATCTGAATAGGTTTTTAAAAACATTGCATTGGCGTGGAAATCGAAGAGATTTTATAGATAACGTAAGCACGTTACGGCAAATCTGGGGATTGTTAATAATAACTATTCAGTTGTGCGTTCGACGTAAAAAAATATAACAGTCGAAAATATTTATTTAGAAAAACACACCCAACAGGTTCCAGCCCAATTGGGGAAAAGGGCAGACATTCAATTACATAATATCCGTAGACGTTCTTTTTTAAAATCATTAGAAGTTGAAAATAAGTCTAGTTCATTACTAAAAATATTAAAATTACGATAACATCCATAAAGTGGATGATAACTTAAAAATTATTTTTACAGAGTGGAACAACAAATAAATCATTATTGTACAAGACATGATTTTTTACAGACAAATCACTCTAAAAAATGCTCAAAAACGACGAAATTTTCCTTAATTTTGACGATTCCGTTACTGGCAAATGCTCCGAGTTTTCGTTTCCTCAAAGTGAGGAAATTTGAATCATCATTTTTATGAGGATTTGAATGTCGGTCTAATCTAAAGAACTATCTCGTCATTTTTGAGCGTGTGAGTACAACAATGAGATTTAGTTTCCTTGAAATCAAGATACATAATCGTCAAATCACGATCGTTAAAGTGAGGATTCGTGTTTACTCAAAAGTCACGTGATAGTTTGACGAAACAATCCTCAAAATTAACGAAATGAGGCTTGAGGATTCATGAATCGTCAAAAATGAAAGTGTTATTTCTAAGAGTATCAAAAACAATTTCAGGACAATCAATCATATAGCTTATATTTTTATAAAAGAAAAAATATACCTTCTTGATTTTAATATGGGCATGAAACAGACTCTGATTGGATGGATGAGGGAGGATAATGAGGATAATATTTAAATTTTTTTAAAATGCAGAAAATGAAGAAATAACGTATTTTTACTCCTTGAATTAGTTTATGTATGATTTATTAAATAATTGAAGCTAAATTATACCCGATCTGCAGTATTATTATAATAATAACTATTTATATAGAAATAATAGGAAAAATAAAAGGAATGACATAGTTTTCGTCAGAAATACGATTGCACAATGTAACTTAAACTGTTTACAATTTTGCTAAAGATTACGTTACTGAGTTTCCTATTTATTTTGAGTAACTAATCAAATGCAATAGTATAAGTCTTCATTTCTCGTAACAGCTTAAAATACGATAATAACATTGTTATTTTTTAAATATTTGTGTTCATGATCAATATTATTTTTTTAAACTAATATTTAAGTATTAGACATTTAGAACTTTCTGTTGAAGTATATTTCTGAATATGCGTCTAGAAATATCAGTAACTATAAAGTTTCAATCACAAACCAATATGGATATAAAATGAACAGTTCCCTCTTCTTTATTGTTATACTACACCTTAAAAATGAGATTCGAGTACTTTGTAGTTTATCTTGTAATCATAATCATATGGCTTAATTTTGAAATTAGCACATTTTAATTAAGAAATATTACCATACAACTTGAATATTTCACAAATTGATTGTACAATATTAATTTTTCACAATACTTAAAAAAAAATTCTCAAAAATAAACAGAAAACTAAAGAAAAAACCTATGTTAGCAAACCCCTATAGGACTCCCAACCAAGTTCGACATAGCCCCCACATATCGCCAAACGATTCCCCTCGAGCACCCCCGCCGGCAGCAGACGATAATACGATCGGGGGTGGTCCGACGCAGACGATCCTCGAAGCGTGTCGGCAGGTTGGTGGGGGGCGAGCCGGCACGCGCGAATTCGGTGCTTCGAACACTTCGTTGGAATGCCCGGGTTCGTTTCTAGTACCTGTTCTGATAGTATACTACACTATCAGAAATACCACTTTCATTTTTGACGATTCATGAATCCTCAAGCCTCATTTCGTTAATTTTGAGGGTTGTTTCGTCAAACTATCAAGTGACTTTTGAGTAAACGCGAATCCTCACTTTTACGATCGTGGTTTGACGATTCTGTATCTTGATCTTGAGGAAACTGAATCTCATTGTTGCACTCACATGCTCAAAAATGACGAAATATTTCTTTAGATTAGACGACATTCAAATCCTCATAAAAATGACGATTCAAATTTCCTCACTTTGGGGAAACGAAAACTCAGAGCACTTGCCAGTAACGGAATCGTCAAAATTAAGGAAAATTTCGTCGTTTTTGAGCATTCATTTTTTAGAGTGTATGCTTTTTTGGAAAAAGGTATTTTGACTATAACCTCTTAAGAACCGAGCACAATCCTACACGTATATTCTTATTCTTTTCATGCAAATATATGCTAAAAGTATGTTTATCAAAGATTAAAAAAAATGTTTATAGTTACTTAGGGACACGCCTTAAACTAAAAAAAAACACATTTCTTGTGTTATAAATGCAGCAAAAAATGACGTCGCATCACCATTAGCTGCGTAGAGGCAGAGGCTATAATTATTGGTCAAGGTGAAATGGTAATAAATACTATAATACAGAACTAACATCACTTAAATTTATTTTCCTAATCGATCGCAGAAAGAAAATTGATATATTCTGCGTTGTTTATAAATACCGAATTGCGGATGGAGATTAAAGTTGCATTTGTTGAAAGACGTCAAAATCTATATGAATGGACATACCACCTTTATTTTATAAAACATAAAATTAACTTGTTCGAATTGTTTTGAAAAATAAATTTGCTAAAATAATGTTTGTTTTCTGATAAATTAAAAATCACTCTTTTTGAAGACATTTTCGAAATTTTAATGTATAGGATATGCTGTTGATTGCCCTCAACTTTGTGAATTTTATTTCATTTAGAATGTTTAGCTACTTCTAGTATTATTCTAAATTAATCGGTGCAATGGTCTTTGTCACGAGATAAGATTTACAAAATTCATACCGATAATAAAAAAAAACAATCGGTTTTAGTCCAAAACTTACAAATTCAATGCCTGCAGACTATGTATGTTGTAAAAATAGGCTGAAAATGCGAATGGGGGCAGTCTATTACTAACCAACTAAAATCTCAAGAATTCAGGAACAATTGAAAACATCTTAAAACACAACATTCCTACAACACAAAAACAAGCAATTTACCGGATAAAAACAATAGCCCAACCTCGAAAACAGCAGTTACCACCCCTAACCATTATAATCCTATTTGTAATGGTCAACAATAGGGGGTTATCTCTTTTTCGCGTGCCGTAGGGGGTCAAGGATCAAAGGGGTCTTTGGGGGTGCATTGGGGATCCACACCTTCCCCCTATAGGTATTAATCACCTGTGTATATGTCAAGATTTTGTGTTGCCCTGTTATTTACCCAAGAGCGAAGTAGAAGATAGCTGTTCATGTTTTTCTAGGAGAAAGTGTAGCATTTTGGGATTGGGTGGTAGAAATTATCTAAAAATATATTGTTTTGTAGTAAGTAAGCATCGAATAGTTGAGCTTTAGAAATTAGTTAGCGGAATTGATTGATGAAATTGTGACTTAGACTTTAAATACAAAAAAAAACTTCTTGTAACGTCACATTCTACGTTATAAATATAAAGCTGAAGCTATCCACACGAACTTGATTTTATATAGCCGTAAGCTTGTAAATGAGAACTATACTTATCAAAATGGTAAAAAAATTTACAGGATTGCTTTTGGAAGAATAAGATTTCGTTTTGCAATGGTTTAATGGACCGATGTAGTCACGGAATGAAGCAACTAATCAGCCGATAGATTTTCCCTCTATCCACATTTGTTGTATGGATAGTTCTCTGGAACCTTACCTGGACAATGCTTTTCCGTTGGAGATGGGAGTTCGGATATTATCCTATTGCTATTCTTTAAGACATAATAACTACTCCATTAGTCTGTCGAATTGTAAATGTAGCAGGAGATTTTTGTCTCTTTTGTTAAAATCAATAATTTATATTTTTTATTATAATTGGAGCAGATGTTGGACAAATGGCACCACAGTACAACCTTCTACGCACAACGTAAACTCGAGTTTCTGTATGACTAGGCAAACATGGACAACTTCTTATGCATAATTTTCAATGTTAATAAAACGTTTTACACACCAAACCTGTTATATCAATAATTTATATTTTACGGTTAAGTCTACGCACCAAACCGCAGCGACATAAATCCTCCGACATTTACTTTCATAAATGGCTCGATGAAAAATCACTAACTTCTTTAAATGCTTCTACCAAAACATCCAAGATGGCGTCTCCTTTAAGAACAAAAACCGCAACTTCTCATCAGGACGAAACCGCAATTTCCCCTTTAGTCTTCCATGATTCACGGAGCTTGCGCCTTCCTATTATAACTTCTATACTCAATGAGAGTCACCTTTACTAGACCTTATCTGGTCAATCTTCAAGAAAATGGTGGATCCGTTAGAACAGGAAGATTCGAATATTTGGCATTGCCGCAGAGCTTTGCTAGTGATGTAACTGTCTGTCGCTTGACTGAATGTGATTAACACATTGAACTCTAGCATAAAAGTCAGTTATTCTTTATTAAAATTGTGATCTTGATAAAAAAAAGTCAGGGCTTCCGTGTGGTCACTTGACTCACGTGCGGTATTTGTTAGGCACTCTATATCGTTGTGTGTCGAAGGCAAAAGACTATTCAGATGAGAATGAACAATCCAACTTTAAAAATAGTTTTATGCATGGCAATAAAAGAAAACTGTAAAAGATTTCTTGAATTTAAAAAATTGAGCATAAATGAATATAGGAGACTTAGATTAAGAGCATAGATTAGGCTTTGCTTCATCAATGTTTTTATGCATAATGTTTTTGCTATAAAATAGTCTGAATATTTTTGGAGTTTTTAAACAAAAGTTTCCATTCTTAAGCAGCGCTCTGGGTGATAATTTCAGCCACAAAGATATAATTTTTTTTTTACCAAGCACTTTTTCTAATAAATTAACTTTTGAATCTATTTTCATGGGCCCGTTTAACATTGTTGATGCAAACTACAGCTTGCAGAACAAAGTTTATGACCAAATAACAATTCGTGTTTTTATATAGTGCGACGTTAATTCAAACCTACCTACATCATAACAATTATAATTTTGACAAGCTAAAAAACAAAGTGCTCAGTAGAGCAGTAGAGTCATGTAACAAAAAATTCCGTTTTATGAGCTGTATTTCGTATCCGGTCGTATTGAATGAAGTTTTCTTGTAAGATGGCTCGATTCTGGGAAATTTATATATGTATGTATAAGTGACAGGTGTAGGAGTAGCTTAGATCAAATATTTGTTTGACATCGCGAATGTATTTAAAGGTAAAATGTGTTCAGTATTTTCAAAGCTGGTCTGGCCATCTTTTTTCTTTATTTAATCTTAAATCCGTCATTGAAATATCAGAATCTCGAATAGCTTCATCAAAAATATAAAAAGTCTTATGCTAAAGTTTAAAGTTAGTTCCACAGACACTTTGGCATCACTGATATTACCATGTAAGTTGGCGATTATGCATATAAATGATTTAAGTTAAGGTAAATGTTAAAAATCTTAGCTGAAGCACTTATGTCAACAAATTCAATTCTATCAACAAATGTGTTCCAACATTGAATGTAGTTTTTAATATAAGTGTTTTTTGATAAACAATCTCAACTAAGTTTATTTCGGATGGTAAATATTTCAGATGACTTGCTTTAAATTAATGTATCTCCCATTTACGGTAAAATTTGTGTGAAAGATGAATGCTAAAACTAACTTGGATTGCTTATATTATGTAAGGGGGCATTATATAGTAGTAAAAATCAAGTTGTATTTCAATTAACTTGTTGTACTCAATCAATTGTTAACTTGTGTATTATACAGTTTTCAAACAACGGGGACATTTTTTACCTTACGTCTTTAGTACATTTTTAACCTATGCGAAAGCTTTATCATTTTTACATTCACTCTGGTTGATTAAAAAATGTATTTTAATGGTTTGTTTTTATCTTTCAGGTAAAATATACTGGCTACAGGGATAGGCCACTGGATGAGAGACAAATGCGATTTCAGACAGCGTGCAGAGAAGGGCACACGGAAGTGGTAAGTTAAATATTATTCTTGAAATCTTTTTCTATGATTTTTGCTATTAGAACGCTCTCAAAAATGAATGCTCAAAAACGACGAAATTTTCCTTAATTTTGACGATTCCGTTTACTGGCAAATGCTCCGAGTTTTCGTTTCCCCAAAGTGAGGAAATTTGAATCGTCATTTTTATGAGGATTTGAATGTCGTCTAATCTAAAGAAATATTTCGTCATTTTTGAGCATGTGAGTGCAACAATGAGATTCAGTTTCCTCAAGATCAAGATACAGAATCGTCAAACCACGATCGTAAAAGTGAGGATTCGCGTTTACTCAAAAGTCACTTGATAGTTTGACGAAACAATCCTCAAAATTAACGAAATGAGGCTTGAGGATTCATGAATCGTCAAAAATGAAAGTGATATTTCTGAGAGTGAAATTTTCGCTATTTCCCTCTTAAAATTTTAAGTATAAATTGTATATTTTAATTGTTTATAAGCAAAGTTTCTTTCTATTTGATACATTTGAGGTAATTAAATCAGAACTGATGAAATTTCCTCAGCTTTTGATGAAATCGGCATGCATTACAGAAATTTAAGAAATTTTGTGTCAGGATTGTGGTTTAAAAAACTGCTTGTTTAAGGTAAGCGAATACCCACAATTCTAGAATTTTTACTATTGCTTTAATCTTTTCCAAATTTGGCATATTGATTTCAAATATATTGAATAATACTATTTAGGCATTTTTTTTTCATTTAAATATAATTTATTTTAAACCGTGTTTTTCTACTAAAACAAGAGGTTTACGCTAACAAGTCTACCATATTGAATTTTCATCCTATAAACATTAATTATGTGTTATATTCTTCGTTTTGAACTGATACATGCAATGACCATCTAGAGTTACATACAAATTACAAGAAAAGAAGTTATTGAGAAAAATGTTATTAATTAACCACACACAAAAAAAAATTGTTTCGATTAACTTACACTTGGACATTAAAAAAAACAAAAAAACTTGTATATTTACACCAGATGTTGAGGTTCATGGCACAGATATATATTGAAATAGCATCTGTAAAAAATTTCAGGTAAATTAATGTAAAACTTTTTATGCTAGAAGTGTTAGCGTAAACCCCTTTTTTTAGTTGAAAAACACCGTTTAAAATAAATCAATTATATTTAAATAAAAAAATTGCTCCAAAAGCATTGTTCATTATATTTGAAATCACTACGCCAAATTTGGAAAAGATTAAAGTAATAGTAAAAATTTTAGAATTTTGGGTACTCGCCTACCTTAATCTTGTAAAAAAATACACCTTAGTAAATTTCGATTATTTCGTAAATTTAGATTGAAGAAATCTTGAAGTTAGATATATAATTTACCTCAAAAATAGATTTAAAAATATATAGAAAATGTGTTTACTGATTAATAATTAGTTTAACTATTTTAATTTAAATCCGAGCATATTCAAATATTTTGAATACATGACTATTATAAATGCCATTACTTAAAAAGTTGTATATTTTTTAAACCATAGATAGTATTGATAATAACCCTGTTTGTAAATATATTAACTAAAATAAGTGTTTTTGTCATTTAGTCTTTCATCGCCACGGGAACAAACCTGCAGCTAATGTTCAGCCCTTGTGCCAACGGCTACAGCGAAGGCTGCGATTTCAACAAAGAACAAGGAAAAGTGAGTTCCATTTTTATAATTCAATATTTCTCCATAAGACCATAAATATCCAAAACCAATGCTTCTTATAGTCTTCAATAACATAATTAGTTTGCCCAAATGTGTTTCAAGGATTAGCGTTGTCATTGTTTATAAAAAAAACTATAAAAATAAAACAGGCTATTTGCACAATTTTTATATCTGAATAGTTAAATAGCAAACTAAACTCTACTGCGAAATGCAGTGCGCCTTCTAAGCATAATCCACGCCTGCAAACCACTGATCTTTCTAAAGTGATGCAGAGGTAAATTACTGAACAAACAATATTTCATACATAGCTTTTTGTTGATACATTAATATGAACACCAACTTCATTTTTAAATAAGCGTTGATATTAAATTGTAACTAAAAGTCAAGCATAAAACAACAGTGTTCTAATCACAAAAGAAATTAAGAGCGAGTGTGAGAAATTGTAAACATCCCATTGTCTGAGACGTATGAGCTGTGCTGGCAAATTCTGTGGGAACACGAAACTACTCGCATATACTTAGTTGTCTATGCAATGCAGGCATTATTCTGCCATTAAACTCTTAATATTGTTGTTGAACAAATAGCAAATTTTAACAGATATAAAATCCTGATATTGTTTGGCCCCCAGTAGCTCTAAAAATGTGGCCAATGGCTTTAACTGTTTGAGATGTCTTTGCCAGGGCCTGTTCCATAAGGTGGTCTTATCTCCCATTTTAAGGACATCTAAATTTCAGTTTATTTTGTACTAAATGTTGCGGACCAGCAAAATTTTTGTAAATTTCATAATTTTTTTTAAGCCCCACTTTTTTTAAAGCTTGACTTGGACATTGCCTAAAGCCTCGGTTTCCTCGGAGTCCGTCAACAGTTTTAAGCGGTCGGACTTGAGGGGTCACAGGAGTCTTAAAAATGTGCAAAGAAGGTACTACAAAACATAGTTTGATCTTTCGTGTCATTTTTTTAACTACTCAATGTTTAAGTATAATTTTTGTATATGTAATTCTACAAGATTTATTTATTATAAAATAAGTTTTAAAATTTATGAAACTTTAGCCAAAACTAAAATAAATGATATTAAACATGAAGCTATTTGAACACATTGTGATTAGGCTTGCGCGGCAAATTGTGAGGTCAAAATTGAAAAAATGACCAAGAAAATGACTTTATATTGTACAAATATGTGCAAACAAAGACTTATACCTAAATTCTCAGCTCAATTTGAATTCGAAATTATTTTAAGAACTTTTTTCTAAAAAAATTAATAAAAATTTAAAAATTTTGATTTTAAATTTTTTTAAAAATAATTTCTAATTAAAATTGAGCTGAGAATTTAGGTATAAGTCTTTGTTTGCACATATTTGTACAATATAAAGTCATTTTCTTGGTCATTTTTTCAATTTTGACCTCACAATTTGCCGCGCAAGCCTAATCACAATGTGTTCAAATAGCTTCATGTTTAATATCATTTATTTTAGTTTTGGCTAAAGTTTCATAAATTTTAAAACTTATTTTATAATAAATAAATCTTGTAGAATTACATATACAAAAATTATACTTAAACATTGAGTAGTTAAAAAAATGACACGAAAGATCAAACTATGTTTTGTAGTACCTTCTTTGCACATTTTTAAGACTCCTGTGACCCCTCAAGTCCGACCGCTTCAAACTGTTGACGGACTCCGAGGAAACCGAGGCTTTAACGTTATTCGTCGGATCATTGTCATAAAGAAGACGATAGAAAATCTTAATACTTCAGCCAACTACCACTATATTTAAAGGCAATCATACAATTTGTTTGCAAAGGGCCTCTAAAATCTGTTGTGGTCTGTGTTTCCTACGATCAGGCCCTGGTGTTATTTTGGATCTTACCTTCGGAGCCATGGTGTCTAGGTTCCCGGTTTTTCAACCCTTCACTAGTCAATCATAGTTTGAGAACCTGCAATTTGAGGGGTTTCGAACAATTACCAAGCTGTGGTAGGGGAAGAATTAGAACTTGTCATTTATCACTCACCGAATAGGTTTCTTCCTTTTCTTGACAATCGAGGTGGGAAAATCAGTTGGTGGTAAATAAAGTTCCACAAAGTATCTGTTGTCGAGCATACGAAAAAGGAAACATTTGAATTGAAATTTCAGTAAATGTTTGTTCAATTTGTATTAGTAAATATTTTACAATTTAAAATGTAGCGAAATACAGTCTAATATAGTACGTGTGACGTATTAGTACGATTTCCCTAACGGTTTCTTTGCACACAATGAAATCTGCTTATTAAAAAATTGCTTAATTTATATTAACTATGCTGATGATTTCGTTGAGATTGTATTTAATAACTGTTACGGAATAAATACAGCCCTTTATTCATTCATTATAAAGTTCATTTTCTGCTTTTAAAGCAGTTTTACAATATCAACGAATGTAAATTAATAGTAATAATCACGTTTTATGTAAGTAAACATGCCCTCCGCCCCTCGAAATCTTTTAAAATAAATTAATTTAATTCTCCATTAATTTAATTCGTAGAGTTTTAAATAAACTTTATGGACTTATTCATAAATAGATAAAAAAAAAACTTAAGAACTTTTATTTTCACAAACTTCTTAAAAAAAACTATTTTATATTGGTCGTATATTCAAGATATTTTTTAAAGCAAAAATAGGGTCGTATAGTATCGCATAAATGCACTAATCTATGGGCTACCTACTTGCCTATAAAGATTTATTTTACGAGTAATAAAAGCTTATATTTTTTTACAATGACAGTATATACTAGTCTGTCTTTTCCACTTTTATCTTAGCCGCCTAATAAAACTAAACCACTTAGGAGCAACAAGATAACCACTGTCTGATTATCTTGGCGACAAGGTGTCCCTAACTTGAATGACCTTCCAACACTGGCTAAGCGACAAACTATTTACCAGAATAGCTTTTTTACCACACTGACCAACATATCCATGGGGGGTCCAGTCAATGGGAGGATTGTTGAAGTTCGAAGAATAGAACGAATGTGTCCTGAGGAACTTCCAAGAAGTGTGGATGTACAAAACGGTTGCCGACCCCTGAAGCCAAACCACAGAATGTTTATGGTGGTCTTGGTAATTATATGGCTAACCAATATTGAGATGTCTGGCGTCGTTTTGCCGTTTACCTTTGCTAGGTGCCAATATCTAAGATTTTGAATGAAATCAGTAGTAACAGAAAAATACTGTTTAGTTTTGCAAAGGCACATTTGTGCTTGGGACAAGTATAGTCACCTGCAATTTTTTTGTTCGTGAATTTTCTTCTTGAAAACAATTTGTAATTTTTGGTGCTTTCTGGTCTAACAAGGTTTGGCTAATGCATGTTAGAACTATCTAGCTCACAAAATCCGTATCATCAATTCATTAAAACACTTTCTAGACAAAATGGAGCATTTGGTGAAACTGAGGTAATCTGAATCGTCTCGTGTTCTCTGTGAATCTGCAATTTTCGAAAAGAAAATCCCCTTGGTGGTTTCAACAATTTGTGGTCATCCTATACGTAGAATTAAATTTAACTGATTTTCATTATAAACTACAGAACACATCTTTCAAATGTGCGAATATTGCCACAATTTCCCTCTTGGTTGTATTTCCGGAATCTATTCAGAATCTAAGTTTTCAAATCGATATCTCCTTTGTCTTTTGGGGAACTAGAGGCTGATGCACAATCTGGGAAACGCCATTTTCACGGAATGTACGATAGGAAAAAATCAATATGTAGGCGTGGCTTCTTTTCGAAAGGATATAGAACAAGATATATAGGAATAATTCCAACTCTCTTGGCGAAGGATCATTTACACGAAAAGGGGGCGACGGGACATTAATCAATGGAATCCTCACTTTCCGAACTCAAATCTGGACATCGTGTTCTGAGAAAAGTTGTACGCATATAAAGAATCACACTAGTAGTGAACAACCTGGTGAAGAAGGGACAATATATATTTAGGAAATGGTCATTTGATCCCCAGCCGATTTTTTAAATATATTTTTGTAAAAAAAAGTATCTTAAACTATTTTTCTTACTTAGTAACGACTTTTTTTGCTTTAAATCCGGGTAGAATCATCACATGTTGAGCTTATTTCTTACTGGGAAAGGTTTTGATGTCAGTTCGGTAACATGCTACAACTGGGCCAGGTTATTTTGATGATATATTTTATTCGTTTTATATTTTCATGCATAACAAACATACATTAGAATGAAAACTACTTTATTTCATGTCTTTTATCAATAATATGCCTCATTTTTATAAAAATTTACTCGTAATATGCAAAATATGCATTTCACAAATTTGCATAGCTGATCGGTAACACCAACTTTCAAACCTCTTGCCACACAAGTAAATTGGCACTTTTAGTAATATTGATCCCAAACCTCGCTAATTTTTTTTCTTCTGATGTATAGCTTTAGGATTTTGCATGTAAATCTGCATAGAATTGTTTAAATTATCTGCAACTAGTTGAAATTTTAGCTATGGCTTTGCTGCTGAAAACTCAACTTGCAAGCATAAAATTTTTGCAAAGGGACCAAAAATCAAAGAATATAGTTGGCTCCAATTCTTCAATTCATCGATCATGTCAATTATGAAATAATGCTTACTTCTCCAACGTCTAGTAACAAATATTTAACCTTCATAAAACTCTAAACATCTACTTTTATTATTTAAATACTATCATGTACCATGTTCTGCTTTAACATTTATCGCTCAAAAAACGCATAAATCGCCAATACTTCTTTTACCTATCCATCATTATAACTTTCTGTTGTTACGCAGATAAAAGCCAGCTTCTTTGTTGCCCCCCCAACTGTTGTATGCCTGATAACCTTTCTCATAAACACACATTTGACAATGCTTGAACTTCCCGACCTTTACAACAATGGCGTCAGTTTATATGATAGAGGGGGCATATTTTGACTGCCTTGGTTTGGAAGAATTGTAAGTGACGACTCGAGACTTAATTCTGTGTAGAATGTGGATCAGCTTTAATTTTTTTAAAAAAAAAAATTCATTGTGGATCAAGGGATCAGTTGACCGTTCTGTAGAAAATATATTCTACATTGATATTAAAAAATTGATGAAATTAAATAAAAAAAAATAAAATTAATGTTGAATTAAAAATTGACTCTGATGGTAAATTTTTTCGGCATTTGCCTATACGTCCTATGGAGAAACAAAAATGTGTCAAAATGAAGGGAAAAAAAACAAAAATGGAGAAACAAAAAAGTTTTTTCTACAGGATTTATACGTTTACTGGAAATTTCTGAAAGGTATATAATTTTTCTTTTGAACTTAGAAAATTGATGAAAATGTACTGGAATTCCCTAGTAAGGAAAAAAATCAGAAATAGTATTTTATTTTTTTATAAAAAGAAGATAAGCTAGTTAATAAATAGTGTTAACTATTTTTCCCCATTTTCATCTTATGAATGAAACTATAAATGTCACTGACAAGTGAAGTGTGATACTTCAAATAAAAGATGTTATTCTTAGTTTCATCACTAAACTAGTGAACAAAAATCCAGGAAACTTTGCAATCTGATATAATTTATAAATAATTACATCGTTGCAAAAATGATTCACTTCTCAATGAGGAAAACTCCTAAAATTTCTCCCTCGGAAACTATGTTTCTTATATAATTATTATTACTTACATATTTCCCCCTTCATGTGAAATTTTAATTGAAATGAATGAATTTTTATGAAACTTTAATTACTATATATCTACAACTCTGAAGTTGAAAATACCAGTTACATCTTTTTCATATTCCCGCTGTGATGCGTCGTTTTTTGCTCCTCTAGTACGGGAGGGAGAGTGTTCTAATTCGATTGTATCGATCTTTATAGCTCTTGTGCGACATGGGTGCTGCCTTTTGATTGGTTGTTGGGCTGGGGCTTATTAACATAGGGTGCCGCCCCTAGTTGCCCTGGTGACGGAAGGAATGTGAGACGTGATTCATGGATCGATGCCAAACATTGCTTGTTAGAATCTCTGAAATCGTAGGAAATACAAGATTTTTTTTTTTAAAAATAGAACAGTTGGGAAAAGTCTGTTCTGAAATATCAGTATTTCAATATTCTTATAAAGTATAATTTCAGTATCGAAAAGAATGATATCGAAAGTGGAATGGATTAAAAAGAATCTCTGAATTCATCGGAAAAGCAATATTAAAAAAAATTAAAACCGCGCTGAGTTGTTTTGAAACAAACTTGTTGTTCTTAAATTTGAGTATTAAATACCTTCATGTAGTATAAATTTCGTTCCAACAATTATTGTTGAACAATTTATGTAGGGGGAATTAAGTTACACGAAAAATTAGTTATGGTAGTAGTGTTGAGGACTTTTGAAATTAGTCTTTTTTTTAAACATGAGAATTATAAGGATTTTGTCTAGATTTTATTAAAAAAATATAGAATCTGGATCCTAGAAACCTGGATATTCAAAAACGAGCCTGTTGTTTTTAGTTCAATAACTTTCTAGTTTTTCCTAATTAAAGCTTAAAAATAAAAATTGACACTTTCGGATTGAGACACCAGGCGAAATTCATATTCATTTTCAAACCATGCACAGTAATGCAAAAGTTCATGTTTCTATTTCCGAGTATACTTTTTTAAAAATCCTAATTGCTTAAAGTCAAGTAAAGCTACACTTTGTGTCTGCTTTTTGTTGTAGATTCTTTTATTAAGATAAAATTAACATTTGCTCTCATGTGTGCTTCTGTCAAAGAGATTGACCGTTTATTAGTACTAATAACCTGTCATTATTAGTGATAATCGAATTCATCATTTTAACCGTAACACAGGACTAAGAAACTAATTCTTTGATATTTTATGTAAAAAAAATTACATAGAAAAACTATAATTTAATGGTACATCTTATATTCATCTCATCTTAGTATAAACTTAGTTCATTTTAAGCCCTTGATAATGAATAAGGATCTTTTATGCATTTTCGAATTCTGTTATTAATGACGACGTACATACTGAACATTAGTCACTTTTTTTTAAGTATTAAGAATTGTATATCTTAATCAAGTTAAGGTAAAAATTAAATTGATCATTTTAAATTTTTAGCTTGTTAATTAATATAATATTTTGTAAAGACTAATTGATATAATAATAGCTTTAACATTGCTAAAATCCCCACTCAACGATTTTCTCCATGCCGCATTCAATGTTAGTTTTCCCCGCATGACTCTTTTCTCCTCTACCGTTCTTCTACTCATTCCTCCATGGGTCGAATTTCTGTCTTCTGCTTGATTATTTGATGAGCTGGTACTTTTTTGAAACAATACCAAATAGAAGCTAAATAAAATTTTAAATTAAAATAAATTTCTGACGACGCTGTTTCGTGATATTCTAATAAATTATTTCCTTTTATTTCCCTTTTTAGTATGCATTACTGGGAGTCTTATGATTTTAGAAGATCTCTCGAATTTCCGTGAACTTTCTAGGGAACTGTTTATTAAGAAGTTATTGGGATTTTATGATCTTAGAATCGCCGAAGCTTTCCAATTTCAAAATCTTGACAAAAATCGGCTTTTTAAATCGTCGTAGAATTTCGAGTTTCAAATCACCGGAGTTTGTAGATTTAACCGGAGTTTCCCGTTTCAAGATATTGCTCGAAATTTCGAAAATTTTTGCTCTCAAAATTTCCCTCAAAAACATAATAAAACATACATATGTCCAGTACCGCCATCTTTCAATAATTATGTCATTTTAAAACTTAGATCACCTGGATATTTCAATTATTATTTATCTCTTTTGAATTTGTTTTACTATCTGTTATTACAATTTTCATGCCTGATGTAAAAATGCAAAGCAATTATTCGACAATTGAATCGGTGAGTGCAGAAACAACGTCAGTCACAAATTTCAAGTTTTTCAGGAGGGAGAAAAAACTTAATAACTCCTCCATTATTTCTGCACTCAACACTCGAAACAAACGTCCTGTATTTACGGAACTACTCAACAGACTAACGTAGTTTTTGCACCCAACACTCATCTTGCCTTTCTACGCTTATTTTCATTGAAAACAAGTTTTCGTTTTTTTTTTTTGACTGAAGTGGTTTCTGCACTCACCGATTCAGTTATTTTGAGAACAAAAATACTGCATTTTACTCTAAATACTGATCATCCGTCATAATATGGTCCCAAATATAACCATCTAACAATCCCCTCACGTAATTATATATAGATAAATACAACCGGACACACGCACTCGTGTTCATCTAGAACCGGAACAAAATCCGGACGAACCTCTCTCCAGCCTGAACGCGTCCTATCCGGCCCATTAGGCAGCAAAGTGCCCGAGACACGCCATCAAACAATTAACCTGCATCAGGTGCCTCTACGCAGGTGATCCGCACGTGGCTGTGTTATCTGTTGTGATTGAGAGACCGTTGGGGATATTTGATGATGTAATTTACTTATTATTATGTTTTGGGGATTTATGCAATAGTAAAACTATTAATATTATGGTTTTTTTTTAAATACGTATTGTTGATTTGTGCGTTAGTCAGTTGAGATGAGATATTGCAAAAACTTGGAATTGTAGAAATTCGAACAAAATATCGTCTTTACTGAATTACTGTTTTAAAATTAGGTATCGAAGAACCATGCTAATTTGAATATCAATATTGGCCGTTCATTGTAAAAAATATGCTCAATACATAGTGACCAGACATTTTGCATTTCGCAGTATACAGTTTAGTTGATTACTAATCTATCTTGCTACAAAAAATGTGCAAATATTCCCAGTTTAGCTTTTCTATAGTTTTTTTTCAATCAAAACTAGTGAAAACATATGCAGTAAACAGTAATAAAATATGCAATAGTAACAAGCGCCTATATGTTTAAGACACTATCCTTTTCAATGGTAAAACAAAAACTATTTTGATGCTTTTATTTACTAGAATGTTCATGAACAAGAATTATTTGGATGTTTTATTTTTCATGAACAAATACTATTTCGATGTTTTTTACAAGAATGATCATGAACAAGTACCATTTCGATGGGTTTTATTCTGCAAGAATCTTACGAACACCATCTCGATGTTTTCACAAGAATGTTCATGAACAAATATTATCTTGATGTTTTTACAAGAATTCGCATGAAGAGTTACCATTTCGATGTTTTGCTAGAAGAATGCACATGAATAAATGCTATTTACAAGAATGTTCATGAACAAATTTTATTTCGATGTTTTTTACACGAATGCACATTTTTAAACAAATTCTCATCATTTCAAGCCATTTTGTAGACGTCCACTTTAATATAAATGACACCCTCACGTCATACACGAGCACCTAACGCATCATCCTCACTCAAGCACGATAATCACATGTGTCAAATACTAAAATACCTGCCAACAAGTCAGTCATCTCCAAGTATAAGATGACGGATGACGCCAAGCGACGCCTACGAAATGAGAATGCATTAACAGTGAATGGGGCGATTGGCGAGTCGTTAGGACTAAAAACTGTAATTTTGTGCCAGACATTGTTGGAGAAGAATGCATAGGTCCACTATTACATGCATTTACGAGTATATAACCTTTTTTTGTAGGTAAACGTGGGTGTTGGGTGAGACGGGAGTTTAGACCCTTGTATTAGGTTTGGTAAGGGGTGGGCTATTGGTTGAGAATTGTAGAATGTACAAGTCATATTTTTTTTCGTGTAGGGTAGACTGACCAGTGAGTGAACAGGCCCCAGTGAATGAACATTCGGTAAATATAATTAAAAAATAAGGATTGAAAATCATTCTACTATATGGATTGGCAACACTGACTTCCTCCCCTCTAGTAGGAAGCTATCTGACAATGGTTGGTTGTCCTGGTCGTTATATCCTGGTGTTCATTCACTGGCGAACGTGACGTCTTAAACGTTCATTCACTGGTTAGTCTACCTTATAATTTTGTTGGTTCGAATATATTTTGCAATGAACCAAATAAATCAATGTTTTCTTTTAATAAATCCGTCACAAAGGACATTTAACTTCTTAAATAACTACATAATATTTTACAACCATATTAATTGTAAAAATGACTGTCACCTTCCTTTGTTTGGTTTATAGTATCTGCGTTACTTGAACTCAGAAGAAAAAACCATTGGCGATTGTATTATGATTTCCCCCTCATTCTTTCCCGTATAGCACTAGTGCGACTTGAAAACAAAATTTATCATCCGTTAGCAAACCAAACTGGACAATATTTGAAGTAAATTAGTCGTGACAACTTGCGTTTTTGGGCAATTGTCGAACTACAGATAACCGGAAAGTATATTTTCTGATGATAAATATTCACATCTTTTTGATTTTGTTCCCTTATCAGCTTTCATTTGTTTTGTAATACAGGGACGATTTTTTAAATATTTCAATGCATTCTTCATAATATGACCAATATCTTATTCATCAAACACTTCAATATCTATTGTTCAGATCAGCAAACGAAATAAAGTCCATGAGCAGAAGGTCCCTTAATTCCTCAAGATCTCTCCCTAATGGACAATTGAGATTGGGTGCTTTCATCAAGCACTTTTTAGAAAAAAAAAAGTATCATTGTTTCATGGCAGCAGAAAGAATACCTCGTGCTTAATCGGTGTTCGGTAATGGCTATCCAAGCACAAATTCAACAACCGGAAAATCCCTTTGTAACACTGCAACATTTTCTCCTTGCTTGATACTCTACTTTTGGGTAATTGGGTGTATAAATGACCATTTTTTACGCCTTTCAGTGTCATTTTGACGAGGTTGAGTTCATTGTGGAATGATTTTGGAAAGACAATGTAGGAACGAAGTAGTTTACGCTGGAATTACTGTAACGCTGGAACGGGTATAGATGTAATTTTAAGTGGAATGGAAAAGAGACGTTTCAAAACAATCCAGAATTACATATCTCAATTGGTATGTTTCAGGCTACGTAATTCCGTTCAGCTTTCATTTTTGTTTTTCCTTGATTGTTGCTCCGATTGGTGTTCTGTTCCCAAAAGCATGAAATCACCTATCTAGTATAGAGAAGGAATATGCGTTAAGAATCTGTAAATATTCTGATTTGAATGGAAGATAAAATTTAAAGAAATAACTTTATGATGGTAAAGTTTACAATAGTCTATGTTTATATAGTCAGTATAGTTTTCGTGTTTTTGGTGGTGGTAATTCACCAGCACTTTAAATGCCACACAAATGTAACAGTCAATTTTATCACACACTATTTGTCATTCAATCCACGTACAGAAACCTTACTTCTTATGTTATACTCAATTGTTAATCACCGCCCATTAAGAAATGCAATTAATTTCCCCCTGAATATTTCAATAACCTGCCAACCTAACATACAAATTAAGCATTCTCACACTGCAGTGTGAACATGCCAATTCAGAAACAGCCTCAAACCAGAGAGGGGCATCGGCTATTCAAAGGAGCATTCGTTCGAGATTACAACTGTCATAAAAAAAATATTACTATCATGTTCTAACGCCGTCTGTGACATGCACGCACTACAATTAACACGTATCTTTGACAACGGTGGTAAAAAATGTCTGATCACAAAATTAATAGCGTCAGAGAATTATAAGATGTGGTATTTAAAAGTTCTTTATAAGGAACTGTTATAATGTCATATTTTATGTGATGTTAAAAGAAAGGTATTGCCGAAACATTAAAATTTTACTAGCAAGTAACAATTAATAATAATTTATTTTTCGTCCTTCTTCCAGTAATATCAGTTTTAGTCTTCACTACGATGTTAGTTTAACCAAACCAATTTAGTAGTATCAGCCAAAAGAAGTTCTGAAATCATACGAAAGTACCGTGAAGCAAGCAATATGATACACTGCTCAAAACAATTAGGGGAGCACTTTTTAATTCCAACTTTAACTTCACTCCCAACTTTTTAATTTTTATCCTTTAAATCTAAAATTTGTTAAATAGGTTCACTATGCATTCGAAATGAAATAGCAAAAAACAGGAGAAAAAATCTTAAGTTTTTAATACTTAAATTTAAAGGGGGGAAATGGAATAATAACTTTTTAATAAATTATATCAATAATTATTTTAAAACTTTTTTTGATAAAAATAGTTGATATATATTTTCAAAACATCTTAAAAATGCAAGCATGAAAAATTTAGGGTCAATTTATTTTCTAAAACTGTTTAAAAGTGAAATTTATTTTACCATATTTTTCATATTTTCATTAATAAAAAAAATATTAAATTCTTCAAAATACGTTATTCTTTCATCTAACAATGTATTTAACGATACATGTGACGAATTTAACTTAGTCAGAAAAAAAATCACAAGCTGATGATTCCCAATGGAATCATTGGAAGCGAAAGGGTTTAAAACATGCGCTCCCCTAATTGTTTTGATCAGTGTACTTTTTAATTTATACATAGACACTCGGAATGATATTAATTATAAGATTATAACAATGAAAGGTTCAGTTATGATACCGCAATTTGACAGATGGGTCAAAGCCAGCCTTTAATATAAATTTTGAAAATATAATTAAAAATTAATTTGAAAACAGGATGACGAGGAATATTAATTGATCCTTTAACCACCTCTGGATTCACATCTGGACGAGTTTGATTGTGGCCGAAAATTGCTAAAATGAACCACCTTTTAAATTTTAAAATTATTCGCAGTCTAAGACTTAATCAGGAAAGGTTCGCTGATTTTGATATTTGAGGGGCATAGAATCAAAAGTCACTAAATCCAATAAGTAAAAATATGGGAAATCGCAAAAAAACTGCTTTTAATACCTTACTATTGTAAAGAGTAAAGATGAAAACATGTAGTTTTTGTACTAATTTACATGTATTCACCTTTACTCTATACTATAATAAGGCATTAAAAACAGTTTTTTGCGATTCCCCATATTTTTACTTATTGGATTTAGTGACTTTTGATTCTATGCCCTTCTCGTGCATGAGGCAAAAGCCTTCCTGTCTTCACTAAAGATTAAATATGGGCGCTTTTCAATCATGAAATATGAAAATATCAATATCAAGCCATCGGCTTTCCTATTCATTCTCAAGAACAAGTAAAAGAATATCAGAACATTTTACAATCCAGACAATGAGCTTTCGCCAATGCGGGCCCACCAACTATGCCACTGGGCGCGCTCAATTGATTTATTGCCGCTCGCTGCAATTTGCTGGCTAATTGCGGTAATAAAATTTGGTCGCCTGGATATCTTTGCTACATGGGTGGTCTTTATCTTGTACCTTTGGCGAGGGATTTTAAGTGTTTTATTGCGTAATTGGGTATGTCAATTGTTGGTAGACCTTTTTGTGATTGCCGATGGTTTTTTGGGTTATTCTAATTGTCGATTTCCTGCGAGATTGCAGTGCGTTGCAATGTTATGCGTGCTGAATTTGGTTACATTGTATCTGGTTTTCTGTGACTTACACTCCGTGCCACCCTAACTTGGGTTAAACAAAGAGTAAGGGAAAAGCGCGATTGGTCCTTTAGTTGGAAAGTCTTGTAAAGTAATATTTACATTCTAAATGATATGTATACAATTTAACCAAAATATACTTTTCATTCTGATAAAATTGCCAAATTTTCTTAAATAATATTGAAAATGTTAGACCTTAAAAGAAATAAATGTTTTAAACATATTTTCTGGAATCTGGATGGATTCACAAATAATTTATGGAACTCTTTACATGCGCGGAAGGATCTCCTCCATAGCATATTTCTATTTACCCAACTTAGGTTGGCATCAATGAGTGTAGTGATTGTTTGATTGTATTGACACTGACGAATACAATTTGTAAATGAACAAATGCAATTTGTAAATGCAAATAAAGGTCCTTTACGTCTTCGTTTTAAACATTAGGAATTTAAAATGGTTGTTTTTGGAAATAACTACTATGTTTTAAAATATTTTCTGTTGTAAATTTCAGTACTTTTCTACTCACTTTTCACTCGCGGCAGCCATAAAAACGTCAAAAGTGTACAACCACCGTCAAACAGAATATTAAAAATGGTAACCCTTAACTGTGTGTACTGTGTTTTATCACCAAGGAATTCCGTTCGGCGCCAAAGATTCCAATTAGTAAGATTTGTGCCTATTAAATGGAAAAAGCTGAAAATAATTAAAAAGCTGACAAAGTTATTTCGGTACTTACCTTATATTGCTTTTGAATGAATATTTATTGAAATTAACAAGATTCCTAAAGAAACACATCTATTTAACAATTAAAATGTCAACCATATTCTCAATTGTTTAGACATTCACTAATTATCTGTCTCTTTTTGCAGGTTCATATCAAGTCCTGCTTCATCATGAACGGCGTGTGTGTCCGGTTTCGGGGGTGGCTGGACCTCGACAGGCTCGAGGGGGTCGGGTGTCTTGAGTATGATGAGGAAAGGGCGCAGGTGAGTCCACTAATTC
Organism: Hylyphantes graminicola; assembly: GCA_023701765.1. Taxonomy (NCBI): domain Eukaryota; kingdom Metazoa; phylum Arthropoda; class Arachnida; order Araneae; family Linyphiidae; genus Hylyphantes; species Hylyphantes graminicola. The sequence continues at coordinate 16,806,400 of CM043120.1, read as the reverse complement.
TCTTTATTTTGTGATACTATGTTTTTTACGTTTATTGGAGGTTTTATTTATGTAATTTTTTTTCCACCTAATTAGTTAAGAGTTTAACCTCTTAAGACCCAAGCAAAATCCTACACTTATATTCTTAATCAAAACACACTTTTCATACAAATATGTTAAAAAGTATGTTTTGCAAAGTAATTTTTAGAAAAATTATGTTCAAAGGTTACTGAGAGCTTTAAGCTCTTAAATACACATTTTTGTGCTCTAAATGCAAAACAAAATTCCGTACCACTCATTTGTAGTTTACATTTCATTTTAAATGCAAAATGCCTTTAAAATTAACTGCTATATAACAAATTTTTGAAAAGTTTAAAAAATAAAAAGTTAAGTAAAAGTTAAATAATTTTTTTAAGAACTCTAATATCGTATTGACCCTCGTTAAACTTCATTTTTTATAGAAATAAATGACTGATACCTGCAGTCAAAGGCTGAAAACTGATATTTGAATCTTCTATAGGGACCAGGTCAATTTCGGAGCTAATTACACTCTTAAAACAAAAGAGTGAAATCCACTCTAGTTGGAGAAGTGCATTTTCGACACCGTAAAGGCATGCATATTTTCTCAGACTGAGTTAAAATCACTCGTTTGGAGTGATCCTGTCGGAGGTTTAACACACAAAGCATCCACTCCAAAAGGAGAAGTGCATTTTCCAGTCTGGAGGAGTGAAATCCACTCAGACTGAGTTAAATTAGGAGTGTTTGTTTTAAGAGTGTAACTTTTAAAAAATGTCTCCAAATGGGAACGAGAGGTCGCAAAGGTTAATATTGGAATCAATGATAATTCAAAATTTGAAGAAAGTTAAGATTCCGTGCTCAGAGCGGACAGTTGTAGAAAAAGTAATTTGTCACCAAAGGGTTTTCACTTTGAATAGTTTAATCACCAAATTTAATTTTTAACACTTGCAAGAGCTATAAATATATTATTTTAACTATTTATGGCAGTATATTTTATTTGCCGGTAATAAAGCGAGTAAAATAAGGTTTTCACTAAATTAAGTAAATCATAAAAACTTTCAAACACGTAAACAAAACTACAAAATTTTGACCTCTACTTCTCTAACTTTTTGCAGTAACTTAAACTCAAAATCTTTACCTCTATGTCATTTATTCCAATAAATATAGAAAAGTGCTAAAGATTAAATTACATAACAGTTCAGTAACCAAAGATAGTCGCATTTGCTCTGACATTTGCGAATAAGTTCCACAGCTGCTTCCCATTGTTATGCGTTAGAACTGCTATGTCTCCTCCCGACACACCTATTTCAAAATAGTGTCCGCTCTGAGCACCAAAATGCAGTAAAATGAGTGTCCGCAAAATCTAAATGTCCGCTCTAAGCACGGCACCAAGTTAGAGGATGGTTTTATTACATGAACACACTATATCATTTCCTTCTTATTCTGTTAGTTCACGTATTAATGAAAAAATTATGATCCATTTCTAAAACATCGTAACCACTTTTGCAAACATGTACATAAGTATTTTTAGCACATTTATTGAGATTACTTACTGATTTTTTATCTGCATAAACATAACTCGAAAACCACGATATTTTATTCGATGCATTTGATATTTAAAAGTTTTACAGCTGTTTCTGTATCTGTTATTGATATTGTAAACTATTGCCAATCCTACTATATTAGTGCAAAACCGAAACGTTTTGTGAGAAATGGGACCTAAAAGATTTATTTTTATGGTGCAGTAAATATTTTTTATACACCGTATTTAATACAGAGTTTCAGTACTTTTACTGATTTTTTAGCAACTCTAGCATAAATAAAAGAACCTTATTGGCACAGTTTTAATTTAATTCTATTGTTCTGTTGTAGGTTGAGGACGCCCTGTTGCGCGAACAGATCGAACGGTACAACCAGCGGTTGCGCGACTTCGAGGAGAAGCAGAGGGCGTACAGGGCGCAACACGACAGACAGACCGAAGTCGAGGTAAGGACCTCAAGGTACGGACAAAACATTTTTATTATTTATTTTATAATTAATTTTTTGTTCATGTATATATGTGAATATGTGCTGTAAAAATTCATTTATCTGAATTAATTCAGGCCTTGAGTATAGCTACAAAAATGTTGAATGAAAATAAATTATTTCTCGATATTCGATTGGTGAATCAATGTCACGTGGGGACGGAGCATGAATACATGTACCGATCGAAGTAATTATTTCTATTTCTTAGTTTAAAATTTTAAATTTTGCACCTGAGAAATTTACGTGTTTTGTGTTTATTGAATTCAGAGAATTAATACGTAACATATGTGGTGCCAATTCATCGAAATGCACTGAATTAAAATATGGAATTGAAGGAGGTTTTTTAGTCACAAGCATTTAGTATTTGGAGTCCGAATATTAATTCACGTAATGTCCAAATATTAATTCACGTTATGTCCAAATATTAATTCACGTCAAATATTAATTCACGTAATGTCCAAATCTGAATTGACGTAATGTCCAAATATTAGTTGACGTAATGTCCAAATATTAGTTGACGTAATGTCCAAATATTAGTTGACGTAATGTCCAAATATTAGTTGACGTAATGTCCAAAGATTAATTCACGTAATGTCCAAATATTAATCGTTGTAATCAGTTAATCCCCCCCCCCCCTTTTGTCACAAAATTTGTATCAAGTTCTGTTCCCTCCTAGCATATTTTTTCATGATAGTTCCTAAAATAATCCATAAGTATCTCTAGTACAACGCAACTCAACTACGCAATTATAATTGCGCATTTTCCCACACAGATTTTTAACCGTTTAAATATAAATCCCGTTTTTTTTTATTTAGAGAATCAATCACTTGTATAATCCCCGCGACTAATTGGTAATTCCTGGCATCGTACTATCCCGGGTCGCTTAGCAACGGGGCCGTTAAAAATCCCAAAGTTGAAAATCCTTTATTCGGAAAACGGGATTAATCCTATCAAGAGATTATAGGGTCGTAAACTTCTGCCTCTTTTCACGCCCTGGGACGAAGAGGGTTAAATATCGATCGTACTATAGGTACGCGCCAAAATAGTAAGCGCCAAAATAGTAAGCGCCAAAATAGTTAATGCTATATTAATTTCACCGTGAGGAAATTAGTAACCTTATTGTAGTGAATGCTCGAAATATTTTGAAAACTAATATTAGTATTATGAAAACTAGTATATGATACAATTAAGTTCGAAAAGGTCAATTGAAAACATAGCATTAAAATGCAAATTATGAGGAAAGACTTTTATCTTTTTCAAATGCTTTTGACTTAAGCGTAGTTTCATGTTAAAGGATTTCCACTTACGATTTTATACCCTAATATCAGGCAAATGCAGTTTTAGTAGGCAAACGGGTAGACCATAATATAGTATCTATAGAATATTAAAAAGTAATGGTATGAAAAGGTATTTCTGAAGTAAAGTTAAACATGAAAAAACAGAAAAATTTATGTTCGTTACAATCTTAAATTAGACGAATTGTTTTGTTAACTATGCAATAAAAATTAAATATATTACATTCAAGGTTTTATTATTCAAAGTAATACAAATTATTTGAAAAGTGATATACATCGTACCAGCATATATTCGGCAAAAGTTTTAGTTTGCTTTATTTTGTACTTATTTTCTATACCTTTACTAAACTACTTGAATTTTCATTCGTAATAGTTTAGCTATATTTAGTCAATTTCTTGTTGACTATGTATCGAATTAAAAAATTATCATAACATTGCGAACTCATTGCTGATAAAGTGGGTTTGGCGCCTAAGCAGGTTTTTTACTCCTGAGTATTTGGGGGTTCGAAATTTAGAATAAAGAGTATTTAGGGGCTCATCTTTGCTATCTTTTTATGAAAGGGGAGGTGTTTTCACTAGATCATAATATAAAGGTCTAAAGGTTTTCATCATATATACAGAACTGCATTATTGGGATTATTCTTTCATTGTATGGTGAAGAATAGTTTATAAATGCTTTGGAGTTTTATTGTGTTTGGGACTTGAATATTTTTTTTTTTGGTGAATAGAAAGGTTTAAAGGTAGGACCGATTTTTGCTTTTCCGTTGCAAATTTAGTGAAAATGAAACGGTTGTTCTAATTTGTATTTTTCTTGCTAATTTTATCCAATATAGTATAGTAGTAATATTTGAATTGATGTAGTATTAAATCCAACTCTGTTATTAAACTTTTGTTCAGGTGCCCATAACCACTTATTAACATTTTCTTAAACAATATTTTTTTCTGTAAATACAAACATTTTAAAGAAAAAACTTTTTCCAAGCATTTTAGCATGATATTCCATGTGTGAAGCCAAATAGTAACTGATTAATGGGTTCTCTAAATGCTCGACATTTCTTAATTTATTCCTTTTATTTACATGATAAAAATTCGAACGAAGTGTACTAAATCTACTTACTGTTTCAATACTAAATGAATTTTCAAATAGTCGTTTCAAAGAATGTTTTTACATTGTATTAAATTTAGTAACTGTGCGCGTACTAAAAATCATTAATATGAATCCTCCAGGTAGCATAGAATTTATTCACAACAGAAAAACATCAATGTTCACTTACCATTGAGCACCACAATATTTGTTGCAAATGTTAGTAACCTGGTGTAATTAAATACCAAAAAAATAATTAATAATTGTGTCTTATAATCCGAATCTAAAAAACGACATTTCATTGTTCACCGTTTCATTTAATTTGTTAATTCTTAAAAAAAAAAACCCATAAATTTTGTCTTATAATCCGAATCTAAAAACGACATTTCATTGTTCGCTGTTTCATTTATTTTGTTTCTTCTCAAAAAGAAATAAACAATTATTGTGTCTTATAATCAGAATTTAAAACAACATTTCATTGTCCACTGCTTGTTTCATTTAATTTGTTGATTCTCAAAAAACAACAATTGTTTTGTCTTGTAATCCGAATCTAAAAACGACATTTCATTGTTCGCTGTTTCGTTCAATTTATTAATTAGCAAAAAAATTCAATTATTGTCTTATAATCTGAATCTAAAAATTGCTTTGTTCATTGTTTCAATTGATTTATTATCAAACAAATCATACATTGCGTCTTATATAATCCGAGTCGAAAAAAGTCGTTGTTCACACCATTTTCCACTAGCCGCGTGTCAAACGTCACGCTACATTTTCGATGATTTGTCACACATTTGTCGGGTTACGCGTTTGCTCGTCGCCCGATTACAGGTTCGGATTACGGGGCTGTTTGGCGTGTAAAAGTCGGGGGCTCCATCTGATTGGTATTTTTTTAGTTGGTGTTACTAGAAGTTTGGTATTAAAGTTTGTACTTTTAATAATTTTATATTAAAATGTTTTTGTTTTGTTTTATGCACAAGGACATCGCGAATACTAGCCAGTAATAAATTGCTTTGCTTTAAATCGGAACTTTAATAATTAATTTTAATCGGGAATTTTAAAGCGGACTTTTAAAATAATTTAATTTGTTTGCTTATAGTTGTTCATGGCAATTAAACAAAATAACCAATTGAATAGCTTAGTATGACGGTTAGCAAGAATCAAAGAACAATGTATCATTGAACTTCTTAGTGCCTGTGAAACCTAACATTTTTATGCCTAATTTGAAAAAGACTTATCTTAAATTGTGTTGATTTAATTTTAAACACGTACCAATTTAATGATAATGTTTTAGGACAAAGAACGATTAAAATTTTTCCTGCATAAATGGACAACTTGAACGACCATGTCTGTCTTGAAGTCAAACATTATCTTAAGAGTCTTGTTTCTTATTAGTTATATTGCTTCTGTGACGCTAGGTGGCACTGCAAGCTCTGCAATTAATGCTAAAAAGCTAATTAAGCGCTGCAAGGCTCTAAATTCGTGTAAATTAGAACACGACACGCCTATAGTACGTCACGTACAGCTACGTCAAGCATTCTCTTGTATACCACAAACAAACGAATCATCCATTAAATTTCTGATCATTACGAATCTTATATCCGATAGCATTTCTCTACAATTCAATGCATCCGTATATATCGTCCTTGTTGAACACGAAAAAAAATTATTCAACGGTATAGCTCAAGTATGACGCCATTCCCACACCCAAAAACCTTACAATTTAGAAATCAAACATCACTAATCTTTCCCCGTCCCGGCAACAAAGAAACATGTTAACCACGTGTCGGCGCGACACTGTGACACATTAAAAACCGTTTTTATCCGCGACATCCAAAGTTGCGCAGCGCCGCGCACGCGCCTTGTCAATCAATGCGCTGCGTAATTACGCACTAGGTGCCATGTTGCACTGTGCGTAAAACAGTAACCCGACTAAAAGACAAGGGAGATGCTAGAAATGTAGAATAGTTGTTCTTTTTGAAGCACTGATGTACGCCGCTCCAGAATTTTAGAAATATTGTAATATTTTTTTATGGCGCAAAAACATACAGACAAGAATTTGAGGAAAATAAACAAATTAAAAAAAAGCTTGTTATTATTAATTTTGAAGTAAATTTTAATTAGGGGGGATAAGTAATTGTTGGCACATGGGAGTTTAGTTATTTAAGAAAACTATCTTAAAAAGAAGTCTTGAGTGACTGATTCGCGTATCAACGCTCAGCTAAAACTATTTTAAATGCTGGAACCAAATTTTAGGAGCTTATTCTCTTTGTACTAAATGAACCAAAATGAAGGTTAGTTTAGAATGAAACGGTGAGAAAAAGTAAGTAGTTTTGCACACTGGTTTCTTGATGCGCTGACTTTACATACGGTTATTGATTTGAATAGCAAGGTTTTTTTTTGCACATGACTATTAACATGAACTAAAGTTATATGTACTTTAAACATCAGAGAGCATTTTTGTCAGCAATAGTTCCTTTTAAACTATTTATTAAATCACCAATATTAAATAAAACTAGGTTACAAAATCAAAAATTCGCATTATCCAAAAGTACACAAATTGAAAAACAAAAATGATTTCATAGAACTGGTATTTCATATGTGAATACAATATTGTTCTTCTGTTTTAGATTCGTATTGGAGGGGGCTAAGAGCTCTCCCCGTTTGACCCCCCCTTTTTTTTAATAAAAAAAAAATGAACTCTTCCCCCGCTTGTTGAAAGGAGAGGGCAGGAATTAACTCTGTCAATAGAGGGATTAGGTGACCCTCCAACCCCCTTTGAATTGACAAAATCGGGAGGGGTGCCACACTTGGCGATACATCGTTTTTTAAAGGTTTTTGAAAAGTAGTTTTAAAACCAACTGAGATATATCTAGTATACACATGTAGAAACCCGTCTAACTGACTGACAGTTTTTCCAGCATCATGCACATTTTTTTAAATTTATAAATGTCAGAGTTCTATTAAACTGGTAAATTTAAACCGTTGAGAGTCGTCTTCATTTTTATAATGGATGTTTTCAAAATTTTGACCTCATGCAGTGAAAACAAGTTTACTATTTTATTCATTTGCTCATCTCTTACCGGGACTAATTTTTTTTTATAATTTTCGTTTATGTGCAGTGTTTTGACCATTTTGCATTATTGGAAATTTGTTTTTCTTTGATACCTCCTACCCCAATATTTATGATTTCCAATAATTAACACGTTTTTGAAACTAGGTATGATGATCATAGAACTATTGAAATCTGAAGATGACGTTTGTAAACAGACATATTCGACCAAATTAAATATAGTCAGTTTTAATAAATTTAAAATTCGAATAAAAACTTTTAATGTGCAATACATTCTAATTTGTTTATTTGGTGATTTATCGCAAAAAACACTATTGTCAAAGTATTTCAATTTGGCTTTTTTTATATCAATTTGGCGACACTTCGAATTGCAGTCCTGAAATCCCACATTCCCATTGTTTATTTGTTTCTCCCTTTAATAAGAGGGGAATGGGAAAAAGTTCGTCTGCATAAATCCATATGCAGACGATTTTTCTAGTAGGGGATTTCCCCTAGTATTGTCGCAGGGGGTCTTTAATTGCACTTTTCGAACCGTATTGCGTCTCTGTATGAGTGCAGATCTTTTTTATTCGGTGCGAATTCGAACGCATTTGGCGAGATTTAATGCATGGAAGTGGGACCCCCCGTGTTCAAGTACATATGAATTGGAATAGAATTTAAGGCGTCGTTTTTGCCAGATTTATTCAATGAGGGGAAGGGGATTTTTTTAGACAAAGAATAAGAACAAATAATGATAATGTAGGTATTGAAATTTATACTAATTGACAATATGCAGAGAATATGAATTATTAACTTTTGAATAACAGTTTATAAGAAATTAGAATAACTTAAAACATTCTGAATTTCCTCAATTATGTATTTTTGAGTCGTCCGGACGGGCCTTGGGGCCCCTGGACGGCCAACATCATGTGTTCAAATAAAGTTCTTCTTCTATATTTTTTTAAACAGTCGGTCTAATAATGAAATTTGATAATTCGCAAAATTTATAAATAATGTCTCGTATCTATTTACTACTAAAATAGTAAATTGATCGAAACTTGGACAATAATTCTTTAAAAATCTGTTTTTGAAATGTTGTTCAGCTTCCTTTTAGTTTTACCTCCCCCGAGGTATATTTCGATTATTTTACGATGAAAATGTTTTTTAAACACAAATTATGTAGGTTTCTATTGACATATATTGTCTTATTATATTGTGCCTTTAGTACGATATAATTTTAACTGAACCAAGTACTAGAATACAAAATCAAAATATCTAAAACTTTAACCGTGAGAAAATTCTAATCTTATTTTAACTTAGCCGTATATATTTTTGAGTCTTATTTTTGTTACAATACCTCAGTATTAGTTACAAGAACCAACACCAGCTCACCAAGCCTAACATTAGCAATGGTGGATTTCCGTCTGTCTGCTATCATCGTTGCCATCTGCAGATACCTAATACCGAGGCCGTGTCGAACGCGGATAAAAGGATGCGACGCCATCGGTAAACTGAAGTGAAAAGGATGCCCAGACATCCGATTTTTTTTTAGGATTAGTGGATCTAGTTTTTTGGAGAAAATCTTACTAATCCGTCTGTTAGTAGAACGATAAAAATCGGGATTTTTTTTGTTCCATATCCTTCTTTTGTAGAGTCATGAAAACGATAGGGACGATTTTGTTCAAAACAGATTTTTATGCCTTGTTTTTTTTTACGAAAAATCGTTGGGACTTGCGAATTGGAAACATAGGGTATCTGTTCTCTATGAACAGTAGGAACGATGTGATATCAGTATTGTTACCATTCTTTTGATACTTCGCGATTATTGGCATTTTATATCAGTATAAGAATAGTTGTTAAGCGCAACATAAATAGTAATAGTACAGTAGCAAATTTATGGCTGAAATAATTAAACTGTTAAATACTACACACCACATACAATTGAAACCTAAAAGTGTTTGCATAAAATTTGATATTCCACTTTTAAAAAAATATCCAGGTAAAATATACAAAAAGTTTTAATACCTCCAGATTTATGGTTTGTGGTCAATAATGTTTAAATTTTTCTAAGGCATTTGATTTGCAAGCTATTTACCATTTCCTCCTGTTGTTTAGTAATTTCACTGTTTCAATTTTATATTAACTACACTTTTAACCATGATAATTAATATATTAATTTTAGTAGTTTTTGTTGCATATTTTAGATATTTAATTATAAATGTTTTCGAAATAAAAGGTTGAAGGGTTCAGCTCCCACCCCCCCCAAAAAAAAATTCTGCTTTCTCCTCTGATGTAGATAGTTTAATTTATTAACCCAAAACATTAAAAAAAAAACCTCGTTCGATTTGTGGGAACCTCAACAAAACAGTATGCAAACAAAGTAAAACATCTTGTTCGCAAGGCGGCTATCGGGAACAGGGATCGAGGATTATCCGATTGCAATCTCGAAGTATCGAATGTCCCGAACTGCCAAGTTACTAAACTGCAAACACGACTGCGGATCTTTATTGTTGAACTGTTAGCAAAGTTTTTATCAAAAGTTTGGGTTTGGGTGCTCATCTTGATTATGGAAGTATCCCATGGAGTGATTTTAAAATGGAGGACAGATGTTTTAAGGAAGTTGGATTTTTCTTTTGTTATGTGTATGGAATTTGTGGTACAATATGATGAAGGGTGATTATAATAGGTTTTGATTAAAATGGCGAATGGATAATAATCATTGGCCAAAATGTTTTCGATTTTAACACATTTATTCTTTTATACTTGCACTACAGTATTGTATTTTCAGAATAAAACGAATTCTTTTGTATGCATAAAAGTACTATTTTTTTTTTAAATTCTTTACATTTTTAATTATTCAAGAGCCTAGATAATATGATGAAAAAATAATTCGCCTTCCCACGTAAACCAATTGCTATTTCTTTTATAAACCTATTTTTTAAATCCTATGTGAGCCTAATTCTTTGCAAGTAGTGGACTAATCCTTTTTTTCATTAGCCTAAATTTTAATTTTCTTATTTAATTTTCGAATCAATTTTAGCCTAATTTTTCCAATGTTTTTAGTAATAGTTCAGTTACAGAAAGCTATGTTCCAATGCCTAAAATACAGAATACCTCTCTGTCTATGGGAGAGTGAGTTTAATACAAAAGAGGGGGGCGATCATTTAAGTCTACACTACACTCCCCCCCCCCTCAACACTACAAAATTTCAACAAAATATTCAACAAAGCCCACTTTAACAGCGATAACCATACGCCGAGTACACTCGAAACGCGATATTTTCCAAATTTATTTTCTCTCGTTTTAAAAAGCCCCCAGTACAGCGAGCAATTAAAATAAAAAGAAGAGGGGGCTCTAAAATTCCTCTTTCAACCAAACTAAATTTCACTTTTATTAGAAGAGAGTGAAATATAAAAAAATTCAATAGAAGTCCTTGTTTAGTGAGGGAGTGAATTTCCTTTGAAATTCGGAACGACGGTGGTGCTCGGCAGCTGTGTTGTCTGTCGCGCAAGCGTGCGCGCGCACTTTGGCGATTTTTACTCCGGTGCGCATCTGCCTTAAGCATGCTCCCACCCTGGGTTCGATTTCAGAACATCTTTTTTTAGAGTGAAATGTACACCCACCCCCTTTTTTTTAAAAGTGAAATATGGTGTAATGAATACCTTTTTTTAATATAAAAAGTGAAGAGTGTTTGCTGACATGGATTGGTTTGAGTGCGTGGAATTTAGAACTTTTGATGTCATAACGATAGCTAGTAACTAGGGATGGATATAGCTAGTACTGCTGTCATTCCTCTACTTTTAAAAACTTACGCTGTCAAGCATTGGATTTTTTTAAATAGTTATTGTCGTTTAACTTATAAAACTGCTTTACGAGCAGAAAATATAACTATCGGTTAGCTCGAGTCATTCATTCCTACTGCGATGTAAAATTAACGATGTTATGTACCTGAAGTTGTCAATATTTCAATATATATTTTTTTTAAATAGTTGTATAATATTGCATTTATGTTGAAAAATATTTAATATCTGAAGATCTACACATTAGATCTATATATTTTATAAAGACGTAAAGCATATTTAAAAACGTATTAAATACCATTTGTTGTGCAATAAAAATTGTTGATTTATGCTTCGGTGACTTACTATTTTTTGTTTCCTTTCAGACTCGGCAAAAACAGAGTGAGTTAAGTCCAGACAGATCAGGATCTGTGAGTAACTGACGAGAAAACACTTTTTTTCAAGCTCATCCTTTTTCCTGTTTATCCGGTGCTCCCGATCCTTCCCATCTTGCTCCAGAACTCCTCACGGACATTACATACTCGGAATTTAGTTCGCTGGAATGGCAACGGTGGACAAATGTCGTCATACAAGACTCGTGATGATACTCATCTTTACTTTGAATGTTGTTGTGTGGACTAAAATTTTTACCCAAAATCGTATTCGAAGTAATTGGAAGGGAAATGAAGTAACTCGCAAGGGGTTTTAGTTTACTACACTTCGCCTCCAAGCGGCTTGTAACCTTCAATTTTTTTTAACTACGACTGTTTAGTTGTAAATGACTCAGACGGATAGATTGGTTGTGTTAAAATTTTGTAAATAGTCTAGAAATAGGTATTAGGACGCGATACCAAATACCTTCAGCGAAGAAAAGTGATTCACTTATGACTTTATTCAAACTGACTTTATTAATTGCGATCTTTACTTTGATCCGTAATAGTTATGTACTTACAGATCTAGAAGGTTGTATCTACATTATGGTTAGTAGTTTTAAAGGTTTTTTTGTCTGTTAAGGGAGGCTTTGCGTTGCTACCCCAACAGATATAACACCAGTTCTTGAGATTTTTTATAATATATAACGCCGAAATTAGGTTACACCTTAAAGCCAAATGCGTTAGGTTAAAAATAATTTTTCCCCCAAAAGTTTTTAAGAAAAAAAATTTAAAATCTTCAAAATTATACATTAATCCGGAAACTGTTTTTTGAAAAAAAATTATGTATTTTAACTAAGTTTGTGCTTAGTAAGCGAGAATGGTACGATAAAATTTTATGAAATAAACAACTTGAGTACTTCCGAATAATAATCAGTCGAAATATGCATTTTTCACTCGTATAGAAATCCTCGTTAAGTGTCGTTGCTATGGCTTCAATATCTTGAAATGTGCTTTGTAAATAATAATTTAACTATCTTTTAAAATCCATTTAATGTCACATAGAATCTCAGGTTTTAATTCTGTGTAACGCATGAAATAATTGTAGTCACGAACAAATATGCAGCATCCATCTAAATTTCATCAAAGTGCACTAATTTTTCTTTACTACAATTTTCTAAATTTATTGTAATTTTGCTAATAATACCATTTGTTGAATTATTGTTTATAACTAAACTCTAATCGACAAGAAGCCGTTTTCCAACGACCAATTGTTGGTCAAATAAGCTTCTACATCATTCATAAAGGTTTCAACCATATATGAAGAGTACAGGGGGAAAAACCGCTTAATTTCGTAGAGAACTTTCCTCAGCAGGCCACTTTGGCGAGGATAGCGAGTAATCACCTAAACTGGTGTAAGGAAACTAGTTTCCACCCACGGAGATTCACGCGATACACTATTCCGACGCTTGGACCAAGCGAAGAAGAAAGCGAAAAACCGGTTTTCTGTGGCCAATGTCCGCCAAGCAGACACAATTACGGGATGACTCCTAATAAATCAAGCGGTTCTTCCCCTGTACTCTTTCATATCTGCCATAGGCAGGTAAACTGCGGTAACCATAAAATTTTTTTGCTCTGAAATATTGTCTTTCAATGTTATTTTCTTATAGGTTAGAGTTATTGAGTGCTTACAACAATGGTCCAAGTCTTTATTCTAGATATTGCAATTTAGTAGCCCACGGCATATATTTACTAGGGAACTATGGAGTTTACCATAGTCATGTTTGTCCAAGAAAACAATGTTGAATAAAATTTCAAGCTAAATATAAAAAATGGTAAACACTCCTTCTGTATAATTTTAATAATTAACACGTGTGTGTAAGCTCCTAAAATCACACACTATTTTTATTTCGACTTTTGGGGTCTGAGGACAAGTTTATAGGAGAATTTTGTGTGAGAAAAGTATCCATATACTTTTTGTTTAAATTTTCTATTGAGTGCCATCTTAGACATCTCTAACAAGTAAACATTGTACAGTTTAACAGCCCAAATTAATGGATCAGAATAATATCTATCAGAGCAATGTATCATGTAAACATCGTTAGAAAGATTGACTACATTTAATTTTGTCCTCTTAAAAAAATCGAAAATAATTTTTATTAAATTTATCGTTATTGAGATGTGCCAGCATAGAACTCAGCGGACGAAGTGATAAATAATTTGCACAAAGATCGTGGCAAAATAAGAGAGGCATCAAACATACGACTGAATATTCTTTACATTTGAAATAATTATTCTAAATTATGTTCTTTGATCCAACAGATATTAATCTTAAAACTTAATATGCAATAAGTAATTTGGTTATAAAAATAGATGCCATGTTGAGTTACGTGGTTGCCATTTTATTATTTAAGCCAATCGATCTTTGTGACAATTCCACTGTTGATCTTTTGCACTTGGTTGTAATTATCTGTACAAATTTTAAGCTGGCTTAGAATACTGTGAAATTCATGTTGCTCCTGTACATATTTATTGACCTGCAATATCACTTTCTTATGTGAATTTTACATATAAAGATGTTATGTACTTACTGCTTGTGTAGCTGGAAACCAAATTTGAAGATTGAAAACCGTCTGGTATGGAAGTTTTAATCTTCGAATTGCATATTCTACTAGTCTAGATATTCTGTGTAATTGTTTTATTGTCTATTAGTTGACAATAGATGCGTTGTACAGTTTTTTTTTATTTAAAATAAATTTGAGATGAAATACTTGTGTGTTTATTTTTTTAATGAGTTATTAGATTGGGAGCATACTACTTAGTTGATTTATATGATACCTTGTAATTATTATTATTGAAGTCCTCGGTTATGTACTGGTTAGGTCTAAGATTTTTTTTGCTATTCTTATTTAATTTTTAAAAAAGGTAATAGTTCATTTTAAGTCTTTCTCTCTGTAAATAAACTGCTTAACTTTTTGCATTTTGAATCATTAAGTAAATGAACAAATAAAGAGTTGGAGAAGAGGATATTAGAGATGAGAGGAAAAAAGTTAGAAAAGGCTCTCTCGGCCTAAAATTTACGAAATTCATTTTTTTTCCGCCATAACTTTTAAATATAATGGGAAAACCCTAAATTACAAAGAAAAACACTTGAAATGGATTTTCACCCAACAAATTAGCATTTTTAGGATATGTTATACTAAATGTAACCAGGGTTGGGCTTTTCCCGTCCAAAACTAATATTTCTTATCCAAGCGGGAAAAACGGGTAAATACCGGAAAAAAATTAGTAAATATATCGGGATAAACTGAGAAATGCCTCTTTCTTTCTGAGAAAAACTGGGAAATAAATTTTTTCAGGTATATACCTTATGCTTATCTATTAAATTCCTTGAAGTCCTTAATTAAAACTAAATTCCGTTATTATTTTTTTTTAAATAGACGTCAGTTTTCTTTTGTTAAACGCTAGAAGACAAAGATTGAGATGTAATGTTATAGGTTTATATTATTATAATTATTTTATTTCTAAATTTAGCAGGCATAACTCAATAACTATTTATCCTATACAATATTTGAATAAATATTTACCACAGGCATATTTAAAAAAGTATTTATGCAGATGGGGTTATTTAAATAATAAACCAAAGTACGTATGATTATTATGTAACCACCATACATCTAAATAAGTTAGAAGATTTGTCAATTTTAAAAATATTAATTCCAAGATGAATATTTATTAAAGTACAAAATTGAAATCATTTTAATTTATCCCATTAAATAAATAACATTTGGTAATTAATTGTTTCAGTAATTCTGTTTTTTCCCAGCGGGAAAAGCCTAATTTCCCCCCGGACGGTAAATACCGGTTTTTACCATGGTATTTACCTAGGGTGGCAAAAACCATGCCAACTCTGAATGCAACAGTGCAAATTCACTCATGAGTTTTCTAAACCTGAATCAGAAAAATATTCAGGGCCGTGTGGTGCTATGATGCAGAGAAGCGGCCGCATCAGGCGGCAATTGAGTAGGGGCGGCAAAATTCGAGATTCTAACCATATTTTTTTTAATACTGCTTCAAAAAACTAACTTAGTGTTTACTAAATCTGTGTAAAATAAGAACTTCTAAATGTTCAAAAATAGAAAGAAAAAGAGCGGCAATTCTAATGAATATCCGAAATAGTGAGAAGGAATATAGATCTAAATGCAGGCCCGAGCTGGCCAGGGGGAAAGGCGGGGTTGAGCGGGAATTGGGGTATTAATCCCCATATGCGCTCTTTCTTTCGGTTTCTTATCTTCAACAGAGAGAGGGCGGTCTGCAAAAAAGCCGCTGCTTGGAGACATGTTTGCATGTTTTGTTTTTATTTGGGTTCCAAACTGGTGACTGTAGGCGCGTTCACATGTGCTGGGAAATTCTAAAAAAGTAGCATTCTAAAACAATTGCTTCCATTACAACTGACAATGGAGAACTACATAGCAGTTTTTTTAAGGGGGATATGTTTTTTTAAGGGGACTATGGTGGGTTTATTTACATTAAGATTTAACAACACTTACAAGAGTTCGATCTATACTTTAATTTCTTCTGTAAAAGTAAGTGTTATGACATTTTACTTTAAAAAAAATAGTAATTGAGTTTAAACTTGGTCCCTGAGCAACAATTTTGACTTGTGTTACAAACATATTCTCAAAGGAGTTGCAAAAGATCTAAAGCATTTACACTCATAAAAAAAGAGTGAAATCCACTCCAGTAGGAGAAGTGCATTTTCAACACTGGAAAGGAGTGAATATTAACTCAGACTGAGTTAAAAATTGCACGTTTGTTTTAAGAGTGTATATTATATAAAACAATCAGTTAAATGTTTTATATAACAGCTGTTTTAAAAAGTAGAGTTTGATTATTTTACTTCTATTTCATTAAATTCAGTTATTTTGTATCAGATATATATGAATGTATTTTTCTTAAAGAATATTTTTTTAAATTAAGATTTAGCCATTTTACGAAAGAGTAATGTGTAATAAGAAAATGAAATACTTGGCAAATCTAATTTTTAATTGAAACTGATTTATTCCTAACGTTATAATTTTGCCACTAAGTTTTGTAATTAAAAAATGTATTGCAATATCAACCTAGATCTGCACTGCAAAATTAAACACTTTTAACTAGATTTTACTAACTGTCCACCTTTATAGCATAGCATAACGCCCAACGTGATTGAACCAAGGAATTTCAAAATAGTATCCACAGATAGAAACCTAAAAATCTATCATGGAACACACAAAAAGCTTACAATACTACTCGTTTTCTCAGACAAGGGGTGGGTGGTCCGATTGTCCCCCCGATTGTATCCCCTTTTTTCCCCTTTCCAGAAAGCTAGGAAAAAGCCTCTTCGTATTTCTATACGGGTACCCAGGGCCCTGAAGGAATATCTTATCAATCTTAATGATTTTACAGCCTCATTGGGATAGTGGGTTGTGTTTCGCTGTTTCCCAAGGCACAATCCCACGAAATTTTCTATTGATTGTTCCGAAAAGGGAGGGTAAAATTACTTTCAAGGAACCGTAGATCGTAGATGAGGCTTTCAAAATGTTTTCTTTTGTCGGAACCTCAACATCTCAGCCTTTTGGTGGATAAGTTTACATCCAGACATGTGCTTTTAAGTAATAAAAGTAGTGATGTGCTGATGACCACACATAGCGACAAGGGGTTCGGGTCACATAAGGGGGCGAACATTGCATTCCAATTGGGTAGTTGCTTTTTGTTGTTAAACTGCTGGCTAATTTTGTCTTTCAATTTCAATACTTTGACTGGCCACTTGTGGAGGTCACGTGATCTCGGGAAGTCTTGTGCCTTTATTTATTTTTAAAAAAAAACTGTACAGTCGGAGTTTGAGAGAAAAACGTACCGTGTCTTGTGTTTTTTTGTTTTATTTCGTCGATGCATTGATGCTCGTACGTGTGATTTATCATTATTAGAAGAAACTTGGATTTTTCGTTCTAAATAAGGTAAAAAAATTACTATTTTTATAAAATTTATTAGAGATAAGTTACTTATCCATATAATTGTATCATTTTAGGGAGTAAATTATCTTTTATATATGTACTTGTACTTAAAAATAATCTAAATTGTAAAAAAAAACTATAATTTTTTTTAATTAAAAATAAAAATGACCAATGTAAATTTTACAATTAAATTGCATGTCAATAAATAAAACATTTTTCAACTCGAACTGCTTACTCTTGCTTTGTAAACATATGTAATATTAAATGTTTAGAATGCAACATTTTTTTTATAATTAACCGGTGTTGCACGGGTGTACACTTAAACACAGTGCTGACTTGTATATTATGTTAACTTTTACTTTACGCCAATCGATCCCTCTTCCCAATGATTAATAAACCATCAGGATATTATAACCCTCCCATAAAGATATCCGCATTTTTATAAGAAAAAATAGTTGTATGTCTGACTGGATCTCGGTCCTTCCTTTTATGAGGTATAACCTCCACCCGACTAATTATGTAAAATGCAGGTATTAAAAATAACTAATTTTGTAAAAGCAATTTTAATTTTTATCAAAAGTAGTTAACCTTTTTTAATTATATAAGTTTAATTAAAACTAATTAATAATTGTAAAAAACTAAAAGTAATTAAATTTAAATTTTTAAAATCTATGAGAATCCTAAAAAAAATATTATTTTATTCGGCAAAAGCCTGGTTACGGCCCTGGTTACAATATAATTAGTATGAAAACTTTTTTTAAAAAAATCAAGAGCGGCATTTCAATGATTCGCATCATATGAAAAAAACATACCACACGGCCCTGAAAATATTTCAAAGGGAATTCGAAAATATTTCGAATCAATCTGTACAAATATTGAGAAAAGTATCAGTTTGTTCCATCCATTATTGACCTGTGATGCTGAAATGTTGAATAATTGAACACATTCATAGGAAAGATAAGACGTGAGTATGATGACAGGTGTAGGATAAGTTGCAGATCTTTTATCAGTTTTCCTTGCTTAGAGATGCATGCTTCGTAATGGTAAGCCCGGCTAGCTCAGTCGGTAGAGCACGAGACTCTTAATCTCGGGGTCGTGGGTTCGAGCCCCACGTTGGGCGGTTTAATTTTTCAAGAGCTCTACTCGAACAATTACAGTAGGTCTGTAAAATTCCGCAATTACAGTAGGTTATCAGTTAGATCACAATAAACACGTAAAAGATTTTTTCACTGCAATTTTTGGTAGAATTTTAATGTTAAAAGCGAAATTATAGTGAAGTTTCAAACAAATTCATGGAAAGATTAGACTGAGTTTGATGACAGGTTAATACAAGTTGCAGATCTTTTATCAGTTTTCGTTTATTATAGATGCGGGCTTAGCAATGGAAAGCCAGGCTAGCTCAGTCGGTAGAGCACGAGACTCTTAATTACGGGGTCGTGGGTTCGAGCCCCACGTTGGGCTCATTGATTTTTAAAAGATCTCTACTCGAACAATTACAAGTAGGTCTACAATTACAGTAGGCTATCTGTTAGATCACAATAAATATGTAAAAGATTTTTTTTATTAAAATTTTTGGCAGAATTTTAATGTTAAAAGCGAAATTATAGTTAAGTTTCAAACAAATTCATGGAGAGATAAGATTGAATATGACTGACTGGTGAAATACAAGTTGCAGATCTTTTATAAGTTTTCCTTCATTTAAGATGAGTGCTTCAGAATGTCAAGCCCGGCTAGCTCAGTCGGTTGAGCACGAGACTCTTAATCTCGGGGTCGTGGGTTCGAGCCCCACGTTGGGCGGTTTATTTTTTCAATAACTCTACTTGCACAGTTACAATAAGTTATATGTTAGATCACAAAACAAAAGTAGATTTTTTTAAACAAATAAATATGTTTGGTATAATTAATTATTAAAGTGTAATGTCCATTACTCATTCCTTGTGCGATAGGATTCCAATTATCCGAAGCGGTGCTGATTATCCGAATGTTAGGAAAATTTCCACCTGGACTACCTGTTACCTTATTATTGGATATCATGCCCAGTTATTATTATTATTATTATTTTGAATTGACCAAATATTATACTAGGCATTACATCCAACAGAGGCGAATAGTAATAAATAGGCTGAATATAAAAGTTTATGTGTCACATATAAACTTCGGTAGAACAGAGAGATTCTTACATAAGTTGAATAGAAAAAACTATTACAATATTGATATCGACCGAAACTAAAACTACATCATCTCGCAGCCCAATAATACATTGAGAAATTGATTAAAAATATACCTTTTCTCCGATTAACTACAATTATCCGAATTTCTGATTTTACGAATGTGGTTAGGACAAAATTACATCGGATACAGCCGCCCCGGTGGCGCAATCGTTAGGACGCTAGCCTTTTTAGCTGCTGGGGTCGGGCTGGAATACCGGTCAGGCATGGATGTTTGTGACCGTCAATAAATGTTGTTATTTTTCTATGTGTTATTTCTTTCTTTGCGACTGTTAATATTCTTTCAGTGACTGTCCCACTTGACGAAAGCTTATAAGCGGTTCTCTGAACAAGCACACAAGCTGGAATATATATGTACAGCTGTGGAAATAAAAAAGTACCCACTTGAGGTTATTTCATCCGTTAGTCACCCTATAGAATCGGACCTTTTTGAGATTGTGTACAATTCTGAGTTAATTGCACGATACAAAATTTCCATAAGGGTCTGTCTTCATATTAAAAATATTACGATCTTTGAAATTTCCAATAGCAACACCCAATTTTAATAACTTAGAAATGTTAAGCACTCTTGAAAACCCTTAAATCTAAGTTTTTGTTACATTTGGATGAATATTTGACGAGTTATTCAATCGAATCACTTGTGGACCTTTTGGGGTCCATCTCTAAAATGACAAGCAAGCATGCATGCAAAGCCGTCTTTATTTATCAATTACACACGTAATCTTATACACAGTCCCCTAAAGGGTAATTAAAAAGTATTTTGTGATTTACTCAGCAAATTATGAATACAAAATTTTAAAAATTGGGAATTCGCTTAAACTTTTTGTCTTACATTTATTTCTTTAAAAATATTAAGGGGTTTCCATGCATATTTTTTTTTAAAAATTAATATAATAATTATTTTAAAATATAAAAATTGTTTTAAATGCCCCAATATTGAATGCATTTTGTTTGGGTTATTATAATTTCTTTTCAGTAAAAAATTCGTTTCATTATCTTAATTATTTATAGATCGGGATAGTTTTTTATGTGCAACTCATTTAACATTATGGGACCTAAACTTTGCACGTCTCTAACTCCTCTAATAATGCTTAAAAACTAACAAATTTTGGCATTTCGTATTAACATAGGTCAGAAATTTGAAATATGGATTCAAAAAGAGGTGTTGCTATTGGAAATTTTAAAGTTAGTAACATTTTTAATATGAAGATGGCCCCTTATGCAAATTTTGTGTCATGCAATTAACTCAGAATGTTAATTGATCACAATGTCAAACAGGTCCGATTCTATAGGATGACTGTCGGCCAAAATAATCACTAGTGGGTACTTTTTTATTTCCACAGCTGTACTTGCACAGTTACAATAAGTTATACGTTAGATCACAAAACAAAAGTAGATTTTTTAAAACAAATAAATATGTTTGGTATAATTAATTATTACAAGTGTAATGTCCACTACTCATTCCTTGTGCGATAGAATTCCAATTATCCGAAGCGGTGCTGATTATCCGAATGTTAGGAAAATTTCCACCTGGACTACCTGTTACCTTATTGTTGGATATCATGCCCAGTTATTATTATTATTATTATTATTATTATTATTATTATTATTATTATTATTATTATTATTATTATTATTATTATTATTATTATTATTATTATTATTATTATTATTATTATTATTATTATTATTATTATTATTATTATTATTATTATTATTAATTATTATTATTATTATTATTATTATTATTATTATTATTATTATTATTATATTATTATTATTATTATTATTATTATTATTATTATTATTATTATTATTATTATTATTATTATTATTATTATTATTATTATTATTATTATTATTATTATTATTATTATTATTATTATTATTATTATTATTATTATTATTATTATTATTATTATTATTATTATTATTATTATTATTATTATTATTATTTATTATTATTATTATTATTATTATTATTATTATTAATATTATTATTATTATTATTATTATTATTATTATATTATTATTATTATTATTATTATTATTATTATTATTATTATTATTATTATTATTATTATTATTATTATTATTATTATTATTATTATTATTATTATTATTATTATATTATTATTATTATTATTATTATTATTATTATTATTATTATTATTATTATTATTATTATTATTATTATTATTATTTATTATTATTTATTATTATTATTATTATTATTATTATTATTATTATTATTATTATTATTATTATTATTATTATTATTATTATTATTATTATTATTAATTATTATTATTATTATTATTATTATTATTATTATTATTATTATTATTATTATTATTATTATTATTATTATTATTATTATTATTATTATTATTATTATTATTATTATTATTATTATTATTATTATATTATTATTATTATTATTATTATTATTATTATTATTATTATTATTATTATTATTATTATTATTATTATTATTTATTATTATTATTATTATTATTATTATTATTATTATTATTAATTATTATTATTATTATTATTATTATTATTATTATTATTATTATTATTATTATTATTATTATTATTATTATTATTATTATTATTATTATTATTATTATTATTATTATTTATTATTATTATTATTATTATTATTATTATTATTATTATTATTATTATTATTATTATTATTATTATTATTATTATTATTATTATTATTATTATTATTATTATTATTATTATTATTATTATTATTATTATTATTATTATTATTATTATTATTATTATTAAATTTTTGAATTGACCAAATATTATACTAGGCATTACATCCAACAGAGGCGAATAGTAATAAATAGGCTGAATATAAAAGGTTATGTGTCACATATAAACTTCGGTGGAACAGAGAGATTCTTACATAAGTTGAATAGAAAAAACTATTACAATATTGATATCGACCGAAACTAAAACTACATCATCTCACAGCCCAATAATACATTGAGTAATTGATTAAAAATATACCTTTTCTCCGATTAACTACAATTATCCGAATTTCTGATTTTACGAATGTGGTTAGGAAAAAATTACATCGGATACAGCCGCCCCGGTTTCGCAATCGTTAGGACGCTAGCCTTTCGAGCTGCTGGGGTCGGCCTGGAATACCGGTCAGGCATGGATGTTTGTGACCGTCAATAAATCTTGTTATTTTTCTATGTGTTATTCCTTTCTTTGTGACTGTTAATATTCTTTCTGTGACTGTCCCACTTGACGAAAGCTTATAAGCGGTTCTCTGAACAAGCACACAAGCTGGAATATATATGTACCATACCATACATCGGAATTGGAGATCTACTGTATTTATATTGTCACGAAGATTAGAATAGATACACAGTTCAAACTAACAATCTAATTTATTTATTAGACAACAGAATACAGAACATAAAGAAAGTTCTAGAATCATCCCGATTCCAGGCAAATAATAAATAGCAATTTTAGTTTAAGATTTCTCTAGATTACCAGAACTGGTTGGGAATCGAACCCGGGGCACCGGCGTGATAGGCGAGTATTCTAACCACTAGACTATCGGCGCATGACGACAGATATCTTTTATGCGGCAATATTGAATGTAAACCTTTTTTTTTTTTTTTAAAACATGACTCGTGATAATAACAAATCATACCAGCAAATAGACCCTTTTGACTTTCGAAATCAGCTGCTATACCTCCACCACCCATATCACCTTCCAACGAACGTTTTTTCTCCAGTTTGTAACGACGGTCTGACAAACATGTAACTACCATTCGACTGAGTTTAAGATAAAAATGAGTCTAAAAATAGCATTTGTAACAGGAAAAGGAAAAGTACCTTCTTTTTTGATAATTTTTTTTTTGTAAATGCTTATTATTTCAAAAAACTATTGAATTAATGTATTCTATTGTAATGGTGTGAATAAAAAATGTTTTGTCACATTAAATGTCACGATATAAAACAGTTCCACCAGTAGAATAATACCTTTCTAAAAGTTTAAATCAGCTCAGTAGTAGATTTTTGGCGTATTAAATAATTCCAGACTTATATACAAAGCTATTTCCAAATATTTGTCTGTAACACCAAAAATGTAGTTTTTGGGTTTACGAGTTCTGAACGTTAAACTAAATAATTTTATTATAAAATTTAATAAAATTGATGATAATTATTTAGTTTAATAAATAAAGTGGGTAATGGATGGGAAAAAAAACTTCACATAAGTTTTTCTTTAAACACAGTGCGGAAGCTAATATTCTATTGCCAATATTTGTATGGTATGGTAAGGTAGGTACTTATATATTCCAGCCTGTGTGCTTGTTTAGAGAACCGCTTGTAAGCTTTCGTCAAGTGGGACAGACACAGAAAGATTTTTTACAAGCCCAAGAGACACACAAAGAAAGGACAACACAAACACATAGACAAATAACAACATTTATTGACGGTCTAAAGCATCCATGCCATGACCGGGATTCGAATCCAACCCCAGCAGCTCCAAAGGCTAGCATCTAGCATCCTAACGATTGCGCCACATGGGCGGCCCAATATTTGTTTCAATTACAACTATTTCATACTAAATCAATGAAACTTCATACAAGAACTTCTATTTTTATCGTCTGACCCCAAGACCCCCCATATAAAGGACCACGCGCCCATTCGAAAAAGCCATATTATTCCAATCACCCAATAGTCCCCTTGGTGGGTCCATCCATCTCTGACGGACTGGCCAGTTTTTGCACCCTTTGTGACCAAAAAATACTTCCTTTTCAGTCCATTCAAGGGCGGAAACTGACCCCTGGCTATTGTAACACCCACTCTGCGGGGGGTGTCCTATAGAAGTAGGGGCTGGTTTAACAGCTCTATAGCAGCAAGGTTCGTTTTGGGGGAGACATTATACGAGGGTGCTGTTTTTTTGGGGTTTGGGGGGGTGGGGAGGGGGGGGGGAGAGGGTACATTGGAGACACGACACGACACCAACACGAGAAATAATAGAGAGAATACAAGAAAAAAAACGTATACTCTGAACAATTAAAATTTTCGTTTTTTAATATTTAAAGAATTTCGAATTCGACTTTAAATTAGAAGAAAGAACCAAAACGGACTAAAAGCTTCCTCCAAGTCTCTTGACATACCAAATATATGACAACAACGGTATTCTTAAAATTTCGTGAAAAACTTTATAGGTAACCGTCGTGGTTTTACCTGATATTCTTAAAAAAGTGTTAATTTTTTTTGGTTTTTAGGGTGTATGACTGACAAGGTAATTGGTTGGTTGGTAAATTTTTTACTGACACACAGAGAGAAATTACATCCAAGGTGAAGGCAGGAATCGAATCCGCACCCGATACATCAGTGCACAGACTGTTTGCGTAGGTAGCTACTTTTACCACAAGCCCCCCCCCCCCCTTCCCCCATGACCTGGCATTTATGACTGTGTGCCCTAGCTTTTCTTATTCAAAGTTTCTCATGCACTTTTCATAAGACGGATTAATTGACAGCAGTTTTAAATAGAATAAAAATATAAAAAGAATAAAATGTTACTTAAAAGAAGCCAACAACAGCCGAATGAAATTTTATTAATCTATTTTCAGTGCGACATTTCACCATTATTCATAGACCATTAAAAAGAGATAATCCACCTTCGCAATATACATCTAAATTCCATTAATCTAAACCTAAATATACCAAGCCACAGCGGGCAATCTGCAAAGGCCTCCAAGAAGGCGTGAAACATCAAAAATACGGTTCTAGGTTTGGTTTGAATATCGTCGCACTAGAGCTACACGAGGGCTATTGGCGAAGGGCGTCGTATTTTAGAACCATAGTCAAGTGACGAGCTGACATCTGAATAGGCACCCAACGCAACCGTTAAGGGCGACATCGTAAGCAGCGTTAGGACTTTGAAGGATAATTAACGTGCACTCCCTTACACGGGGTATTATTCGTCGGACATTTTTTAGGCTGCACGTGCCGCTTATAGGTCGGCAGTTATTTTGGCGATGCTCGGACCCGAACCTGCGACCTTTCGCATGCTAGGCGAGTGCCTAACCGACTGGGCTCCCCAGCCCGTATACGGCTCTAAATATCACTAGAACTCTATTGCAGCAACGAGATTCATAAATTTTTATTAAAAAAATGTTTTAAGTAACTGTTTACTTTCATCTGGTCTAATTTAAAAAGTCAATTGTTTGTGTGTGAGGCTAGGTATTGTTACTACCACTCTATGTTTGTGACTGACCAGGACACCAGGTGTTTAGGACTAATTCAGCTCTAGCTCTTCTTCCTCTTCAAAAATTCTTATCCAATTTTCAGAAAAAGATAATCGGTTGCAGCTCTGAATCGAAGAAAAAATAAAAATCGAAGAATAAAGTAATTCTAAAAAAAAAGTCAACAATATTTCATAGCCCCCAATCCCTTTTCAATGCGACATTTCACCATTATTCATAGAGTCAAGTCCCTATGATCCACCTTCACATAAACATCTAAGTCCCATTAATCTATACCTGAATGCCTCGCCACAGCGGGCAATCGATAAAAGGCCTCCAGGAAGGCGTGAGACGACACCCAAAAAGCCATCAAAGAGGACAGAGACCGCCTTTTGTCGCACAGTGGGCAGATTCACGCACGGCCCCCGGAATTAGCGGGCTCCCTGGAGGGCGGCCCTTTTATCCGGGCCCTTTGTGGGGCCGTCATCGGGTCCGTCCCTGTCCTCCACAACAAGGGGCCAGATGCGAGGGCCCCCCCGCTGCCATTAAGGGGCGATGAATTTATAACCCTCCGGTGTCATCTCGGATTTCTATTTTTTAATAGGGTCCTCTGGAGGTGTGAAATATACTACTCTGGTGTCGGTTTGGTTGAATGGATTTTTAGCAGGGAAAAATCCAAAATGTCTGATTTTTTTGTTTTATGTGTAGAAATGTTGCGAAAATGCAATACAAAATAGCATCTTAAAAGTAACGTCATGCTTGGCATCATATCAAACACCTTTTAAGGCGCATTTACGTGTGCCATCGAATCCATGGAATCCCAAAATCCCCATTAGGGGAAAAAGAGCTTGAGCAGGATTTGTAACCCAAATGATAGTGTGTGGCCGAATCCATGGTATAGAACATCGAACCCTCCTTCATTGGAGGGCTCACGAAACCCCCCAATGAACTCTGCCTTGGAGAAAATCCGCAGGAGGGAAAAACTGCTGAGTTTGCTCTTCAATCCATGGATTCGATGGCTCATGTCAACGCTTAATTACTAATGCTCAACATCGCGAAGTACTGAGAGTTAAATAAATATTTTTTGAGTCCCATTATAAAAATGTAGTAAAATATTACTTTTGAAAGTAATTACAAGAAATAGATAGGCCCCTAGTGGCCGGGGTCGATAATCGACGAGTTTCTCACCGAGTTGGTTCTTGGCTCTGTCTGTGTCCAAAGCCATACTGTACACGTATTTTTGCTGGGGCAAAAATCGCTCTAAATATCACTGGGGTGCCCGAGTACACTGAGATATAAGGCGCGTTTACATGAGAAATCGAATCCATGGAATCCCAAAATCCCCATTAGGGGAAAAAGAGGCCGAGCAGGATTTCTAACCCAAATGACAGTGTGTGGCCGAATCCATGGCATGGAACATTGAACCTTCCTTTATTGGAGGGCTTGCGAAGCCCCCCAATGAACCCTGCAATTATGGTTCTGCCTTAGAGAAAATCCGCAGGAGGGAAAAACTGCTGAGTTTGCTCTTCAATCCATGGATTCGATGGATCATGTAAACGCGCCTTTAATTACTTATGCTCAACATGGCGAAGTATAGAGAGTTAAATATATATTTATTCAAGCCCCATTATAAAAATGTAGTAAAATATTACTTTTGAAAGTAATTACAAGAAATAGATAGGCCCCCAGTGGCCGAGGTCGATAATCGACGAGTTTCTCACCGAGAAGGTGCTTGGTTCTGTCTGTGTCCAAAGCCATGACTATGCAGGTATTTTTGCTGGGAGAAAAATCTCTCTAAATATCACTGGAGTGCTCGAGTACACTGAGCAGGGCCGGATTAAGCAGTGTAGGGGCCTGTAGGCAGTTGATTTTGATGGGCCCCTTGGTTCTCCTCCCCCCCCCCCCCTTTTTTTTCTGCATAATGCTAAGCAATTTTTTCAGTGGACAACATCAAAACTCGCACACGTAAAATCAATAGCATCCAAATATTTAATTTTATAATACTTTTTGTATACTATCATGATCGTAAATTAGGAATTAATTTATAAATACCAATGAATCTAAACTCGAACAGAAATACGCAATTAACAGTAAATTTAATTAATTACTCACAGAACACCTAAGGTATCCGCCTACGTTAAAATACCTATTTTTATGGATTTCAGGATTTAATTTTTATTAATTTGCTTAATAGCCCAAATATGCGAGTTTCCAAAACTTCCAAAAGCCAGAAGTTTAATTTTATGTCATCTAGAAATGAAGTTATTATTATTCTAATAATTAACAAAAGTAGTCGAATTCAACCGGAAGTCTTATTTCATAACCGAAACTAAGTTTTTAAACGCCTATATAATTAATTAGTAGTTATTTTTTCTTAGTTTTTTTTTTTTAAATTCCTAATATATAAGGTGTTATTACAAAGCAACGTTGTTTAAGTTAGTTTGTTGTCAAGTTTGCTTCAGTAATCTGGTAATAAAAATCATTAATTCTTTACCTTTTCAAAACACACTTTTTTGAACATAAAAGGTTTCAGAACTCATTTATGAGAAATGTAAATTTTGTTTCACAAACTTTCACTCAAAACATGATTTAACAAAATGTTTCATTTTTATAGATATCTTCACCAATTTTTTTCCAGCACATTCATCAAACTGTTTTAAAAACAATGAACTAGATTCTTTGGGGTTTATTTGTAATTTAGTTTTTAATAGCTGGTTTTTCAAAGGAACAATTTTTTACGAAAGCCTTGAGTATTGAGCTTCGAAAAACAATAACTTTTTTTTCCCCTTTTCAATATAATATCTTAGATTTTAGTTCATTGTCTTTAACAGGGTTGGTTTAGCGCAGTAATATAGTAAAAGAAAATCCAGTTTTCTTAAGTAGCTTTTATGAAATCAGGTTTTGAATACTGTTGTTTTACTCCCTAATGTAACTACAAAATAGCCAAAAACTTATTAAAAAGGAGTTGGTATTTTAAATTTTGCTTTGCTTTTTCTGTATATAAGTGTTAAAAATAAATTTTTAAAAATATCTTTAGATACTTAATAAATACCGTTTTTAAATAAAATTGCCTCGAACGTAGTCGTAGGCGGATACCTTAATGTCCATACAAATATAAAAATAGTTCATATTTAAGCGAAATTTATATTTTTTCGAAAGCTCAATTATATTAAGTTTTGACATTAAATGAAATTTGTATTAATATCTTACCTTTATACAGGACTTTAGCCACGTATGACTGACACACATAGTCGATCCAAACAGAGAGAAAAAAATCAACGATTCCTCACAAGGTCAAATACTAAACTGCCCAACAGGCCAACACCAAAGGTTCTGAGGCTAAGCATTGAATTGAACTTACAAACATAGTGACACCTCACCAATAAATTTAGTTCCTTATCTGTAATTTTTGTTCATTGGCCTTGGTATTTTGCTACAAGTGGGGACGAGAGACCAAGAGATAGAGGACTGAGACCCAGACAACCAGACCTCCCCCCTAGACCCCCAAAACAGGAAATGAAGGAAATAAAATCTCTCTTATCTGCCTCAAAGGACAAAAAACGGCTTGTCCAGATATTATTTCGAGCCAACTGAGACAATCGTTTATTTTTTTAAATAATACATATTGCATTAAAATAATTACAAATGTTTACTATTTTTATGTACTAATATTGGTGTGTAATACTTATACAACTTCATAAATAAAAAACTAGCATGTTTCGGAAAACTAATTTAGAATTATTCAGTTTTATTCTTATTTCATTCGAATTATCAAATTTATAATTTTGATTTTTTTTTAATCCAATGACTGTTTTGCATTTAAAGCTGTCTTTAAAATTTGCATTTTCTTAAAGCAATGGAACAGAATTTCTTAGCCTCTTTCCACTAGGAGCCCTAATCCTGATCATTTCATGACCAATTTTAATTTCAAACTATAAATTTTTTGGTAATTTACAAATAAAAAAATATTTTTTTCATGAATTTTAGTGATTAAATTTTTAAGAAAAAATATGCCATTTAACTTTTTACAGGCCCCTATGCAATGCATAATTTTGCCTACTGTTTCGATCTACCCAGACAATGATTTGATGACCTTCTGGACGTACGACCGAAAAGAATGGTACACATTGTCAAGCGCCTTTCAAATGAAAATAATATTTTTTAATAGTAAATTAGAACGGAATTTGAAAGGGGTAAAGACAGATATTCGGAAATCTCTATGATGTTGATAGCAAGTTTCTTTTTTTAATTATTTCAAATTGAAAAAAAGAAAAGTCGGCAAAAAATATTTTTTTGTTGGTTTTAAGAATTTAAAAAATACATGTTTTTGACTGAATTCTAAAGCATTTATAAGATTTGCTCCAAAACATTCTTATAAATTAAGCGTATTTAGGGATATTTATTAAAACTCCGCAAAAGTTTTTTTTTTATTTGACAAGCATAAAAGTTATTATTCAATTACTTCCCCCTACTAGAACTTGTTTTTCATTCTAAATTACAAAATGTCTTGTGGTGAAACCAAAACTTAGCAACAACAACATCTAAAATACCTTTTTGGGGCCCCTTTGGAGCGAAGTAGCCAAATAAGGTTCTATTTATCAATAGTTTTTGGTGATGATTACAACCCTGATCAAAAAGAGCCCCTAACATCTTTCGCGGAATTCAGTGGTAATTGTATCCGCGAAATAGATAACGAAAACTTCTCTTGTCGCATTTCCCAAAGTCGGCAAATACTATATTTATACTATATAATGGAGATTCATAAGTTAGGGACTGTCTCAAAATTAACCGAATCACATAAATATTTTCATGCGACACTAATAATTCTTAAGAAAACGCGAAAGTTATATAGCCATCTGGAATTGGTAAAGTAACGTCAAATAAATGAAAAATCTTTTTTTTTTAAATAATACAACCGACTATGTTCTGATATAACTGTACCACTCGACCCTATCCCAAAAAAGAGCACATATCCCCTCCAAAACTTCTAAATATCCACTTCTATTTTTGAAGTGTTTCCTCGACATTCGATCCCATTGGAGTGGACTCTTCAAATTTCACCCCATCCAGGGGTCTTTTCCCACCCCCTTCTTCAACGGCATATGGTCTCAAAAAGCCGCTCGTTTTAACGGGGTTCCCCTATCCCCACTGGGTACCTTCAATACACTGTGTGCTGTACAGGGTAATGCCAAGGAGCTAAGCAGGTGTGCCATGCTAGAATCATTATCGCTCAGCGAAACTCGGCAATAAAACGAAACTTGGTTTTGATTCCAGTTTTACACTTATAAACGTTATGTTGTTGCTTAGTTTGGAAGAAATAAGAATGTTTTCAACTTTCAAGTAAGCAATGACTTTGATTTGTGGTTTGTTTACGTTACCCCGCCATTGTTTCGTTACGTGACCCCGCCAACTATTGTAACCCTAGCCCTACCTACTGGACTCTATTATTAGTGCGTATAGTAGGGAATAGGGATAATAGGGTATAATAGGGAATAGGGTATTAATTTTTTTCTCATCGTAAATTAAGCATACACCCTCAGAAATAACACTTTAATTTTTGACGATTCATTAATCCTCTAGCCTCATTTCGTTAATTTTGAGGATTATTTCGTCAAACTATCACGTGACTCTTGAGTAAACGGGTCATTCTCTGTAAAAGGGACAAATTGATGTCCCGGATACTTTTCTCTTTATTTTCAAATTATATATACACGTTTGTGATTTGTTAGTATAAACTGGCCCACAACCTAACTAGTCCCACATAAAAAATATCAAATAATTATAATTTACTTGCATAAAATTTCATTTCAATACCCGATTTGTCACTCCCTCACACTGTCCCTGCATGCTTTTACAACTTTTAACGTCCTAAAAATGGCAATTTTAAATATATAATCCCTTTGGCGGAACTATTTATGGTTAATTAGTTTCTGTAGTTTCCAAAAATGTGTCTGATGTTTTTCTACCATCAATAGTTTCATGTAATTTTATGAGTATGTTATGTCCCTAGGTTATAGAATCACTCCTATAACACTGCTTTAAAGTTCAATTAAAAACTTACTAGAAGACCAAGAAATCGAATTTAAATTGGCACGTTATTCTTAAAGGATTGGGGCTTCTAAATCAGTCATCAGTTGTTTTGATCCATGAGTGATAACGTTTTTACAGTACTTTTAGTACTAAAAATGTCATGGGAGTCTTTTACTGTCGTCACTCACTCAATCTCATTTACTGATTATAGATAATAAGAGAATCTTTATACCAGTCTCAAATTGTAGGCATTTAAATGTCGATTAACATACAGTCTA